>CM059582.1:131067500-131667500 GCA_030407085.1 Trichopria drosophilae | reverse complement strand
GAACATTTAAATGATATTTTACCAATTTTCAATAGCTTAAACAAAATTAAAGGAATTTCAAACGGAATTAGCTTCACAATGGAAATTGAAAAAATAAAAGTATTAACTTTTTAGATTTATTAATTATCAACAATAACGATAATCTAATTACAGATTGGTATCACAAAAATACTTTCTCCGGTAGATATCTCAATTTTTATTCAAACCATCCATTCAATTACAAGATTGGAGTAGCTTTCGGTCTAATTGATAGAGCAATAAAATTATCACACATAAAATTCAGAAAAAAGAATTTAAATATTGTTAAAACATTATTAAAAGACAACAATTATCCAGATTATATTATAGAAGAATGCTTTAGAAAAAGAGTACATAAAATATATAACACATTAATCCCTACTAAAAATAATATCAAGTATAAAAAAACTATAAGTATACCATATGTAAATAGATTATCAGAACAAATCAAAAGTAATTTTAGAGAAAACAATATTAGAATTGGGTATAAACCAATTAATTTAAACATAGGTGGAATCAAACCATTTAAAGATAAAACAGACATTATGCATTCAAAAGATGTAGTATACCAAATAAACTGCGAAAATTGTAACGCCGTCTATATTGGTGAAACTAAACGTTTATTAAAAAACAGAATTAGGGAACATAAACATAATATTTTACAGGATGAAAATAAATATACTGGTTTAACTATACACAGAATAAATAATGATCATAATTTCGATTTCAAAAATGTTGAAATATTAGCTACCGAAAAAAATACTTTTAAGCGAAAACATCTGGAAAATTATTACATTAAAAAAAATAATAATGCGGTTAACATTCATTTTGAAAAATCAAACTTACCAGAAAATTATTTACCGTTATTACATTTTTCATAAAATCGACAAATTTAGAACAGAAACAAAAACAATGTCATAGATAGCAAACTCGTGTGTTATTGTACAATAAGAAATTTTCAGTTACCGAATAGCTTTACATCTGAAAAGTAGTTATTTATTTGAATTCAATAACTTTTACAAAATTTGATATTTTCTTACTGAATTTATATTCAAAAAACATTTTTTATTTTAATTACAGTGATTAAATAATTTTCAAAGAATAGGACTCAAAGATGTTGCTTATAAAAGAAGAAAACTCTACTTTTATAAGGTAAGATCATATAAAATAAAAACTAATAAAAATACAAATTCATACACTTTCCAAAAAAAATTTTTTTCTTTCTTCTCACAATAAACTTAGCTGAAAATTTCTTAAATTAATTTAATTTTGTATATATTTGGCTTACAGAAATAAATCTCACTTCTGAAGAGGACCAAATTCTATGGTCGAAACGTCAATTACGACTATTATTATTATATTACCTGTCCAATCTGACTAAAAAGAAAAACTTTGAAATTATGATTACTTTCACTTAAGAAAATGTCAGAAAAGAAAAATCAAAATTAATTCTATACAAGTACATACCCTCATCTTGAAGGCAAATTGCAAGGAAACTTGGGTTCGCTCAAATATCAATAAGCCAAGTAAAGTTGATAGCTCGCTACCTATTTATAACTAAGTAAATCGTAATAATAACAAGAATAATCTCAGATTAGTTAGGAAAATAATGTAAACTTATAAAATGTGTTTTCAGATGAATGCACATTAAAAACATACGAAAACAATTTAATTGTTATTACAATGTAAAAGGAAAAACCACGTATAAAATGACAAATTTTCTAAAAATTTGATAAACCCTGCTTATCGGCTGACAGGTTGGAAGCCGCTGCTGAGAAGTTCGTTGGAAGCTTGCGAATTATTATGCTATCACTTGTTAGATTTAGCTTATTTCTTGAACTAAACTTGGTTAGGTAATATTTATTGTCTTTCAATAAATTGCAGGGAGAGCGATCAGGGTGAAGTTAGCATACGCAGTCCAGCATACGTATGAGGTAGTATGATCGGGTGAACTTTGTAATTTTAAAAAAAATACTTCTTGAACTACTGAGTAAAATAAAATTTGTCCAATTAACAATAAATGCAAGTTACTTCGTTTAAAAAATAAAAAAGACATTTGTGCGCTTACACGTATGCTGGACTGCGTATGCCAACTTCAGCTCGATGGGAGAGCGGGCGATCTGATTTCGACAGGACAGACCGGTTAAGTGCATGGTGTCAGACCGGTTAAGAACGATCTTAACAACATTTTTCAGGAACGTTGGTTGGGTATGTTCGGTCCAGTAAATGGCTTATTTGATCTCGTAACCTTAATCCTAATTGAATAAATGAAATGACATCAAATTGATTTTGTTCACTCCACTTACGTTGTCATTATAACATACATTGTAAATAAAATGAAATCAATTTTTTGCATGGGAATGGACGGTACTGTTATACGGGAAACTTTTGCTTCTGCCTGGTTTGACAGAAGCTCTTTTCAACATGATGCATCAGGCCGAGCGACAAAGAAAATTTCCAAGACCTGCTGATGAGTTCCATACTGAAGGTTGTACCAGGTTTCTCGATTTGTATTTGGAGAGAATTCGAAAAGAGGAAAGTATCGTTCATGACAGACTTTTCGACAGCACTATGAGTCTGCTCCGTGCAATGTGGTATCATCGAAACGGGATTCTAATGAATTTTTTCCGAAAACGAGCTGATATTTTGAATAATTTGCTAGCGCCACTTTTTAGGAAATTAGTATCGAAGGTGAAAGGTTACTCGCAATTACGACTGCCTGGAAAAAGACATATTAGTACTTTGCGATCTTTTTACTTTGTTACAGTGTAATTTACTTCAATCGCTGTTGTTTATTATACGAAACAGAGGAAAATAAAAATACATAAATAATTTCATTGCACGTTGAGAAACTCGAGTCAACACTGTTCATGGCGAAGGGAAAGATAAGAAAATGAGTAAAATTATAACATTGACGGGAATACTTACAGAACGATTTACGACTTTGTGCATCCCCATGCTCATTCCTGCTTTCGGTGAATCTCATCGAAGAATCGTATTATGACAATCGATCCAATTGATTTAGCCCATATCACATCTCCGATATTCGAGCACTAAGTAACAAATCTTTCATGCGATTGTTTCCAATGATCTGAGCGGTTGTATCTGTAATAACATGACACAAAGTACCAGATTCTTTGCTGTAAATTGAAATGAGTTTATTAAAACGAAAAACTTATCTGATATCATTTTTGGAGTAGAATATCTCTGCATCATTGATGAATAGCACATTTTACTCTTACCAATTGATTTGTTGAAAACCCTTCAACTTATCGACTGCATCCGGTTGTAACAAGTGTACAGATTCACGAACTGAGTCTTGAATTTTAGTTTGTGTTACACATCTCATGCATTTGACACATTTTACATAAGCCCAAAACGTGGTTATGTCCGTTATGTCACACAAGAGATTTGATACATACAGACAGTATTTTGTTTACATTCTTGTGTCTCTAACACAGCCAATCAGCGAGAAGCAACGTTCCACCGGAATCGACCAATCACGAGGCGCGTAGCCTTAACATGGGTTCCCCTGTGTTCACTTCTATCAGACTCACCCTGTATATATATGGGACATTCCTTCTCAAATGGACACCCCATGTTGTCCAAAATTCGTTTGACTTAAAATAATTTTGTTTAGGCTTAAAATTTTGCAAATTTTATCTAGATTTCAGAACAGTTGGGCGGTTTTTGAAGCAAAATATGGCCGACCAAATATGGCATCGAGAATCAGGAAACCAAAGATGAAAAAATTACTATTTCAACATAAATTATGAAAATGTGGATTTTAAATGCTTCTATTGGGCATAAATTCCACGTTTGCATAGGGACTCTGACGAACCACATGGCACAATGCGAAATTTCAAATAGTGGATCCAATATGGCGGCAGCATATCAACGATTATGCGTCCTGCTACAAAATTTTCTCAAATTCGCTTGGTTATTGATATTCGGCGGTTTTCGTTATGGCTGATTGTTTTTCCATAGTCAAAATATCGGAATCCAAGATGGCGGGTCCAATATGGACGCCAAATATGGAAAATGTTAATAATTATTCAAAGTTTAACCCTTCGAGACTCACATTTCAAGGAATATACTAATTATTTCAAAGTTGCACATAGTTTTTGGGGTGGCTGATTCCGAATAAATAAATATCAGTTTTTCCAAATTCCAAATCGCGTATTAAATGTGGCAGATAGATTTTGAAAAACTGAGAAAAAATGGTGAAAATCGTTACACGAGAGTTTTGGGGATTGCTGGTTACGAATCTGTTTACTTTTTTTACCAATAACAAATTCAGAGGCCCGGAAAAGGATTCAAGTTTTAAAAATTTTGTCCGCCATATTGGATCCGACATTTTGAATTTCGAAAAACTGAAATCGGATTCGTACTCGAAAACCCCTCGTATGGTTTTTCCCAAAATTTTCTCAAATTGTTAAAATTTTGTCCGCCATATTGGATTCGCTATTTTGAATGTTTTAATTTTGACTTCGGATTCTTAATCAGAGACCAAAAAAACCTCCCGAGTAACAAATATCAAGCTGATCTAAGTAAGTTAAGAATTTTCGATCCCCATATTGGATTCGCCATTTTGAACTTTCAAATTTTCACTTCATATTCTTAATCAGATACCTCAAAAACTTCATATGGTCAGTCATCCGTGAATCTAACGCGATAAAACATTGTATACGTCAAAGAGTTGCCTGCAGTCGTCTAAGATTAGCAACTTTGGGAACGTATCCCCACACTCAATGCACTCCCACAGTCCAACCGTAGGTCACCTTGAGTCCCTACACGACGGATCAACCCGACGGGTTGGTCGCGCGACCTTGACTTTTCTAATCTATCTCCCATATCGTGTACTTGTAGATTGTACTTGTATCGTGTATTCGGTAGAGCAACCCGAATGTCACGACCTTTCTTTCGTCCTGCAACGAACGTATCGACGTCTCACGGTTGCACCTCTGAAATGGGCACTCAGGTTGTCGGACTCGAAAATTATTTAACTCGAAGAAATAAGTTTCACTCGAACTCGAAACCAAAGCTCTGTCACGACACCGAAAATTATTTCACTTGACTCGACCTGTCACCCGAGGATTTTAATGTTCTCACTGGAACATGAAATTTGCTCGTCGTTCGTAAAACATGAAATGTATTCCACTATAAGACATTTCAATTTTACTCAAAATTTAAATTCTGCCCGTCGGAGGCAAACCTGAAAATTATTCCACTCGAAGGAATAAAATCGTCACTCGAACTCAAAATACAACGCGTCAGGCAAAAAAACGAAAATTATTCCACTCGAAGGAATTTTAATTTTTACATAAACTCAAACTTTTCAAACGAAACGAAATTCGAAATATCGGACGCGAAACTGAAAATTATTCCACTCAAAGGAATTTAATTTTCATACGAACTGAAATAAACGCATAGGCATATATTGAAAACGCTTCCACACGAAGGGATTTTCGTCTTCACCCGCATGCGAAATTCAAAGCGGCGAATGTTAATTGCACACAATTCCGCTCTAAGGAATTTAAATCTCCCCCTCGCTGGCGTGTTGGGATCCCCTGGGCTGCTTGCGACAATGAAGCTCGGGCATCTTCGGCTGTCACCGTTGCTGGCGCAAGAGCACCTAATCGGGACTAGTATATTCAAAAGCACCTATTTAATGTACAGTAGCCCCGCCCCCCCCATATCCGATCCTCCCGCTAGCCGATTTCATTCCACTATCCGATACTTCTTTCCGTCCGCAAGCCGATATTTCTCCTCCCTTGCTTTCCCCCACTATAACAGTTTAATAATACTCGCGAAAGTACATCGAACGCATACCGGAGAGGCAATGTCCGTACTGGGGATATCGGCTAGCGGGAGGAATCGCCATCTTGCCAGTCCCAAACATATCGGATAAGAGGGGGACTACTGTATAATAACGTCATAGAGATTTCTTCTTAATTCTATTTATTTTTTATACTACTCTCTGTTGGTAGAAAATCTTTAGGGATTGGATTTGCAGCTAAGGGTTGATTGTACAGTTTCGAGAGTGTGATATCTGAAAAGTACCTCATTATTCATTTCATGCGGACTGTCCGTTCTTATGTGTTCTTTTTGGGCGTTTCTTTTGTACTGTTATCTTTACGTCCAGCTGATAGCATGTATCGTTATTTCAGTCTTAACGGTGTTTATTTTTTTTGATAAAGAGTAAGAGTACCTATATCGGGACTAGTATTTTTCGAAAGTACCTCAATAGGGTATAATATAGTCATACATATTTCTTTTTAATTCTATTTATTTCTGTCTTGGTGGAAAATAGTCGGAGGTTATTCGTTTCATTCAGACTGTCCGTTCTTGCATTTCTCTTGGGTGTACTGCTAACTTTACGTCGAGCTGGCAGTATATGTATAGTTGAAATTTCGATTTCTGCGTAATCGGGAAAAGCACCTACTTTGTAGTTAGAGCACCTAATTAGCACCTAAACCGCATGTAATTTTCATAGTAGTGTCGTTCGATTTTGACGACCCTGTACTGGTAGCGTTACACACGTGTGGAACTTAATTACATATAATTTTCCAATGATTACTCTCCAAACTGGCTGGATTCATTATTATTTAATGATGTATCGTCATTGTCTGTGGAAAAGTCATTAACCCTTTAACCCTTTAAGGACGGAACGGTCACTTTTTGAACGCCAACTTCAGCGCGATATTGGATAATGTTATGGGAAAGAACAAAAATCTGCACCGAATGTTTCTTACGTAAAAAAGGCTGCTTTTTTAGATTCTGCAAAAAGACTTGGTCCAAAACTCTTTCCAAAAAAGATACCGCTGTTTTAATCCAAAAAAACGCAAAATTATTAAATATTTGTTTCATAAATCGTCAATTTACACTGGGAAACTGCAACGCAAAGAACTCGGAAGTGCAAAATATCGCGTCCAAAATATTTCAGCTTCAAAATGGTACTTTAAATTTTTCAAAATTTCAAATTGGCGGTTTAAAAATGGCGCCCAAAATGCAAAATTTGTATATTGTTTCATTTTTAGCCACCCGATTGAAGTTTCGAAATCGGCACTTGCTCAATAACTGAAAATTTATGTATTTGGAGGCGCTGATTACAAATATGAGGTCAGATTTTCAAAATTCAAAATGGCGGATCTAAATGGCGGATGAAATTTTAAAAATATTAATAGATTTCCTTAAAAATGGTCACTGAAGGGTTTTCGGGTTCGCTGATTACAAATACGGGGTCGGATTTTCAAAATTCAAAATGGCGGATGACATTTTTAAAATATTAATGGATTTCCTTAAAAATGGTCATTGAAGGGTTTTCGGGTTTGCTGATTACAAATATGGGGTCAGATTTTCAAAATTCAAAATGGCGGATCCAAAATGGCGGATAACATTTCTAAAATATTAACGGATTTTCGTAAAAATGGTCACTGAAAGTCCTTAGTTGGGGTCGCTGGTTGCAGATATGAACGTCTTTTGCCATCAAGAAAAATGGACGTTGCCCGACTCTTACCACGAGGAGGTAGACGTTTACATTTTTTTTATTTTTTTTTTTTTGTTTTTATAATTTATTTTGTATTTTATTTATTTAGTGTTTTTTGTGTTTTTATAATTTTTTTTAAATCAATTTATTTTGTATATTTTTTCTGAATTTATACCGTTATTTGGTGTGTCCCTTCAATTTTTGTAGAAATTGATTTTGGTTTGTATTATGACTAAGAGAGCCCTTCCAAATTTGAAGAATATCAAATTGCTAATTTGATTTCATGGTAAAAAATACTAAAGATGGAATAAAATTATAAAGAACATTATTTTTTTATTTGTACAGCATACATATTTAACGCTACTTACTGTGGTAAGAATGCAAAGATAGAGATACATAAATTATCTCTCATTGCGTGAGTCATACAACAAATGATTACAGAATTATTCTTGTTTCCTTTTCTAAACGAAGTAAAGGGTTATCACCTTTATTCCGGTCACTTTTTTTTATGAACAAGATATAATGGCCAGTTTCTTAAAACTAAATGCATTAGAAAAATATAGAAAAAAGACGAAAAATTTAAACAAATTATACGTAATAAAAAATTAGAATAAAGAAGATAACTTTTAACGATACGGTTAAGAGTCGGGTTAAGGTTTGGTAAGAGTCGGGCTACGTCCATTTTTCTTGATGGCAAAAGACGTTCATATCTACAACCAGCGACCCAAACTAACGACTTTCAGTGACCATTTTTACGAAAATCCGTTAATATTTTAGAAATATTATCCGCCATATTGAATCCGCCATTTTGAATTTTGAAAATCTGACCCCACCTCCTGTACATTTCCGAAAGTGGGATACCAGACCATTTCGCATAATGCTTTTTGTGCAGTTTGAGCACACTATGTAATCTGCCGCGGATCTTTCTCGAGGACAATTTTTATTAGGAAGTCTACCAACGATGAGAACACCTGTGTTTGTTTCTCTATCCGTGTTATGTTTACTATCTACAATAGGACGTAAGTATCAAGATGTCGTCTTCTATTCGGATCATCTTTCGATAAGAGTTTGAGTTCAATAATTTCTGGCTCCTGAGAATGACATTCCCGTAGATGACACGGTAACTTAGCAACAAGATGACCACAAAATTTGCAGCAGTGCTTTTTCTTATTTGGCAGTTTTAAATTTTCGTTTGGTGCACTCGTCACGGCTGGCATTTGCGACGAATCGAATTTTTGAGTATTTCCGTTACCTGTATATTACGTAAGTTACTAATGAAGGTAAATCGTCCATATTTTGTATTTCTTCACATAGTTCGTAATTTTGAGAATCGTATAGTACAAGATTTTAGGGATATAAATTTTGTTAACGTAAACATATAACTAAGATTTTACAAATTTTGTGAATGGACAGACAACATGGTCATAAATGTATAGCGGAAAATTATAAAATTTTGTAAAAGATAATCAAATTATGTACAATGTTGTGAGAAGAGATCTTGGTCAAGACGGTTCGTACAAATTAAGCATTCCGAAACTCACAATGAACAATATTTCCAATTGTGACATAACAAAAAGATTAAATAGATTATACTCACTTGGATTTTGCGGATTGTCAGAAGATATCGGGTCGTTCACAGTTGTAGAACTGTAAATAACATTATTCCACAAATGAAGGTTCTGATAAATGATATGCATGCACTGAGAGAAGGATCTACCTTCTATTGAGTGGTTCGCGTCACGCTTTAGTTTCATGGATTTCTTCTCGAAATACATGAAACCGAGACAAAATAGCGTGTTCCGTGATTTTCGTTCATGATTCAATGACATTCGGGAGTGGAATATTATGAAATAAAAGAGTGATAAAGAGCTATCCTTTAAAAGGTTGATTCTTTTCTCAGTGTATATCCTCCTTGCTACTTAAGAGGCGTCCATTAATCACGTGATATTCCAGGGGGAGGGATTGCAAGTATTAAATTAATAACAATAACAATAACAATGTTTTATGAACATTCCGAAAGGAGTTAATAATCGCACTAAAAATACGAAGACTTTTTATCAACTCGACCAATGTCTTATTTTATATAGCATTTTTTGTTTTATAACCGCGGTCAAATTGCGGTTCAGTAAACTTCTAACAATAATTAATCATATCGTTCGTTAAATGTTTGTACAACTTTCGGTCAGTAATTCCCAATGACGATCGAGTATACCTTTCATACGGAATGAAATGTGTGCAGTTTCACCTTGTACATTTGTATAAATATTAAATTAATGTCCCAAATATAAAATTAAATTATTGATATACTATTTGAAACTGGAAATTTAAAAAATTCAAGATTATCACTTCAAAATGGTACTTGGAATAAAATACGTTTAAAAATATAGTGACAATAATTAATTATTAGGGGAAGACGAGGTAAAGCAGAACACGGAGCAAACTAAAACTCTTGAATAATGAATATAATCGCATATATATTATATTAATATAAGTGCATGATGCGACAGTCCGATTGATATGTAATTACGATTTATATCCAACGAATACATTTCGTATATCCGTTATGACCCCCCCCCCCCTTTACTCTACATAAAAATGCCCGTTGTCGCCGCACCCCGAAAATCACCGAGTATTAATTTTCATGACATTTATTCAAGTTTTCAAAATAATGTCCGCCATACTGGATCCGCCATTTTGAATTTAAAAAAAATGACATCGGATTTATAATCACCGTGCCGGTAAACATAAATAGCAATCATTAAAAGTACATGTTAACTGCCGAATTTCTTGTAAAAGTGACGTTTTTATGCGTAGATATGTTTATAGAAATCCTTATCACACTAAAAATGTGAGAAAAGAATGGAATATTAACTATAAATAGAAAAATATGACAAAAATCAGAAGGCTAGAAATGACGCCATCACACTAGCGCCTTTAAACAAAATTCCTTTAAAAAAATTAATTTAACCAATACATACAATGAAATATGAATAAAAAACATCACGTGATAAGAGAGATTCAAAGGGGGGCCTGCGGATAATTTCGAATCACGTGTAAGGGCGGGTAAAATGTGCCCACGAACAGATCACGTGATTTATGCACATCCCTGTGTACTTTATGTAACATTATCAAAACTTGTCTTCGACGGATTCAAAAGCGTGCATCAGTCCCTTTCCTTACCTTCAATCTACCAAAGCCTCACCCGATACAAAGAACATGTCTCATTTTATTCAGAAGAATGATAGTAAATATATTATTTTTTAATATCTTACGAAGAACATGATGGTTCTTGAGACGCAGGTACTTCCACTTCGGGGAATACATTTTCTTTTTCAAGATCCTTCTCTCGGTATCAGTCTCTTCTGTTCGAGTGTCAAAATCTTCCTCATCGTCATCAGAATTGTGTGAAATATCATCATCGAGAAGATCATGTATCGAGTCAAGGTACTTCATATCTGTTAATAAATTAATAATTAAATACATCAGCATTTAAAGAATATGTATTAATTATGACAAAAGTAACGCCAGTACTTTAAAAGACGATACTGACCGTCGTCCGTTATGTTCAACTTGCTGGACTCGTTCGTAATCGTCGAGTCCGGTACGGCGTCGTCACTGTGTTCTGTCTCCGAAAAACATAAGTTTTCGGCACAATTTTTTTCAATTGATGTCATGTCTTGAGCAATTTCTGTATAACAATAATTGGTACAAAACTTTACTTTGATCGAATTACATGGAGAGTGCTTTTGTCTTTTTTCCGACGTAATTGAATGAGTTACTTCAACCCTAACGATACATTAAGCTTTTAACCCATTAACGTCCACAGGATGCAACTTCGGCATTCACGTTTGCATTATTGCCATATTATCAGTGCTACGACAAAATATTCGACAACCATTGGTCATTGGCGGTGGTTAAAATTTTCCAAAATTATTTTTAACTAAAAAAAAATCGAATTTTACCAAAAAAAAACGTGATTTTCTGATTCACAATTTTTTTTAAAATGATATTTCGTTCCCTTAACGTTTGTTTATACGTCTCAAATCTATCAAAATCGCGTCCTCTATATCTAAACTTAAAATAAATATGGTTGTTAATGTCCGAAAATTTCTCATTTCAAGTACCCAGAATCATTGAAACAGAGAGGGAAGGATCTGTTCTTCATTGGAAGGCCTATTCACAAAGTGAAATATTAGATTCAGGATTTGTTGTTTATGAATAGGAGAAATCGTCTGTCATATGTCAGTTTTAGTGCCACTCAACAAGCGCGAAATATCTCAACGTATGAAATGTCAGCGATACGGACACACAAACAATTTCTGTACCCATTCTCCTCGATGTGTAAAATGTGCTGGTAATCAACATACAACAGAATGTGAAAGGAAGGAAAGATCCCATTTAGTAAAATGCATATTATGCGAAGGAAATCATCCCGCAAACTATAAAGGCTGTATAGTTTATAAAAAAATACAAAAATCGAAATAGCCACCGATGAGGATTAAAAAAATACCACCAGCAGCAAATCTGAGAAAACAAGTTATCAATCGACCAATATCCGTGACCACTCAAAGACAAAATACGGTAGCAGGAGCTATGCACTAGTGACAGATAACCGAAAAACTGAGGAACAAGTTGAAAATAATCAAGAAGTAATGACGACTCTAGAGTCAATAACTACTCTAGTGAACTCCAGGAGCTCAAAATAATCATGAAAAAACTCATGGAGCAGATGAGCACCACGTTAAACCTACTCACAACTCTTGTCTCAAAAATAGCATAATGGCCAACATCTCACAAATAGCCTTATGAAATGCCAATGGCGTGTCACAACACAAATTTGAGCTACTAAATTGCATGCAAGAACAGAGCATAGGTATTATGCTAATTGCAGAAACTTATTTCACAAAAAAAAGTTACATTAAATATGCTGACTATTCGATCTACCATACCATGCATCCGGATGGCACGGCTCATGGTGGAAGTGCCATCATCATAAGGAATACAATTAAACATTATGCTACTAACATGTATCAAACAGAAAAAATTAGCCACAAATGTATTAGTGGAAGACTGGCTTGGTCTCATCACAATTTCAGCAGTTTACTGTCCGTTAAAACATATCATAAAAAAAGACGAATTTGAATACTTTATAAAAACACTAGGCAATCGCTTTATTGCAGGAGGAGATTTTAACGCCAAACATCCGCAATGGGGTGCACGTCTAACTACCTGAAAAGAAAGAGAATTACATAAAACTATACAGTATCTAAAACTGGATGTGGTATCAACAGGAGAGCTAACCTACTGGCCAACAGATAGAAGGAAAATACCGGATGTAATCGACTTCTACATTACTAAAAATATTAATAAACTTTACTTAACAGCAACATCAAGTCTAGACCTATCTTCAGACCACTCATCTGTTCTTCTTTTGAGCAGTAAAGTGATACATAAAGAAAAACACTGTATACTGTGTAACAAACAGGCGGATTGGAATTATTTTCGATTCCAAATTGAAGAGAGTCTGAACGTGTCACTATCGCTGAAAACGGAGGATGAAATCACAACAGCAGTGGAACATTTTAGCCAGTGCGTCCAGGTAGCAGCCTGGAAATCCACTCCAGAATTCTCGGAGAACGAACATATCAGATCCACAGATATAAGGATAAAAGTAGCAGAGAAACGAATGCTTAGAAAACAATAGGAAGTAACTAGATCTCCAGATCTAAAATCAAAACTAAACAAAGCAATTAAAAGTTTACGGAAAATGTTATCTTCAGAAAGAAACCAAAAAGAACAAGATTATCTAAAAATCCTGGATACATCTCAAGCGAACGACTATACATTGTGGAAAGCAACTAAACGGTTAAAGCAACCTGTGGCCCCCAAAACTCCAATACGAACACCAAACGGAAATTGGGCAAGAAGTGCTAGTGAAAAAGCAAATATATTTGCACAGCATCTTTCAAAAGTGTTCACACCACATATGGCAAAAACGCAAACTGAAACTGAATTTGAATACGAAATTCAATCAGCATTAAATGAAACATATCAAATAGAACCCCATTAAAATACTTCACCAAAAATGTATGAATGTGAAAAAATATCTCCCAATTAACTTTTTTGATGACGAGACAACTCAGGAATATTTCCGATATTTAAATAAAGATGCAAAATACTCACTTCGAAATCATTTACATTCGCTGATTTCGAAAACATTTTTGGAAATGCAAGAGCAAATTATAAAGAAATTGCAATATAATTCTTCGAAAATTTCGTTTGCATTAGATGGATGGATGGACATTAACACTACTTGCTATTATGGCATTACAGGTAATTATTACATTGTACAGTACTGGCAATTTAATTATAACAATTGCATATAATTTGACTGTAACTTATCATACTACATATGCTATATAACTTACCCGTCAAAAATTGGTCCAAGAATAAAAAATAAGAACAAATTTTGTATTTCACAAAATCTATAAATTCTCATTAAATTTGTGTGAGCTTTCATTTTTATTTTTCCGAAGCTGTCTAAAAGAAATATAGAATTACAGTTAAATCTGTCAAAAAGACTTTGAGTAAGTTTTAAATATGTATTTATTTATGTAGCCTCCAGACATCTGCCAAAACACATTAATAATGATAATGATAGTAATAGTATATGATATATACTATATCAAGGGCGCAATTATCGATTTCCATGGAAGTGCTGAAACCAACTACACAGAAAAAAGGGTTCAGTTACTGCAACCAAACTGTTTGGTTGTTATTGATTTGATCATACGAGTTTGGCTATGAGGACTAAACTGTTTTGTTATAATAATCAAAATCTAGTACAGAACAAATCTTGTTTATTTGGTGCAACTGAACAGTTTTTGTTCTGATAACCGAACTTGTTTGGTTGAAAACAGTTTTCTCTCAGTGTACGCCGTTTGCCCAGGCCCTATTTTGTATAAAAAAATTGACTAAAAAAAAGTGTGTGTGCGTGTGTGCTTCAATATACATGTCATTATGCCTCATTTCTATTCATTAGTAATCAGGAAAACAATTCACGCCAAAAAATTCTGCTTTTCAGCATGCCAGACTAGTATAACCCCTTAAGAAAAAGATGTGCTCTTATTAATAGAATAAACCCTACATCGCTAGTTTCATTATTTTTTTTTTCAAATACACTTCAAACAACAGAACTGGTTACAAAGGACATGACTTTCTTAGTTTTCTCGGAAACTTCATTTCGGACGTAAGGTCCCTTTTAACTGCCCAGGTGACATTATATCGGAATTTTATCGTGTTTATATCGGAATTTTATCATGTTTATATCGGAATTTTTTAATAGATAAAATTTGAATGGGTCCAGGTATAAATTAAAATGTATCAAATAAATTATGATCCCTGTACATGCTGTTTTTAACTATTCTTAATGGATTTTTTAATAACTCATTATATTGATGATGACTGAAAGTTACAATCCTTGACACTCGACTTTTTACCATCGAACGGTAACCATGGAGGCAAAAATATAGCAGTGCTTTTTAACAACGTTCTTACTTAAATTGAATAGGCGAAGGACTAAACTTTATTTCTGTACATGTAATGCTGTAACCTGACGTAAACAAAAAAAAATTTAAATGTCAAACTTTGTAATAAACTTGTAACAAATCTAAAGAACTGTAATAAGCGAAAGATGCATTCGGCTGTGTAAAACTTGTTACAACATACTTTTATTTGCAATCGTTGTACTTAATGATCTTCCAATTACCACAGATACCTATTCCTTCCTAATAAATAATACAAACGTAAACCAAATGTCACAAAATACTATAAACAGTGTAAATTACAAATAAAGGTATGCTCCAACATGTCCTACAGGGACGAATAGATCTTGCGCTTATTAGATTTGTATAATAACTAATCGCTATAATTCATTAAAGAAGTGTAAAAGGATCATTAATGATTAATTAATGCGAGTAATAAGCGAAATATTTATTCGTCTCTGTACGATACGTTGGAGTATAACTTTATTTGTAAATTATGCCGTATATAGCATTTTTTTGACAGTTAGTTTACATTTGTGTTATTTATTTGGAAGGAATAGGTATCTGTAGTACTTCGAAAATCATTAAGTACAACAATTACAAATAAAGGTATGTTGCAACAAGTTTTACGGAGCCGAATGCATCTTTCCCTTATTTTTTAGATACTCGCACTAACGAATTGTTCATGATAATGTACTATTTCTTTCATGAATCGTTGCGATTAGTTTATACAAGAACTTCTAATAATATTATAAAAGTCCAATCCGTTATACTTACTGGTGACTTCATCATCACGAATGTACCAAATGTACGCTTAAACTCGGAGGTATTGGAAACTCAAAAATTTTTTTTAGGCACATTGTTCAAAATAATTTTATTGTCTTTGGTATTGTCTAGATAATAGGAAATAAATCGAGTAACTCATTTTTGCACCTCGTTAACACTCCTGCTCTCGAGTTTCTTACCACAAAGGGGTTTCCAATTGCATACATTTTTCCTGTGGGTCGATTTTAGTATAAGTTGGTACATTAGGGTTTTTGGGGCCGCTGATTACGAACCTAATAGACCGAGAGATGTGAAGCATATGACCTCCCAAAGACAAGCAGGCCGCCAATTTGCAGGCGGACTAGCGAAGGTCAAAGTAACAAAAAAGTCAAATATACTTACCCCCGCAAGTGCAGCAAATTAAGTGTGGGGCTGTTTATGAGCGGATTTTTTTCTTCCGAAGCCAAGCAGTTCGCCACCAAGAAAAAACGTTTACGGTGGCTGGAAAAGTGTATCAAAATTAATTGGCGGCCTTCGCAGGTGCAGCGTTTTAGCGTGAGGGGTGAATATGTCATGGGAGAATTTTTCGTCGAAGTCAAGCAACTTGCGGCGATGTGCAATGCATTTCTGTGGTTATCAAAAGATGATTCACGCGGTTGGCGGCCTTCGCAGGTACAGCTAAATTGAGATATATCGGAGTTTTGCGCGAAATTAGGTCAATTTCAAAGCAAAACAAGGAAAATAGGAAATTAATAGTTTGAAAATAATAGAGCAGTCCGCTATTGGCTGGAAAACATAGTTATGACCTCTAAGAATATAAATCCAAATTGGCGGCCCTGTCAGGTGCAGCCAAACCCCGTGGGGGTACTAAATCCACCACTTGATAAAACTGCACAATAAGTGCAGCATGTACAAAAAAAATTCGGCACATGTATTCGATGTCTTTTGTCCTGCTAATTACGAATATGACAATAAAAAATGGCGATAGGACATCTTAAAGCCGCCATTTTGAAAAAACAGCTAAAAAACATGATTTTTTGCATCTATCATTGTTAAAAAGTACAAATCGGACGAAAAGTTTAAAACAAAAAAGATAGAGCGTAAAATTCTCCACAAAAAAGGTTTCAAGCATTTTTTTTCGTAATATCAACTATAATGTCACAAAAGAAGGATGAACATGAGAATAATCGGTTTGGTGTGTGTTATTTTCTATAACATCGTTTTGTCACACTCGCGATATTATAAATGGCGGTTTCAAAATGCTGGACCAACATATGAAACCTTACTCAATTTGTATGTTCTTGTATTCGATTATAATTACGTAACCGTTGTCGGGTTTTTTTAATTCAAAATGGCGGATTCAATATAGCGGATCACAACATTAAATCTTTCTTGATTCATGTGAAACTCTTTATTCGGTGGTTTTTGAAGTCCGTGATTAAGGAAACGTCGTAAAAACGCAGAAAATCAAAATTAGCAAATGCAACATAGCCGTCCAAAATAGGTAAACTTATTCGAATTCGATTGGTTATTTAATTAATTAATTAGCGGCCAAGAAATCAACATGAACTTGAATAACAAGGGTGTAAAGTTCGACTTTCCGCACCGAATTTTAACATGGGATTAGATAGGAACGGTGCTTAAAGTTGAATGGTTTACACCCGAGTATCGAACACTGTTTTTTTTTTATATATTGCATCCGCCATTTTGAATTAAAAAAACCCGACAACGGTTACGTAATTATAATCGAATACAAGAACATACAAATTGAGTAAGGTTTCATATGTTGGTCTGTGCTGCACTTATTGTGCAGTTTTATCAAGTGGCGGATTTACTACACCCACGGGGTTTGGCTGTACCTGACAGGGCCGCCAATTTGGATTTATATTCTTAGAGGTCATAACTATGTTTTCCAGCCAATAGTGGACTGCTCTATTATTTTCAAACTATTATTTTCCTATTTTCCTTGTTTTGCTTTGAAATTGACCTAATTTCGCGCAAAACTCCGATATATCTCAATTTAGCTGTACCTGCGAAGGCCGCCAACCGCGTGAATCATCTTTTGATAACCACAGAAATGCATTGCACATTGTCGCAAGTTGCTTGACTTCGGCGAAAAATTCTCCCATGACATATTCACCCCTCACGCTAAAACGCTGCACCTGCGAAGGCCGCCAATTAATTTTGATACACTTTTCCAGCCACCGTAAACGTTTTTTCTTGGTGGCGAACTGCTTGGCTTCGGAAGAAAAAAATCCGCTCATAAACAGCCCCACACTTAATTTGCTGCACTTGCGGGGGTAAGTATATTTGACTTTTTTGTTACTTTGACCTTAGCTAGTCCGCCTGCAAATTGGCGGCCTGCTTGTCTTCGGGAGGTCATATGCTTCACATCTCTCGGTCTATAAGGTTAAAATTCCAAAAGAAAAAATGGCAGACCTATTATGGCTGACTAGTTTTTAAAAAGTTATTGAATTCGTATAAAAATTTATATCTGAGGGTCTTTGAGGTCGCTGATAACGAATATGATGTTACGATTTCAAAATTCAAAATGGCGGATCCAATATGGAGCCGTAATTTGTAAAAAATTATTGAATTTTCATAGAAATTGCTATTGAAAGATATTTTGGGTCACTGATTATGAATCTGAAGTTAAAATGTCCAAATTCAAAATGACAGATCCAATATGGCGGACTACTTTTTAAAAAATTATTGAATTTTTATATAAATTGATATCACGGGTTTTTTGGGGTCGCTGATAATGAATCTAATGTTAAAATTTCAAGCTTAAAAATGGCAAATCCAATATAAAGCCGTGATTTTTTAAAAAATGTTCATAAAATTGTGTAATTACTTACTGTCAGATTCGTAGTTATACATCCCAAAACCTCTTACATACGAACTTATATTATAAGGTAAAGATCTTTAATATATTGGACTCACAATTTCAAATTTATGAAAACTGACATCAAATTAATAACTAACGACCGCAACAAAAACCCAGATGTCACAATTGTCACAAAATTTGACAATTTAAAAAAATTCCATCAGCCATTTTCAATTTTTAAACAACGACGCCAGATTTATAACCAGCAAACCGAGAAACCCCCTAGTGACAATTTACAAGCGAATCCATTCAATGTTTGAAAATGTTGTCCGCCCAATTATATACGTCATTTTGAATTTTTAATCAATTCCTGATCAATGATTCCAAAAACTTCTAGGTACAAGTTTCAAGCAAGTACGACGAATTTTTTAAAATTTTGTCCGCCATATTGGATCCGCCATTTAGAATTTATAAACGGCGACATCACCCGGTAAACATGTCGTCACAGCGACGTGTATGTAACATTATATTTAGGGTGAATCTCCTACTTCAAAAACGTGTCGGATGCGACATTATTTTTTTAAATTTTCAATTTACAGCAGAGAAACATGAAACAAGTAAATTATTGTAATCTTACATTTTAGACAATTATACATACTGGAAAGTGGACGTAGAGTAATTTCATTTTTTCTTATTTATAACCTCTAAATTGGTAATTTAAAAAAATAACGTCAAATCTCAAACACCGCTCAGACGCTCGAGCAGCATAGACGTGATTTGTACACGCTCCTAAATAAACAATTTATATCATAACATACGCGATACGCGAAAATTGTGCTCAGGTGTATGGGTGTATTAGTACCGTTGCATACAATACATAGGATCGCCAAAGTGTGTATTTCAAAACGACTGTACTGGCCGTTCGGCCGACGTCGTGAAAAATGCAAAATCAAGAAAGCTCAGCACTTTTAATAAATTCAAATGCTTTATCAAATTCTGCACCACCGAGCACCCAAAAAACAGACTGGCAAGAAGTCTGTAATAATAAGAAGAGGCAAAAGAATAGTCCAAATATAAATAAGTCTTATAAAAGACAAAGCCAACTCAAAGACTATTGGCTAAATAAGCCTATATCAACCACTAACTCTTTTGATAAATTAAGTGATGAATCAACTGAAAAATCAAAAAGCAGCGAGCAAAATGATCTTCCGCCTCAGACAACTGTAAAATCTCCAACAATATTTGTCAATAGTGTACAAGATATTTGACCACTAATTTTGTTATTAGGTACAATAGCAAAAGGTGAATACATATTAAAATCAATGTATAACAACTAAGTAAGAATACAACCAAACTCGGCTGGACAATATTGTAACAATTCCAAGTCATGGTTTAATTATTTTTTGGGAATCGTACAAACAATACAAATTCAAACAGGTTAATTACGTCAATATGATTATTAAAATAGCAGATCGGAATCGTTGGTGCTGAAATAAAACACGTCATAATATTTGTCATTCAATTAAAATTATATTTTCACCTTGAACTTTATAAATAATTGAACTCGTCCATAAACCATTGATTACCACACACATACCAAACATTCTCGAAGTCAAAATCGTGAATAAAACAATAACAGTCATAAAAATAAGAAATTTATCAAGTCGTTGGTAAGTTGTGTGGCGTTGTCATTGTCATATAACAAATCATTTAATTTCGTCGACGGGATAATTTACGCGGATAAATAAATAATTAGACACGGAAATGATGCGGTCACACATTCGTTTACATACATACACGCATACATTAACATACATCAATATACATAAATATTTTGTGACATTACATAATAAATTAAATACACATATTCATAATATCATTTTTTACCGAACGGAAGAGAAAGAGGCTTACGTGTCTTCTTCTGTCCATTGGCGTCGATCTTTCCTCTTGTTCGCTCGGGTTCTCCATCCGTCTCGCAATTTTTGGGTTCGGCTGCTGTCACCTTGTGAATCCTCGTGGGTGTCAAACTCCCTCGCGACCACGAGGGAGAGGACCAGCAGCCTCGTTTGGAACCGGGACAATCGGAGTGCCGTCGTCGTTCCGTATACTTTTTTGTAGTTAAATTATCCTCGCCGCCTCCATTAGAATCCTTTGATTATGTCAGAATTTTGGCTGTTGATGGTGTGGGCCCACTTTTAATCCGGAACAGCCAGGGTCTCCGGACAATCGAGGCAGCGAGTCGTCCAGGAGAAGTCACCAGCAGGAAGTCATGAAGAAGAGGAGGGATACTTACCGTGGCCAGGTCCTATAATACCTCGGTAAGTATCCCTATGTCCAATAATGTCGCCGAGTTCCTTTTTTACGGAGAATCGGGACGGGAGGTGTCAAACGTTCAAATTTCATTTGATCGACTTGAATTTGACAGCTCGTCCTCATTTGAATTTGGAGCGCATGCGCGCTATTGCGGCGACACATGCAGCTCCGAGCTTGGAACTCGGCCCGTTGTTGCCCACTCTCATTCTGCGCGGCCAGGGCGCCGTTGCCCCTCTTCTGCGCATGTAGAGGCGCACCAGCGCAAGCGCCTTGTCGTTGCGCGCATGTCTCATGATCAGCGCGCTGATCCCACGTGGGCTTGGGATCAAAATGGTCGACCGACCGGAAAAAGCGCGCATCGCGTCCTCTGTATTACATTTATTTTCCGCGATTTCGATATACCCTTCGTAACGGCCCTCTTTTTCTCCGTCGCTCTTTCTCTTCCGCGCGGGATTTGTTTAAACGGCTCGTTATAATTTTCCCCCTTTTCTTTTCAAGGGTCGTCGATCGAAACGGAAAAGAAAACCGGTTCGCGCGCGTTCGCCATGTGCTTTTCAGTGTGGTGCTTGTGCCGTGCAATGAATAAAATAAATATTAAATATAATTGTGTCGTCATAATTTGTCCAATCCCCTTTTTTAGCGACGCCGAAGATTCCAGCTACAACAGTGAGGATTAATTTTAGATCTCCGGTGTAACACCTCGTCGAAAATTGGATCGATTGTAAGTCCCCTTTATATTATTGTTCGTAGGGTCACTTAAAAGGAAGGCACGGTTCCCCGTCGAACAAATAAAAATTTTTTCGTCATTCTATCCAAATCCATATCTTTTCCTGTCTACATCCTGATCGACCCCATATTCCCCGTCATGAATCATTGTGATTATTTCTTTTATCCCCCCATTATTTAAATTATTGTTATCTCCCATCATCTCGTCATTTGTACAGTTATAATTTAAAATTTGGTCATCAATACACATATTATTATCATAAAAATCATTACGTACATCACATTCATGAAAGTCGCTGTTAACATTTCTATAAAAATTATTGTCACCATAATTATTTCCATGAACATAACTGTTAAAATCATCTTTATAAAGGCCATTATAAATATCACCTTCATAAGAATCATTATTGTCATCCTCATAAAAATAATTAGTCAAGTTTTCATCAACTACGTCATTATTATCGTCATTTTTACAAAAATCATTACCAACGTCATTTTCATACTTTTTTACAAAGTTGTTGATAATGATTTATATGAAAATGACGTTGGCAATGATTTTTGTAAAAATCCCTAATAAATAATCAAAATCCCTAAAGTACCCTCGGCCAATAATAATTTTTGAATTCCTTGTATATATTTTATGCACACACTTTTTTTTTTTTTTTTTTTTGATTTATGATATATATATATATATCGATCCAATTCTTAGGGGAATTTTATTGGATTCGTTTTAAATTCGTTTTCGAATTTGGGTGCAATTATGTCGATATTTTGGTTGTTCGTATTATTTAAAATTGCACCCAATTCGTTTGCCAGCGTTTTTATATTATTTTCGTCATTATTTTCGCGACTTTCCGTGTGCTGCTGACTGTCATCCTCGTTTCGCTGTCGCATTTGATTCCGCATATCATAAATCTGTTTTTCATTTCGGCGAGCCTTTTCGTCAACTCTTGGACTTCGCTCGCCGTATTTACTGTTGTTTGCGGTGATACATTGCGGACTCTATCGTCGTAAAATAACGTCATTTTTAATAATTCATTTTCGTCCAACTATTTTTAAAATTCAAAGTTAGAAAATTTATTATTTGTTTCAACACCAAACGATTCCATATATCAGTCACAATTTAATTTAATACAAAAGTGAGTCACTCAAAAGAATTTCAATTCTTTCAATCATACCATGATACCAAGCAGAAAATGCGAAATACCTTGGTATGCATATAGATAGGCGACTCACTTGGAAAACACACATCTGGATTAAAAGGGAACAACTAAACTGCAAGTTACATATGATGTACTGGCTTTTGGGACGAAGGTCACAAGTTTCTCTGGAAAATAAAATATTAATTTCACAAGCCTGCAAAAAAAAAGAATTTTCTGTTGTTTGAGATCGACAAATCATTTCCCGTAGTTTTTGATGCGCTGAATCCGAATCTGGCAACAAAAACCTCTCATCACGTCAGGATTTTGAGAAAAGTGGGGGTAAAACTCTAAAAAATCACGTTTTTGGCACTTTTTGACATTGTCTACCCGGCAAACTGGACGTGCTGGAGACTTATCATAGGGGTTAAATTAGAGCTTTAACCTTGTACTTTTCGAAGATATAGAGATGTCGGTAACAACAAACTAAATGAACTGTCAAACATGATTTTTTTGAAAGTTGTCAAGTATAAAAATTTCCCGTAGATACAACTCTTTTAATAAATTATCGTATTCACTTGATACTTGTTACTCGGGGGTTTTTAGGGGCGACAATTACAAATATGAAATTAGATTTTAAAAATTGAAAATGGCGGATCCAATATGGCGGACGAATTTTTTCAAAATTGATTGGATTCACTTGAAACTTGTTACTCGGGGGTTTTTGCGGTTGCTAAACACAAATATGACATCGGATGTCAGAAATTCAAAATGACCTAAAAATTGTATGCTTGCTTTTAGGTCAACAATCCGGTTATACTAAATTTTCATGTTTTTTGTGCGAGTGGGACAGTAGAGCTAGGCATCTCCATTGGACGAAAAAAAGGTGGACACCTAGAATCACGTTAAAAAGTGGGGAAAAAAATGTGATTCACGATCCTCTTGTAGATCCTGCTAATATACTGCTGCCTCCGCTTCATATTAAACTTGGACTCATGAAGCAATTTGTAAAAGCCCTCAGCAAAGAAGGAAATTGTTTCAAATATCTCTGCACTAAGTTTCCTCGCTTGAGTGATGCGAAAATTAAAGAAGGGATTTTTATTGGGCCACAAATTAGACTGTTGATGAAAGACAAAGAGTTTGATAAATCCATGATTCTTATAGAGAAAGAAGCTTGGGACGCGTTAAAAGATGTCATTAATAACTTTTTAGGAAACAACAAGTCTCGAAACTACAAATCAATTGTACGAAAAATGCTCACCAAGTTCCAAAAATTAGGATGCAACATGAGCCTAAAAGTTCATTTTTTACATGACCATTTAGACTTTTTCCCTGATGGTTGTCTAGGAAATGTTAGCGAAGAGCAAGGTGAACGGTTTCACCAAGACATCAAAGAGATGGAGAGGAGGTATCAGGGAAGTTGGGATGCTACAATGTTAGCCCACTACTGCTGGTCCCTTAAACAAGACGATCTTGGTGAAATTCACAAAAGACGATCAAAGAAGCTTCGTTTTGACAGTATGTAATTTCTCGTTTAAAGTTATTTTTTATTATTTCATATAATTTCTCGGCATTATCTTTAGAAATAAAGTGCGCTTAAACAAAAAGTTGAAAATAAAGAGCAAGAAAAATAAAAAAACGTAAAAAATAAAAAAAAAACCCAAAATATAAAATTACAAAAAAATTTATATAAAAATTTTAAAATAATAAAAAAAATATAAAAAAAGAAAAAAAGGTGGCCACAAAAAAAAACAGAAGTGTGACATAGATCGCCTCCACGCGGTACACTTTGGGAAACTTAGAAATAACATAAAATCTAAGGCAAAACGGTCTATTATAGCTGACATATTCCCAATAATAAATTTTATATTAAAAACAACAGAAACAGCAACATCCATATACATTAATTTACGACAAACTGTTACAAATTAAAATTTAAAACTTTTAATTTGTTTTAACCTAATGTCATATTTGTATTCAGTGACCACGAAAACCCCCGAGTTGTACTAGTTTCAAGCGAATCCAATCAATTTCGAAAAAATTTGTCCGCCACATTGGATACGACATTTTGAATTTTTAAAATCTGAATATCATACACATTACCATTCAGCGACCCTGAAAACGTTCGAGTAACAAATTTCAAGCCAATCCGATAAATTTTAAAACAAGTCGTCCGCCGTATTTGATCCGCCATTTTGAATTTCTGACATCCGATATCATATTTGTGTTTAGCAACCGCAAAAACCCCCAAATAACAAGTTTCAGGTGAATCCAATCAATTTTGAAAAAATTCGTCCGCCATATTGGATCCGCCATTTTCAATTTTTAAAATCTAATTTCATATTTGTAATCGTCGCCCCTAAAAACCCCCGAGTAACAAGTATCAAGTGAATACGATAATTTATTAAAAGAGTTGTATCTACGGGAAATTTTTATACTTGACAACTTTCAAAAAAATCATGTTTGACAGTTCATTTAGTTTGTTGTTACCGACATCTCTATATCTTCGAAAAGTACAAGGTTCAAGCTCTAATTTAACCCCTATGATAAGTCTCCAGCACGTCCAGTTTACCGGGTAGGCAATGTCAAAAAATGCCAAAAACGTGATTTTTTAGAGTTTTACCCCCACTTTTCTCAAAATCCTGACGTGATGGGAGGTTTTTGTTGCCACATTCGGATTCAGCGCATCAAAAACTACGGGAAATGATTTGTCGATCTCAAACAACAGAAAATTCTTTTTTTTTTGCAGGCTTGTGTTTACAAAACGATCCTTAAACCAATATGGACTTATGGGATCCAATTATGGGGTTCGCAGCAAAATCAAATATAGACATTGGAGACATTTCAGTCTGAAGCACTGAGACTCATTGTTGGGGCACCCTGGTTTGTTCCCAATGAAATAATTCGCAGAGACCTTCAAATTCCTCTTGTGAAGTGGGCAACTATTACCTACGCAACGAAATATCGAAATCGACTTGAGAATCATCCTAACGTGTTGGCCAGAAAACTCATCTGTAAAAATCCCCCGAAGAATAGATTGAAAAGGAGAAAAACAATTTTTAACTAACAGCTAATGGCTCAAGAAGACTCAACAGTGATTCAGGTTTAACTAATAATTTAGACATTTAAATTGTTATATCTAAAAGATATGGTCCGCTGGGAATATACCTACAAGTTATCGAATACGTTATATAAATTTACTTATTGTTGTTTCGAATCGAAATAGACCGAATTTAGTAGGATGATAGTTCAGGATTTCGGCAAAAATTAGTCCAGGGTGACGATGACAAAATTGCACTTTTAATTTATTCGTCCATACAAAAAAACTCTAAACTCTAACGCAAAGTCAGAAACACGTGGTTTAACGGAAAACTAGAATTTAATTTAGTAACGCGTTACAGGTGTTCTCTGCTTCGATCCCTTTACTACACTAAAGTGTTTACCCAGAGGAACAGTAAGAAAAACATACCGATTGCGCACACACAATTAGTAAGGATTAACTAGCCTGTTAACTACACAAATATTATTGTTTTTCGCGCTGACAATTTCATACTCGACCGTTTTACAATTTACCTTTTAAACATAGCGGCCGCCCTGGACTCTTCGGGTCTAGTTAGTGCACGCGGTCGAACGAACATAAGTTGGAAGCTGCTGCTCATTTAAATTGTCCTCGTGACAAAGTGGTAAAAGCGCCAGTTTCGCTAACGGTCGTATAAGGGTGGTAGTCGCGATTCGGACAGAGACTACTCGAATCAGCTGATCGGCACCCGGATGGCATTTAACGATGCGTCCAAGCTGCCACCTTGTAGGAGGCATATTGTTATCGCGTAATAATACGAGTTGACCGATGCGCGGTGGTTCCGTGCGAAAACGCCATTTCGATCGTTGTTGAAGTGACCTTATGTAGTCCGAGCTCCTCCGTTCCCAGAAGGTTTCTAAAAGTTGTTGCCATAATTGCCATCGCGATAGTCGGTTAGGACTTATCTGAAGAACGGTGGGCTCGGGCAACGCTTTGATGTCACCACCAATCAAAAAATGACCAGGAGTCAACGCGGAAAGATCATCAAGGTTATCGGTCAGAGGCCACAGTGGGCGTGAATTTAAACACGCCTCAATTTGACAAAGTAGAGTGGTTAACTCTTCAATGGTAGGCGTATGGTTCACTAAAATTTGCCGGAGGTGATGCTTGACGCTGCGTACACCGGCCTCCCAGAGTCCGCCGAAATGTGGCGCAGCTGGTGGATTGAATTTCCAGGAAATGCCTTGTTCGGAGAGTAGCTTCTGGAAATTGGGAGACTGAAGTGCAGAGTCAAACATTTCTTGTAGCTCTGAGCGAGCTCCTTTGAAGTTAGTACCCTGGTCGCAGTACATCGTTTGAGGGATTCCACGACGAGAAACAAAGCGTCGAAAAGCCGCGATAATGCACTAGTTGAATAGTCCATCACGAGTTCGAGGTGTATGGCACGGATTGACATACATATAAATAGACAAATATATGTCGAATGAGCATGCTTACCCCGACCTTTGCTTTCACGAACAGGAAGAGGTCCGGCGTAGTCTAGACCGCAATGCTGAAATGCCTTTTCAGGCTGACAAACGCGAGCAGGGGGCAATGCACCCATCAATTGCGTGATGGGTTGTTTTGAAAACGGGCACATGAAACGCATTTAAAAGTGATAGATCATGCGAGTTGTCGCGCTCGGACTATCCAAAATTTCTTGCGCACTGTGTTCAACGTTAACTGTAATCCACCATGCAGACACAATTGATGAGCGTATATAATAAACAAACGGACAACTGGATGATCAATCGCGAGCATTGGATGTTTCACGGCAAATGCAAATTTAGAGTTTGCGAGACGTCCGCTCACGCAAATGATGCCACTGACGTCGATAAAGGGGTCGAGTGACGCTACTTTATGAGTCGGACAGAGGGGCATCCCATTTTTTAGGTTCGTAATTACGTCAAATAACGTGCAATGCTGAACATATTGAACCCATAATAATTCCGCATGTGCAAGTTCTGAGAAGAGAGGACACACTGGCAATGGATGCGATAATTTCTTGCGTCGTGACGGCAACAATCGCATTACATATGCAGTGATACGCATCAATTTTGGCCATGATGAATATTTTGCACCTAATTTATCGTGAACTGGATTTTCGCGACTGTGTTCCAACACATCGCTTGGTGTTTGCAAATGTACGGGCTCTTCGCAGTTTTTGACATCTGGCTTGCATTCAGTGTCGGTCGGCCAGTCAGTCTGCACGTGAGACAGCCATTTCGGACCGTGCCACCAGAGCGATGATCCGTTTAACTCTACTGCGCTTGAGCCCCGGGAAGCTATGTCCGCGGGGTTATCGTGCGTTGGTACGTGTCGCCAAGTAGCGGTTGGAAGAAGAGCTTGAATTTTCGCCACTCGATTTGCAACAAACACTTTGCGTACAGATGGGTCTCCTCGAACCCAGGAAAGAGCTATTGTTGAATCTGTCCAACATTGGCAAGTTAAGTCCGCATATTAAGGGATTGCGAGAATCGTGAAGAGAAGCTGTGCGAGTATCAGACACCGCACAATTCCAGGTGAGGGATGGTCTGCGTTTTAAGAGGCGCAATGCGCGTCTTACTGGCTAGAAGAGTGACAGTTATAGACCCATCAGGATGTTCGCACCGAATGTAAATAACAGCTGCATATGCAGTGGTAGATGCATCTGCAAATCCCTGCAGTGAACATAAGATATGAGGTTGTTGACCAGTTGTAACGGTGTGTTTTGTTATGATGCACCATGCTTTAGAGGTGGAGGTATTATAGAGGAATATAAAGAAAAATAAGAGATAGGGAAGGAATCTTTCAATTGTTTTGTTTATATTTATTATGCTTGTTTACAAACCTGCATGACAATCGTATAAATATCAACTCGGTTGATCAATATCAGTTAGTTTGTGTCGGGAAGAAGATCACTAAGGATCGGTGGCGGTTCCGGTTTTGCGCGTCGCGGTAGGGATGTGTGTGAGTAGTATCCTTTATTTTACTATATATATATTTACGATTTACGATTAGTTTCGTGTCTTGGGCAGGGTCTGCTCACATAGCTCAACTGACGAGTCCGTGAGCAGACCTGGGACGAAACACCGATCCATATAAAATAATAATTATTTACATAAAATTAATTACGCATGCCAAAAAATTATTTTTAATCCCAGAATCATAACAAAATCGTTACAATGGGGCCCGAACAGGGACAATCATATAAAAATTCGTTACACAGTCCATCGAGTGATGGTAACTTTGCTTAAATTTGGGAGGTCCTCATGAATTTGAGCCCACTCATTTACGAGTTCCTATGCCAGAGGTTCATTCCAATCGACTTGTTGACGCCATAACCGCTGAATGAATATTTTTGCGCGTACGATGATGGGTGATATCCATCCAAGAGGATCGAACAATTTTGCAGTTAGTGATAAAACTGTTCGTTTAGTGACATATTCTAGGGGAGAGATAGTCACTTTAAACGTGAACGAGTCTTCCAAAGGGTGCCACAGGAGACCAAGTAGATGCAGTTCGGCTGAACTGGGCTCACATTGATTCCATGCGAGTCCATAATCGGTTGGATCTACGTCAAAGAGAAGAGAGGGGTCATTGCTTCCCCATTTGCGGGCTGTGAATTTTCCTTTCGAAAGCAATTGACACAAATCGATGCGCATGCGTTTGAATGTGGCAGGGTCATGTGCTCCAAACAAACAATCGTCCACGAAAGTGAACCGTGAGAGAATGAGTGAACCCAAGGGATGAGACTACCCTTCATCATGCGTGAGTTGCTGGAGAACTCGTAACGCTAGATACGGTGCGCACGCTGTCCCGTAGATGAGGGTTGCTAACTGGTACTCTTTAATCGGAGCAGTAGATTCAGGTTTCCACAGAATCCAATGATAGTTGCGGTCGTCTGTATGTACCAAAATCTGCCTGTACATTTTGGCAATGTCAGCGCAGTATACAAATTGATCTGGTTGCAGTTTTGGACCCATTAACAAGTGGCTATTGAGAGGCGTGAAATTAGAAGTGAGGGCTGAGGCATTGAATACTACCCTCAGTTTGGTTGTTATACTACCTGGCTTTATCACAGGATCATGTGGGAGATGCACTGTCTGTATCTTGGAGCGTAGAGGAGGGCGAATTGGTGGATACCGCGACCATGTGTCCTAAAGCCTCATACTCATCGAGAAATTCAGAGTATTGTGACTTCAGAGCAGCATCTCGTGATAGTCGGCGAGCGAGAGATATCATAACCCGTAAGGCATTTTGTCGAGACTGACCAATTGGAATTGGCGGTTTTGTTTTAAACGGTAGGCGCACTATGTATCTGCCTGATTGGTCACGAGAGTGTGTTGCAGCAAAGTGATTCTCACATTGAGAGTCTGCTAGCGAGAGTAACTTTATTGACGGAATATTTTCAAGCTCGCAGAATTTAGTTAGGGATTCATGTAATGTCTTGTTATCAAGACAGTGGAAAACTGGGACCCTGTCGTCCGCGCATTGCGTATGCAATGACGTGGGACCTGATAACACCCATCCAAATGCGGTGTTTTGTGCAATAGGTTCGCACAGTTTCCACCTGACTAGGCCATCTCGCAATAAGGATCCGTATAGATCGGCTCCAATAATTATTTGGACCGGTTCGTCGTCCATGGGAGGGTCGTCTGCCAGATTCAGTAGTTGCACGTGGGGCCACAAGGACTGTCGCGACAAAACTCGCGGAACGTAACTCGTGAGAGTCTTCAAAACTAGTGCCTTGGTACTAAATACCGGACCGGTGCCCGTTTTACACCCGATATTAATATCAACCATAGCTTCCACTGTGCCACTCCAGACATTTCCGATACCTATAAGTGAAGTTAACATTTTAACTGTACGCAATTTAAGTGCATTTACCAATTTCTGAGAGATGAATGATCGCGTTGACCACTGATCAAGCAATGCTCGAACTTTGATCTTTCGCGATGCTGGGGATATCACAAGCACGTGAGCGGTTGCCAACAACACGTGCCCGTTACCACCTGTCACATTTGACGTACACAAGGCCTGAACCCCTGGTTCGGGTGGTGGCACCTGCATGAGTGATGGCCCCTGCTCCATGGTTGCTGATGGCTCAGGAGAGAGGGGGGTTGAACCCGAGTGCAACAACGTATGATGACGTTGCTGACATTGCGTACAAGTTCGCGTACTTTTGCATTGCGGAGCAGAGTCCTTGGAGCCTAAGCAATTGAAACACAAATTTGCCTCCTTTACGTATTTCCACCGAGCTGCAAGTGTTGCAGTTTTAAATTGTTTGAATTGATAAATTGTATGAATACAGACTGGGCAATGCGATGATGATTTTGCAACTGCTCGAGAGTCAATATGGAACGACCTTACGTTCGATTTGGAAGCGCTGTCATTGCGTTTCGGCGACAGAGTAATGCAACTCGAGCCGCTCGAACAGGCTTCTAGTCCTCGAATACGCGTCACTAAATATGTACAAAGATCGGAAAAACGTGGAACGTTGCGCGAAGTTCCCAAATGAAGCTCCCACGCCTGCCTAGTTGCATTGTCTAATTCTGATGCAATTATGCATACTAATAAGTCACTAACACCGTGAATTCCAGGTGTGATTTCTGCCGCGGGTGCCGAAACATGCGCAAATCTTCGAGCCGTTTCTAATGAGGTGACAATTTCTGTAACTCGCACGTGAAATGAGCGCAGCGATTCTGCCGAATTAGATTTGACAAACGGTACGGATAATAGCCCGTCGATTTGTGCGGAGACGATAGCACGCGGATTATCGTAAAACGAATTTAGACGTTCCCACGCAGTTGCAAAACTTTCCGGAGCAAACGTTATATTTTTTAACAAAGAACTTGGTTCACCGGACAAACTAGATACAAGAAAATGTAATTTTTGCAACGAAACGACTGACTCGTTTTTTATAATAAGCAACTCGAAATATGCTCGATATTTTGCCCAATCTGTATATTTACCAGTGAAAACCGGCAAAAAGATCTTCGACAGATGGTCAATCCGTGAGGTTGGTCCAGATGAAGATTGCGAGGTCGAAACAGAGAAACTGAGATTCGGCTTTGTCAAGTACTTCTAGAAGTGTAGCAACGAGATCTGTTGCTTCGAGGAACTGTATTTCACAGGCTGCATAAGCTCCCTTTGTAAAATAGTCGTCGCACTGTGCTTCTTCATCTGCTGCACAGATTAATTGTAGATGCATATTTTGACATGCGGTCCATGTCTCCTTCACAATGGACAACCGGTTCTTAAGAACTCTAAGTGGAGGAGTTTTCTGCGCATATTGCAGAAATACAGTTAACTGCCGTTTCAAAGAGTCCATATTAGCTTCTTGGCGATGAAGAAGTTCGTCAATGTCAATTTTCTTCGGTGGCATTTTTGTGGTTCCAGGTTAAGCACTAAGAGCGAGACACCGACAGGCGCTCGGTTAAGCGGTGGAGAGAGAGTGGAGTCTTTGATAGAGCTACAACGTCAGCTCTGACGATTCCAGCGAGACAGACTAGCGGTATGCGAAGAGTGTAGACGATCGCGAGGATGATGAAGAGAGGGGCGAGTCACTAGAGAGAGAGAAAACGACTACGCCGTGCGCTGCGATAGCACTACTGCTTGGAGAGAGGGGCGAGCTGTGAATGAAGCTTCGCCGTGAACCAAGAACACCAATTTTCTATGATATTCCAGATTAGAACCACTTTTTAAATAAAGAGCGCGAACACACTTGCACTAAATCGAAAATCCGTTTTTATAATTCAAAATTTGATTGAGTAACTGAGATGCATTGTGTTCGCGACGAGCTACTTTCCGAATTATGCACCGAGTCAATGCGCGTTTTTGAGGTTTAAATTGCCTGATCCTGGCAGGATCACCAAATGTTTCGAATCGAAATAGACCGAATTTAGGAGGATGATAGTTCAGGATTTCGGCAAAAATTGGTCTAGGGTGACGATGACAAAATTGCACTTTTAATTTATTCGTCCATACAAAAAAACTCAAAACTCTAACGCAAAATCAGAAACACGTGGTTTAACGGAAAATTAGAATTTAATTTAGTAACGCGTTACAGGTGTTCTCTGTTTCGATCGCTTTACTACACTAAAGTGTTTACGCAGAGGAAAAGTAAGAAAAACATACCGATTGCGCACACACAATAAGTAAGGATTAACTAGCCTGTTAACTACACAAATATTATTGTTTTTCGCGCTGACAATTTCATACTCGACCGTTTTACAATTTAACTTTTAAACAATTATTACTACGAAACAGATTGTGAATTGTCGAGGAAAAAAAAATCTGAAACGTTTTTGATGTAGGACATTCACTCTAAATATAACGTTACATAAACGTTGCTGTGACAAAATGTTTACCGGGCAGATTCGTAATCAGCGACCCGAAAAACCTCCAAGTAACAAGTCTCAAGATAATCCGATCAATTTTTAAAAATTCCTTCCGCCATATTAGAGTCGCCATTTTAAATTTGTAAAAACTGACAGCAGATTACAGTTTAGCGATCCCCAAAACCTCTATGTACTAAGTTTCAAGCAAACCCGTTAGTTTATTAGGGGAGACTGGGGCTATTCGGGACACTTCAAATATCTCCGAAACTGGGCAATTTCGAAAACCGTAAATAACCTATAAAAGTACTTGTACATGAATGATTAATTGGCATTAGGTTTCGGAGATATGTCATTTTTCTAGTAAGAATGGTTGGGGTCGACATGTTCAAACGTCGTTTTTTCGGCAAAAGTAATTTCCTTTTTAAATCTTTTTGGGTTTTGTTCACTGTAGATAAAGCGCACACATTATAAAGTTTTTTTTTAAGTTTCAGGCATACTGAAATCAGCCGAAAGCCTGGAATTATTTTGAAAACAAAAACTCTGTATTAAACATGTCATCACCGGGTCGGGTGTCCCGATTAGCTCCACCATTTTTTGGATTTTCGCTTTTGAGGTGGTCACCTTTAAAGCGATATAGCGTCAAACCTAGTACAAATTTTATAACCGACTAGATGCAATTTGTAGGTGAAGGAACAACCTTTAAATTGGTACATTAGTTGTTAGCAATAAACATTTTTTTATATGACTTTTCTTGAAAAAAAAAAAACCAAATCCGTCCCGAATAGCCCCAGTCTCCCCTACTTTATTTTCTTTAAGAAGCATAAGGGTGATTCTACTGGATGGGACCTTTGTGATGTCCCCATCAATTTTATAAACACTATGATGTTTTAGGTTTTGCAACTTGTCCGTGTGTTAATTTTGATCATTTGCAATGTCGTAAAATGATTTGTAATGAATTTGTAGGTATTGTTGACTGCTAAATTACCAAAATAAAACAAAAGGCTATTGCCCAAGTTTGAAGGTGTGTAGATTTTTTTCTACGTGCGGCACATTCTTGGCGCAAGGATTTTTCATTTATTTGTATCCTCAACTACTTATGTTGTAAGCTACAAGGCATGAAATTCTTCGTTAAAGAAGTTATGTTACTTACACTGAAAAAAACAAACAATGTTGCCATCAAGAAAATGTCGAATTTGTTAGTTTCGCGTACACTCGTCAGTTCCTACATAACTGTAATCACTATTAAACAAATGGTATATTTAAAGTACACAAAGGTAAATTAAGTTATGGTGTTGCAAAATTTTTTCTATAATCTTTAAGGTATCATAATGTATGAGAACCTAAAGTTTAAAACTTTTAGAGATATGCCCATATAGACATAGCATTACATGCATTTCATTTGATTCCCGTATTTTTTCTCGAATCCTAATTCCCGACAACTATTTATCCCGACAAACGATTTTCCCGAATCCAATTTCCCAACACCCCTTTCCCCAAAAATGCAAATCCCGACAAAAATTTCTGTCAATTATCAGGAAGAATATTCATAAATAAAAACAGGTTCTGTTTCGAAATATCATAAAAGATCTAAGAAAATAAAATAAAATATAAAACACATTATTATAGTCACATATCAATATTGTGTGCTAAAAGTTCCAAATATGTGGGTTCCACAATGATATAGGTACTGTCCTTCTTCGATCTCTACCAGGTGTCTCAGTGACGTAAAATTTTCTTCGGTAATTAACCACAGGAAGAAGGTCATCAGGTATCTGATCTTCTAGAAAGTCGAGTTCCTCTGCGACGTCGTTTTCCGGAATAAACGCTAGCGCCATTAGTTTATGCATCCAGTGCTTGATATCCCTGTCATTCGGATCAATGTATAATTCTTGTAGTATTTCGGTTTGAATTTTCCGAGACATTGACTTCCAATAGTGGAAGAAACAACCGGAGTGTGCAACTTCCGTGTATTTGGCTGCACAAGAGCTTTTTTCAAAATCTCCCAAAATTCTCTTTAGTTTGCAATTCTCAATCCTATATTCCGCAGCTGCATTGCCAACAGCCTCTAAAACGGCAGTATACCGTTTCTTTCGAAGAAATCAGTGCGAAAACGAAAGGAAATGTCACATGTTCGGGCATAGCGGTACGAGTTCTTGGATTTTTGTGAACCATTCCTAGCACAGTGAACAGTTGCGTAAAAATTGTTAGAGATACCTGTATATACATGTAATTTTTACACCTGTATATATGTTAATTTATTTAAAATAAATTACCAAAACTTGAATGTACCGTCCAAGAACCATGTTTCACTTCTGGCAAGAAGTTGTAAGTTACGCCGCGTAGCAAAAACCAGTACTCTATTCTCAGCATCGTGAGAATCGTGTATCAGAAACGATTCCTCTGACAAGGTCCTCGCGAAACGTTCATGAATATCATCTAATTCCACTAAGGATTTCGGGTTAGGAGGCAAATATTTACGGCGGAATTTTCACACTGCCTTGACCAAATTTGTCCGTTCCGGTAATTGACTAAGAACGGACACAGGGACGCTTGAAAGTTCTGCACGAAGAATTTGTGCGGGTGACTGTTCGGGATGAGCCGCAGCAGTTCGTTTCAGACGATCAGTAATAACCTCTGCTTTGCCTACGCCAGCGTTTTCAGGTTAATTTTAATGGGAATAAATAAATAATTGTTAAAGTACCTTCTTCACGATTTGGAGGATGTGTGCGCGCAGATTGTTCCGGTCCTCTGAGGATAATGACATCATCATCGCTCATGACGGCCACTGCCCTTGCTAGACATTCGTTTTTCCGCAACCAGTTAGAGTCCCAATAGATTTTTCGATTTCGTTCCCTACACCGTAAGTAAATAAACACGTCTACTAAGAATTTTTGACGAAAAATCGTAGCAGTTGAGTCCATGGTTTTGAAAGAGTTATTGTAAAAATACTATAAACGTCAAGGTTATGAATAACATGTATGACAGCAAAACACGAACACAAACAAAAACCAAACTTCAGAAAAAGAATATTATCTCGGGAAAAATTATTGTCGGGAAATCCGATTCAGGAAAATGGGTGTCGGGAAATTGGATTGTGGTAAAACGTTTGTCGGGAAAAATGGTTGTCGGGAAATCGTCTGTAGGGAAATAGGAGTCTGGAAAAAGGGCGATTACCATTTCATTTCGTTTCGCGCGGAAGTTTCCGTTCCATGTGGATTCACCCTTAGGCTGATTTTGACAGGTCGAAATTCCCTAGTATTTACACAACAAACTATCGAATTCAAACTAACAATGCTATACGGGTGATGAGACGTTCCTAAAATTATGAATACCGATTTGAAAATTAAGTATTTATATACAGTGGATGCTAGAGTTTGTCATCCATTAGTGTTCTTTTGCAGAGGAGAGATTCATCCTCACCACTGTGGCAAATTAGACGGGTTCCTAGAAATTTTAGATCAGTTATGCATACTGCAATGTAAACAAAAAAGAGTGGAAGAAGCATTCTGCAAAACAACGCTAGATTCAAACCTTGGGAACGCAATCGTGGGTTCCATTGTAATTTAAAATCCATGCAATATTGTAAGAACCGTCCTCGCAAGTCACAATTCGTATATTCAAAGTCCACCCACAGTAATAAAGAACGTCTTCGCAATGCAGTATTTGTATACTTAAAAGTCCCGAAGAATTTGCGAACTCCGTGCTCACAAATTAAATTTGTATGTTTAATAATCTTGCGCAACGATGTTGACCGTCTCCACAATTCCGTGTTTGTATATTTCAATGATCCCCGCATAATAACGCAGATCGTCTGTACAATTCAGTATTTGTATATTAAGAAGTTCCCACAAATTTGTGAAATCCTCCTGGTCAAATGAGAATTTGTATATTTCAAAAACCACCGCACGGTAATGCAGACCGTCCCCACAATTCAGTGTTTCTATATCAAAGTCCCCGCAAATTTGTGAGGTTCGTCCGGCAAAATCACAATTTGTATATTTCGTAGACCGCGTACAGTAATGAAGACCGTCTCCACAATTCAGTGTTTGTATATTGAAAAGTCCCCATAAATTTGTGAGGTCCGTTTGGCCAAATGAGAATTTGTTTCTATTGGGTATATATTTCTACTTTCGGATTTATTCCCTTTATTTACGACCAATGAATGCATTTATAGCAAAACTTGTTTTATACAGGGTCATCGAAAAGTATCGGACCCCCCTAATATCTTCAGTTAGAATGCACTTAGGAGAAAATGTCCAATAGCAAAGTTGTATGGTTTTAAGCGGGGAGTAAGATGATGACCTTGACTTTGACCTTGACCATGTCCTTCAAGGTCATTTCAAGGTCAATCTTATTTTTTTAAATAGAACCCCCTACATTTTATTGCATATTCTTATAGCTTATCTCGAGAGCTTTCCAAAACACTATAATAAAATATTTTTTTATTAAGTACTTTTTGAGTTATAAAGGTTTGAAGTTAACAATTTTTTGACACAAAATGTAGAATATCTTGTAAAATATTATTTAGTTTTCAGTAATCATAACCTTAATACTTTTGTGCGCGGAATAATGAGACCAATTAATTGGTTTAAAGAAAATACATTAATCGGATCCCCCTAATATTTTCAGTAAGAATGCATTTTGGAAAAACTTCAAACCTTTATAACTCAAAAAGTACTTAATAAAAAAATATTTTATTATAGTGTTTTGGAAAGCTCTCAAGATAAGCTATAAGAATATGCAATAAAATGTAGGGGGTTCTATTTAAAAAAATAAGATTGACCTTGAAATGACCTTGAAGGACATGGTCAAGGTCAAAGTCAAGGTCATCATCTTACTCCCCGCTTAAAACCATACAACTTTGCTATTGGACATTTTCTCCTAAGTGCATTCTAACTGAAGATATTAGGGGGGTCCAATACTTTTCGATGACCCTTTATACATGCATCCCCAGAACACAACTATATATATATATATATATATACGCGGGTGCGCGCGCTCGCGCGCGCGTGTGTGTGTGTGTGTGTGTGTGCGGGTGTGTGTGTGTGTGTGTGCGGGTGTGTGTGTGTGTGTTTGTGTGGGTGTGGGTGTGTGTTTTTTTTTTCCGAAGCGACGCACAGTGGATCGAGAGATAGGGGAAGCCGGACATGGGTCTTAAAACGACAATTATGAGTCACACCAAGCATGTTTTTAAGCCCAAATATTAATTTCTATGTTATCGAGTTCGCTAATTACGAATCTGACCTCAAAATTTAAGAATTCAAAATGGCGGATTCAAGATGGCCGAAAAAAGTAAAATCAAGTCTTTTAAGGTGAAACTGGGTACCCGGGGGGTTTTTGTAATCGCTGATTACAAATCTGGCCTCAGAGAATTTTGAGAATTCAATATGGCGAATTCAAGATAGCGAACTAAAATGTTATTTTTTTATGATACTTGCAATTATTAGCAGTTGAAATTAATGTAGATTATCACTTAATGATGTCCCAAAGGAAATGCAATGCGTACATTTGCGCGGCAATGCGAGGCATTTTTTAAAATCATGTTTAAAATTTCATTATCTTTATTTTCGTTAACTGTAATCTTAATAACTCAATAACTCAAAATCTAATGCTCATTTTTATAATCTTGTAGGTGGTTTTAGTACCTTTAGAAATACTTAATGAAACATAAAGACCTTATTTTTCTCATCTATTATGTGTTTACTCATAAGTATAATTATAAATTTTGAATATTTAAGAACATTTTTTTCAACCTTGTACTTAATGACTACTTTGAACTACTCTAAGTAATTATAATCGAATATTTTAGCAATATAAGTCACATGTAGTGATAGATTAGCTAATAATCATCTGAACTATACATACTTTTACATAATTTCTTACACTTTCATTTTTTACGCTATGTCCGGGCTTATACTTTAGTTCGATCCGGTCGGTGCCAGCAGGAGTGCGAGGCTCTCACCCGCTAAAACCACCTCCGCTCAGACTGTAATTCCCCCCTCGGAAACTGCCGGAAGGCATTACTTCGAGGGGGGCAGTCTATGCCTCAGTAGGCCCTCCGCCGATGTTTTGGCTCTTCAAGTCTGGGCGATATTGTTGCCTCTTCCTTCTTCTTCTCTTCTGATGACATTCAGCCTATCGATGATGGAGGTGGCGATGATGGCCACCGCGTCCCATCCCTGCTGTGAGGCGAGCAGGCATTCCCCAATGCCCTTATATGTTAGTGGTCCTCCTCCCGAGATCCGGAACTGTTCCCGTTCCGCTGCAAATCTCGGACAGTGGAAGAGGACATGGGCCGCGTCTTCGTCGACACCAGGGCATGCCGGGCACTCCGCGCTTTGATAAATGCGGAAACGATGTTAGTAGCTGCGAAAGCAGCCGCGCCCGGTGAGCGCCTGGGTGAGATGAAAGGTGGTGTATCCGTGTTGTCTGCCCGTCCACTTTGCTACATATGGGATGACGCAGTGGGTCCACCGCCCCGAATCCGCTAAATCCCATCTTTTTTGCAAATCTTCTATGGTCCTCATAGACCATTTGTAGTGGTTCCGCTCCTGGTCGGCGATGTTCTGCCTTATACACCTGCCTTCGCGGTGTACTGCTGCCCTCTCCATAGCAAGAAGGTCTATGGGAGGGAGTCCCGCGACCACCGAGAGAGCGATGTCCGATACAGAACGGTAGGCACGGGCCACTCTTAGGGCGACTGTTCTATAAGCCCGCCAACAGGTGGCTCCGTAGCTCTTATGGATGTTCATGGTATCAGCCCAGATCGGTGCCCCGTAAAGAATAACGGAGCTTACTACCGATGAAAGAAGGGACCGTCGCGGCTGTTTCGCCCCCCCCCCCCATATTGGGCATGATGCTGGAGAGCGTACGAGCCACTTTAGAAGCCTTTGCGCCTGCGTTCATCAGGTGTTGTTTGAACGACAGCCGCGCATCTAGAGTGACTCCAAGATATCTAATAGTGTCCACCGTCCGCGTATCTTCCACCGTGAAGGTGGCGTATACCCTTTTCTTTGTTCGAGAGATGAGCACCGCCTCCGTCTTCTCAGCCGCCAGATCTAACCCATAGTTGCTCATCCACCTAGCTACTACCTCGATAGCTTCATCTCCGCTAAATTGCACCTCGTCGATGGTCTTCGCGACGACGATTAGTTCAGGGTCGTCTGCGAAAGCTACCATGGACACCCCGTCTGGAAGGGATTGCCTGAGCAGTCCGTCATATAAGACGTTCCAGAGCAACGGTTCCAGAACCGAACCCTGTGGCACGCCTCCCGTGATGTTGTAGGAGTGCCTGCCGTCATCGGTGTCATAATATAGGGTTCGATCTGTTAGGTAGCTTGAAATGGCTTCTCTTAGGTAGAGAAGCACCTTCAGATCTTCGAGTGCCTGTATGATGCAATCCCATCTGGCCAAATTGAATGCGTTCCGAATATCCAGGGCAATGATGGCACACATGCACCTGGTGTTTCGGCTGCGACTGATGGCACACATGCACCTGGTGTTTCGGCTGCGACTGATGGCATCCGAGGCTATTGCTTTCACTCGGCCGATTGCATCGATGGTTGAGCGCCCCTTCCGAAATCCGAACTGGTTTTCGGAAAGACCTCCGGCATTTTCGATGGCTGCTTCCAGTCTGGCACAGATAACCCTCTCATATAGTTTCCCAGAGATGTCAAGCATGCAGAGCGGTCGGAATGAGGATGGGTCGTCCAGGGGTTTGTTTCCCTTAGACAGCAGCACCAACCTCTGTTCCTTCCACTGGGACGGGAAGCATCCTTTCTTCAGGCAAGCACTGAATGTCAATGTGAAGATGGTTGGTACATTCAGCGCTGCGATCGTCACTGCCATTCCAGGTACCCCATCCATTCCTGGGGCCTTACGGGTGGAGATCTTCTTAGCAGCCATCTATACTTCGGCTTTGGTAACATCTGGCGGCTCGGCTGCAGTGCCAATCGGCCGTTCCCGCTGTTCTGGGAATAAATCGCCGACGACTTTGCCAAGGAAGAATGGACAAGATGGTGCGTTGGGTCCCGTGGGCTTGATCTTGTTCATGACCGTTTTATTCGGTCGCCCCCAGGGATCGCGGTCCACCTCCTTACAAAAGTCCTGCCAGCACTTTCTTTTCGCGGCCTTGATGGCAATCTTGAGCCTCTTTCTCTTTCTTTCTTTCATAGTCCGCGGCTAGTTCGTAGTACCGGGGCTTATGAATTGCTCTCTGGTGCAGCCTTCGAGCCCGAAGGCACTCTCGACGGATACCTGCGATTTCCTCGTACCACCAGTAAACTGGAGGTCGGCCGCGAGGATTTGACTTCACGGCCATACAGACATCGCAATCCGCTGTTATGGCTCGGGAGAGGCATCGGGCTCTCCCCTCTGCTGTTCCATCCACCTCCGTCTGTTCTAAGCTGTAGAGGAACATTTCCCGATCGAAGGTGGCCGGTGCCCATCTCTCTTTGCTTGCGCTCTGCACCTTTCCTGCTGCTCTGCCGGTCAGTTGGAGCTGATACACCAAGGTTTGAAAGTCACTGCCCGTGTATCGGTCGCTAACTTTCCAGCCCAACCTTTTCCCTATCAATTTTGGGTGGACGAAGGTCAGGTCGACTACGGAGGACTTGTCGGCCTTGGAGTAGGTCGGCTTTCCCCCCGTGTTAGCAATCTCCATCTCCAGTAACGAGAAGGCCTCAATGGGGGCATATCCTCGATGGTTGGTCTTCGCGCTACCCCATTCCGTCGCCCATGCATTGAAGTCCCCCCCGATCACTAATGGGAGTCGGGACGTTCTTGCACTGGTGACGATGGCCTCCATGGATCCTTGGAACTCGTCGATGGTAAGACTGGGAGGGAGGTAGCAGCTGTATAGTCTTATACCAGCCACCTCCACCTAGGTGAAGCTAAGCAGGGGGGGGGGGCGGACATCTTATTGGATATGTGGAGATTCCCACACACCCAGATGGCCACCTTGCTGGTGGAATCCTTCACCCAGCTCGGTTTACGAAGATCCCGGTAAGCCTCGCTGATGACGGCGATATCGGCCTTCTCCTGCTTGAGCAGTTGGAACAGCAGGTCCTGGGCCACCGCACAGTAATTGAGGTTTATTTGGAGCACCTTAGCCATTGTTGATCTGTGCTCCAACCTCCTGCGTTGCACGATGTTTGGCTACGTAGTCCTCAATCTTGTGGCCCTCCTTGCCACGCCGGAAGCACTGCGCCGAGCGATCGACCGCGCTCTTACAACCCCTTGCCAGATGTCCGCTCTCGTGGCACCTGTAACAGCGCGGGGTCCTTCGCGCAGTCGAACCCGGCAATTAACCCAGCCATTTTTAAGCTTCCCCTTTTGCAGCAGTGTGTTTGCTACTACGACGGGAAGCAAGATATTGGCCGCCTGGGTTCCGCTATATGCTCCCCTGAGCTTGATATTCTCAGGGGTCACTGCTTCCGGTGAAGTCATCTCAATGATGGCCTGTGCCACCTCCTCCCGAGTTGTGACCTCGTCCATGTCCTTGATGGTGATGGCTTCCTTATGGGACAGTACCTGTACGACATCTGTCCCTTTTAGGATGGACGTGGCCGCTGCTTGGAGGTCTTGGGTGCACACGTCAGGCATTGCATGCTCTATGAGTAGTTCGCCTGCTTTCGTCCACCTGATGGCGGTCACCCTTTCTCCTAACTTTCGCAGTTCTGGCGCAGCTTCTATGGTCTTCAGGATGTCGACATATGACGCACCGTCCGCTGCCTTGATCTTGATGGCATCGGGGCGGAAGGGTCGGAGGCCGGCTTTTGATTCCGGCTTCCCCCTGTGTCGCTTGCCGACATCCGTTCCCTGCTGCGGCTGATGTTGTTGCTGCTGCTACTGCTGCCGTCGTTGTTGCTGTTGATGCTGCTGCGGATGTTGTTGCTGCTGATGCTGGTGCGGTTGTTGTTGCGCCTTCTTCTTTAGGCCGTTTCTGATCACCATATCTCAGTCCTGGTCTTCCGACTGGGGTTGCTGCCGTTGTTCTGCAGCTGGTGGTACAGGGCGTTCCTCTTTCTCCTCATCTTTCCTGACCCGTTTTGTCGCTGGCAACTTCAGCAGCGAGGGTCCTTTACACTCTGGACATTCGGGGGGCTTACGGAATAGGGGCGAAGTTAGGCTCGCCCCGTCCCGGCAGGTGACCGACGCTTGCGAAGCCCCCAAACTTTCTCATACCTTGGCGTAATGGCTAATGGCACGCAGTATATGCCTGCGTGTGTGTGTCTGTGTGTGTGTGTGTGTGTGTGTGTGTGTGTTTTCTCCCAACGCAAAGATGGAAAGCTCTACCAGCCTTCTCTGCCGGCCGGTGCCAGCCCAAGTGCGGAACTTTCATTCGCTAAAACCATCGCCGCATAAGGCTGTTTTTTCCTTTCCTGAAACCGCCTTAAGGCATTACTTCGAGGAAGGCAACCTAAGCCGCGAGAGCCTCTTCGCCGATATCGTGGTAGATGACGGATAGGTGACGGTATTTCTATCCGTCTTCACGATGGACGTGGCGAATTGGACCACTGCGTCCCATCCTTCCTGTGAGAGGAGCCCGACCCTACCCAATCGCTCGGGTGTTCTTGGGTCTTCTCCAAATTTCTGCAGCGGTTTCCGCTCCTCTACGAACCGTGGACAGTAGAAGATGGTGTGTTCCACGTGATTTATAGAAACTTCATCGTAGCCTATTTTATCGTCCCCCACTTCATAGCCTTCCGTTTCATCGTCCGGACACTTCATCGTCTACGACACTTCATCGTCTGGACACTTCATCGTCTACGACACTTCATCGTCTGGACACTTCATCGTCTGGGACATTTCATCGTCCGGGACACTTCATCGTCTGGGACATTTCATCGTCTGAGACACTTCTTCGTCTAGACATTTAATCGTCTGGGACACTTCTTCGTCCGGAACACTTAATCGTCCGGGACATTTCATCGTCTTGGACACTTCATCGTCCGGGACATTTGAGCGCGCTCTATATTTTCTTGTGTTATTAGCTTTTCTACGTGCACCAGGTGTTCAGGCTCGCCGATTACGGGGTCGAGGTGGTGCGCTTCGTAGCTTTTTATGTTATTAGCTATTCTACGTGCACTGGGTGTTTAGGGTCGCCGCTTTCGGGGTCTAGGTAGTGCGCTCCGTAGCTTTTTATGTTATTAGCTCAAATACGTGCACCAGGTGTTCAGAGTCACCGATTACGGGATCTAGGTAGTGCGCTCCGTAGCTTTTTATGTTATTAGCTATTCTGTATAATTTTCCGGAAAAAATTTCCCCTGGAAAAAATTTCCCCATAGGGAACGGATCCACCGTTGTCCCTATGTCATGGGGGGCTCCGCCCTCCATACCCCCTTCTTATACTAACTGAACGTAACTAACCCCCTCAGGGCGTTAAAAGGTTTGCGAACCCACGTGCGACTCGGAGAGCTTGGATCCACCGTTGTCCCTATGTCCTGGGGGCTCCGCCCCCCAGACCCCCCTTTTTATAATAACCTAACCTCCAACCAATAGATGTGAGTAAACCCACGTGAAAAATGCATCCCTCCGGATATACCATAAAATGGTTAATTGATTGTATGCACAATTTTTTTTCCAATGGGCGGCAATAAGCAGAGGAGGGTTGCCCAACGCCGACCGTGATGGGAGATATAGAGCAGGGGGTAGTAGGTGCAACCCGGTTTGGTTTGGTCGACATTCCCCTCCTTATTGCACTACAAGCTCCCCGAGTCGCACGTGGCGTCGCAAACCTTACAATACCCTGAGGGGGTTTGTTAGGTTCAGTTAGTACAAGAAGGGGGTCTAGGGGGCGGAGTTTCTCCATGACATAGGGACAACGGTGGATTCAAGCTCTACGAGTCCATATATACCTGCGATTCCCTGGTGCACGTATTTGCGCTAATAACATAAAAAGCTACGGAGCGCACTACCTAGATCCCGTAATCGGCGACCCCGAACACCTGGTGCTCGTATTTGAGCTAATAACATAAAAAGCTACGTAGCGCACTACCTATATCCCGTAATCGGCGACTCTGAACACCTGATGCACGTATTTGAGCTAATAACATAAAAAGCTACGGATCGCACTACCTAGACCACGTAATCGGCAACCCTATACACCCAGTACACGCAGAATAGCTAATAACATAACATTCTACGGATGCCACCACCTAGCCCGTAATCGGCGACCCTGAAGACCTGGTGCACGTAAAATAGCTGATAACATAAGAAACTATGAAGTGTCCCCGATGACGACGAGCCCCGGACGTACAAGTGTCCCGGACGATGAAATGTCCCAGACGATGAAGTGTCCGAGACGATGAAATGTCCCAGACGATGAAGTGTCCAAGACGATGAAATGTCCCAGACGATAAAGTGTCCAAGACGATGAAATGTCCCAGACGATGAAGTGTCCAAGACGATGAAGTGTCCAGACGATGAAACGCAAGGCTATGAAGTGGGGTACGATGAACTAGAATACGATTTAGTGTACTGGTACCGTTCCACGTCCTCGTCCACGCCAGAGCACACCGGGCACTCCGCGTTATCGTAAACGCGGCGTAGCTGCGGAAGCAGCCGTTCCCAGTAAGTACCTGGGTCAGATGGAATGTGACAAATCCGTGGTCTCTGCATGTCCAATTCGCCACATTCGGGATGAGACGCTGACGTCGAGCATAACACCAAGATATTTAACGGTGTCCTTCGTTCTGATCCCCTTATCTTCGACCGTGAAGGTAGCGTACATTCTCTTCTTAGTGCGAGAGATGAGCACCGCCTCTGTTTTCTCAGCCGCCAATCAGAGTCCGTGGTTTTTCAACCAGCTAGCTACCACCTCAATAGCGTCATCTCCGAGGTATTGTACCTATTCTATGGTTTTAGTGACGACGATAAGTGCAACCGAATCCTGCGGCACCCCTCCTGTGATGTTGTGTGAGCGCCTGCCGTCATCGGTGTCATAAAACAGGGTCCGGTCTGACAGGTAGCTAGAGATGACCCTTCTAAGGTAAATTGGTACCTTGAGTTCTTCTAAGGCTAGCATGATGCAGTCCCATCGGGCCGAGTTAAAGGCGTTCTTGATATGAAGCGCGATGATGGCACACATTCGCCTGGTATTCCGACTGCCACTGATGGCGTTAGCGGTTAACGTCTTCACCCGGTCGACTGAAGCCGAATTGATTGTCGGAAAGACCTCCAACTTTATCGATGGTTGCTTCGAGCCTGGCACATATTATCCGCTCGTACAGCTTCCCGAGAATGTCCAGCATACAAAGTGGTCGGTGTGCAGATGGTTCGTCCGAGGGTTTAGAACCCTTGTACAGCAGCACCAACCGTTGTTGCTTCCATTGCACCGGGAAACATCCATCTTTTAGACATGCGGTAAATGTTTCCAGGAAGATACCTGGGACATCCAGCGCTGCGATCTTAACCGCCAGACCCGGGATTCCATCTATTTTCGGAGCTTTGCGTGCAGATATCCTCTTAGCAGCCATCCTCAATTCGGTTTCAGTGAAGGCTGGTGGCTCGACTGCACCAGGTTCTGCCAACGGACCAGTACCGGTGGATCATTCCTGATGTTTTGGGAACAGATTACTCTATGGAGGAAGTGTGGGCAAGATGGAACCTTCATTCCCTCCGGCTTGATCTTCCTCATGACCGTTTTTTACGGACGGCCCCAAGGGTCCCAGTCTACCTCCTCGCAGAATTCCTGCCAGCACTTTTTTTCGCCATCTTAATTGAAGTTTTAAGCTTCTTCCTCTTTTCTTCCTAGGCCGCAGTTAGTTGTTGGTACTGCGGTTTATGAAGAGCTCTCTGATGCAGTCTCCTGGCTCTAAGACACTCTCGCCGGATAGCTGCAATGTCCTCGTTCCAATGTATACTGGCGGTCTGCAGCGAGGATTTGATTTTGCGGCCATGGAGACATCGCAAGCCGATGATATGGCCTGGAAGAGGCGTTGAGCCCTTTCTTCCAACACTGTATTCTCGAGTGAGCAGATAAACATATCAGGATCTAATTTAGAAGGTGCCCATCTCTCTTTTTCCCCTTCTCTGATGTTCCGCGCTGGCCTTTTGGTTAGCTGGAGTTGAAACACCAGAGCATGATGGTCGCTGCCCATGTATCGGTCGCTAACTTTCCATTCGTGACTCTCCCTCATCAATTTAGGGTCGATCAAGATAAGATCAACCACGGATGCCTTATCGCCTTTGGTGTAGGTTGGCTTGGCTCCGACGTTAGCGATCTCCAGCTCGAGCGTGGCAAAGGCCTCGAGTAGGGTGCGGCCGCGTTGGTTAGTCTTCGCGCTGCCCCACTCTATTGACCAAGCGTTAAAATCTCCTCGTAGGTGTCGCTGGGTGGAAGGTAGCAGCTGTATAATGTTATACCATCCATCTCCACCCATGTGAATTTCGGTAAGGGGGTGGCCATTCTGTTGGATATGTGAAAATTTCCGTAGACCTAGATAGCCGCCTTGCTGGTAGTGTCCCTTACCCACTTTGAATCCTCTAAGTCCCTGTACTGCTCACTAATGATGGCAATATCGGCCTTTTCCTCTCTGACCAGCTGGAACAGGAGATTCTAGGCCACGGCACAGTGGTTGAGGTTAAGCTGGTGTACCTTAGCCATTGCTGTTCGGTACTCCGTCCTCTTGTGCAGGCTGATGTTTAGCCGCACAGTCCACTATTTTGTGGCCCTCATTACCACATCGGAAGCACTGAGCTGACCGGTCGACTGAGCTCTTGCAGTTCGTTGCCATATGCCCGATCTCATGGCATCTGTAGCACCGAAGAAGTATTTCTAGGAGCCGTACTCGGCAGTTCACCCAACCAACTCTTAGCCGTCCCGTCTCCAGTAGCTTCTCGGCTACTGAGGCGGGGAGTCTGACTATGGCCGCCTGAGTGCCGCAGTTCGCTCCCCTTAGTTTGATGGACTTTGGGGTCACACTTTCCAGGCCGGTGGCAGAGGCGAGGGCGAGTGCCACCTCGTCCGCGGTTGAGGCCCCGTCCAGGTCCGTGATCTTTATGCCTTCTATTTGGGTCAGCATCTGAATGAGAGTTGACCCGTTTAGGAGAGACGCGGCCTCGGATCGTTGGTGCTCCGTCATTACCCAGTTCCAGGAGGAGATCTCCTGTCTTCGTGCGCCGAATTCTCGTTACCCTTTCGCCCAATTTCTTGAGTCCGGGTGCAGTTTTCACCTTTCGTAGGATGTCGATGTATGAGACTCCTCCTGTCGCTTTGATCTTGATAGCATCAGGACAGTGTTGTCTCGGCCCAGTTTTGTGTTCTTGATTAGGTCGCATACCGACATTCTGTTTTGTCGCTTTGTTCCCATCTTTCCTTCCCCTTTTCACCACCGTTGCCCAACCCTTGTCCTGCGTTCGGGCTTGCTGCTGATGATTTTTCACTGGTGAGGAGGAAAGGTCTTTGTCCTCTGCCCCCTTTCTCACCTTTTTCTTCGCCGGCGTTATTATTGGCGAAGGCTCTCTTCTCCCCGTGTACTCTTTAGGGGCCCGTGAAAGAGAGGCGAGGTCTGACTCGCCCCATCATTGCAGTCGCACGCCGTTTTCGAAATCCATGGGTTATGCCTCACCTCGGCATAATCCCTTGTTGCCTTCAACGTACCCCTCGCCATATCCTTAAGCTCCTTGTGGAGATTCTTTTTTTCAAGAATGAAGTCCGCAAGGATATCGACGCCGGAGAGCCCGCTTGCGCACTCGTACGCGACGCCGGTACTGGGGATCCGACCCCTGCACTGTAAACTTCTTTCTGCCGCTGTTCTGCCATATTTGGTTTATTAATCGGGGTTCCTTCCCCTAGCTAGTTCTTTGGTCTGCATCGGATATTTTATTTCTCCGATACCTATTACCAGCATTCCCCGATCCGCCACCTGGGGACGCGCCCGTTAGAAGAAACCAGCGGGAAAACTTCGGCGGGTGCGCGCGCGCGCGCGTGTGTGTGTGTGTGTGTGTCCTGAATTAAATTATCTATTGCCAAAAGAAAAATGCAAATAATTGAGTGTTTCTTGAAGAAAATCAAAATATAGTATGGACTGTATTTTAGGACGTCGTGTTTGTGAGTGTTCGCGCGGCATCCGCGACCGTGCCGAAATTGGTATGAGTGGCGACATCTGCGGGCGTCGCTAGACGGTTCGTCGTACTCGCGCGAATTTATTACCGATCGTCGCGATCATTAATCTGACTATTCAAATCACGCGCGCAATAAACTGACCAGTAATAACCTTCGCGGTCTTGAAGGATCCAGTGGCGATACCTGGTTCCGGAGGTGTTCTTCCTGGTCAGTCTGGAACCGCTCGCAAAAGGTCACCCACGTGTGCACCATTGTCGCAACCTTTTGGTAATTTTCCAATTTGCGCTTTCGCCGCGCCGCAAGAGATTCCTCGTGATCTCCGCAATTTTTAGATCGTAGTTATTTAATGTAAATTTAATTAGTGTAAATAAAGTTATATAGTGTAAATTAGCGTTGACTCTGCTGCAAACCTGACCCGCACCCGCACGCCAGAGGTCAATGATTTTTAGTGTTAAAATCAGGGCCAGGAGCGAACATTTGGCGATCCTGCCAGGATCCTGCAGTGACAGTTATACAAATGGTGACATTTGAATCGCGAGTGAACGCTAATTATTATCATATGTTGACAGTCAAGAAAAGTCAACGTCGGTCGGTTCTTTCAAAAAAATAACCGTGTGGGTGCAGTGCAGTGCTGTGAAAATTAACGATCGAATTAAATCTCGATCATTTCCGTTATCACTCGGCGACTTTTAAATCGAGTAAGTCCACAGCTCCAATCGCGTTGAATCAGCGTGACGTCACTACGTCTCAGCTGTAATACTCGGCTCTCCTCGGCCGCGCCGAGAGATCACGACGCGCCGAGTCCTATCGGTCCTATCACACACTACGGGCGCTACGTCACAGTCGTGACGTCAGCAAGAGTTGGGCAGTCGATCGGCTCCCTTCTTCTACCTTTGTTGCCACGGCAACCGCTCAAGGGCCAGTCAGCGCTGCTCGCGCTATCGGCCACACCCTTTGTCTACTATCGATTGCAGATTAGTAGATCATTCCTTTGATTAATGGTGGCAAAATCTTGTCACACCTCCAAACGCACCGTATAGGCGAAATCACGCGCCACTTTAGAGGAAATAATTTTCCTTCGCACAATTGCGCGACGATTATTTCCTTGCTTTTGAAGAGCCATTAATACGCGGCAATATTTCGCGAATTGACAAGTGATTCGGCGCATTGAAATTGCATCTATTTTGCATTCGGTTGCAATTTCTGTAGTATTTTATCGAATTACGTAAACAAGCGCAAAATGTCAAAACGCGCAGAGACAACCGACGAATATCATCGATTTGTGCAGCAACTTGCTGCACAAGTAGCTGCGTTCGCATCGATAGAGCGAACTGTAAACGCGTTAAAAAAGCCGCTCACGTTGGAGCAAGCACAGACACGCTTAAGTGTCATTGAGAAAAAGTGGACTGAAATCAGCGAGCGTGACATCTCGATGCTCGAATTCAAAGGTTCTCCTGAGTGCCTCGAAGATGACTACTTCGCCGAGCAATTTATGGCAAACGGCGAATATGTATACATCGACACTGTCGCCCAACTGACAGCTGTCATCAACACGCTACAAGTGTCTACACCGGCTACGCCTTCAACGTCAGCATCGGGACTACTCAACGCAGATCGACGAAGGCAAGTACCTGCGATTAAGTTACCGCGATTTTCGGGAATATTTTCGGATTGGGTAGAGTTTCGCGAACATTTCAAAGCGCTAATTATAAATAACAATTCGTTTAACAACTTTGAAAAATTATATTATTTAAAATCATGCCTCGACGGCGAGGCCGCGCAATTATTAAAGAATATTTTTGTCACCGCGGACAATTTTGATATCGCATGGAGAATGTTAACTGATCGGTACGAAAATAAGACGCGCTTGCTACATATTCAGTTAACGAAACTGTTTGCTCTAAAAGCTATTTCGCGAGAAAGCTCGCCAGTTGAGCTGCGACTTCTACTCGATTCCGTGACAGAAATTATCGACGCACTAATAAAATTAGAAAGACCGGTCTCCAATGACATTTTAGTGTTTATCGTTGGTCAACGACTCGACCATGCAACGCGTGAGGCTTGGGAACTCTCGCGAGATACCGACGATTTTGCGACATTTGACGAAATGTCAAGATTCTTAAATAAAAAAATTCGCGCTCTTGAAGCGTCGCAAAACTTTGCTCGGGCTGTCAGATCGTCGGTCCCACAAGTGCGCGTCAAATCCTCGGCTTCACACGTTCAAGCGCATCATCTCGTGCAACGTTCTGCAGATGCATGCAAATTGTGCAACGAAACGCACACCCTTTATAAATGTGCACGATTTATTGCGAAATCAGTATCCCAACGGTGGGATTTTGTGAGGCAGATTCAAGCATGCACGAACTCTCGCACAAGCTCTCGCAATATCACCGCTTAAGCGCATGCAAAAGCGAGCGAACTTGCAAAGAATGCAAAAAACGGCATCACTCGCTCTTGCATACACAGTCAACGCGCGATAATACGCCAACATCGGCAGCTTCTGCGGAAGCGAGTGCACAACCCTCTGCAGTAGACATAAGTCTTGTTCAAACGCATTTAAGCACTCCTAAAGTGCCAGCGCATGTGCTCCTCGCAACCGCATGGGTTGTAGTGACCTCGGCGTCGAACCGCACGGTCAAACTACGAGCACTATTAGATCTCGGATCTACGCACACTTTTATTTCGCGCGAAGTCGCAAACGCGTTACGCACCAAAATGTATGCTACATCGGTGATGGCAAGCGGACTTGGGCAATGTGAATCTACGAAAGTGGACAAAATTGTGCCTATTTCCGTAAGTTCTGTACGCGATCGGGGTTTATGTTTATCTACTGACGCTCTCGTGATTGATAAAATTACGGATTACGTTCCCAAGTTCCGCTTTCCAATATCGCATTGGCCGCATCTAGAAAATCTAGAACTCGCAGATGGCTGTCCGACCGACGATACGCCAATACACATGCTCATCGGGTCGGATATTTATCCTTACGCGATCTGTGACGGTATAAGGTGTGGTAAGAGCGACGAGCCGGTGGCGATGCGAACCATTTTTGGGTGGGTGCTGTCTGGGAACAGTAATACCTCTTGCCCTCTATCAAACTCTGCATCAGTGCATGCGCTTCATGCTGTTACAGATAACAGCTCTTTACAAACAGCAATAACGCGTTTCTGGGAGGTAGAGGAAATTTCGACCTCTACGCGTCTCTCAGATGAAGACGAGCGCTGTGAGCGCCATTTCAAAGAGACACACTCACGCTCTCTAGACGGGCGTTACATCGTCCGTATTCCTCTCAAGGAATATGCATCACGCGCTATCGGCAGCACTTACGCTCGCGCGAGACAATGTCTGCTCTCCACTGAGCGACGAATGGCCTCTCGGCCGCAAGAACGCGAAGCCTACTTAGGTTTCATGAACGAATACGCGTCTCTCGGACACATGCGTATCGCTCCTGATTTCCCTACACCGTCGAACGCCATCTATCTACCACACCATCCTGTGGTCAAGGATAGTAGTACGACCACCAAAACTCGCATTGTCTTCAATGCATCCGCGTTGTCAACTTCTGGCAAATCCTTCAACAACATTCAGTTGACAGGTCCCAAACTGCAATCTGATCTTCAGCTGCTACATCTGCAATGGCGCATGCATAAATATGTATATGCTGCCGACATTGCCAAGATGTACCGACAGATCATGATTGATGATCGCGATTTGGACCTGCAGCGCATTCTGTGGCGACAGTCGCCATCTGAACGAATAGAGGAGTACCAACTTCTAACCGTTACATACGGTACTGCAAGCGCTCCTTTCTTAGCGCAACGTGTACTTCTCCAATTGGCGGAGGACGAGGGCCAAGACCTTCCAGCGGGTAAAGCCGCTCTGACGTCCAATATGTTCGTCGATGACGCTCTTTTCGGAGCCGATTCAATCGAGCAAGCGAAAGTAATTCGCGATCAACTGATCACTTTGCTGGGAAGGGGCCAGTTCCAACTCCGCAAATGGTCTAGCAATTCGACCAACTTACTTGCTGACATAGATCCCACAGATCACAATTTAGCCTGCGATAAGGCGCTCCAAGAAGACGAAAGTCTTAAAATCCTCGGAATTGTATGGAGGCCTTCGGATGACTCTTATCGAATCCAGGTCCACACTTCCGAGTCTTCAACCATCACTAAGCGCACGATCTTATCTGAGATCGCTCGCATTTTCGATCCGCTAGGCTGGATAGCCCCGGTTGTCGTCGTAGCCAAACAGCTTATGCAACGCCTATGGCTGTGCGAAGCAGGTTGGGATTCTATTCTCCCGAATGATCATAGGGAAACCTGGCTCTCTTTTCGAAGTGCATTACCGCACTTAGAAGCAATCTCGATTCCTCGGTGGCTTGGAACATCACCCACCACGTGGTATGAATTGCACGGCTTCTCTGACGCGTCAGAAAAGGCGTACGCTGCGGTAGTCTATATCCGTACGGAGTCTTCCAATGGCTCCGTACAAACAACCATCCTCACCGCCAAAACTAGGGTCGCGCCATCAAAACAATGTACGATACCGCGTCTCGAACTGTGTGGCGCAGTGCTTCTAGCGCGCCTGTTAACGCACATTAGAACTGTGCCTGCGCTCATGCAATGTCCTGTACATTGTTGGACAGATGCCACGATCGTCTTAGCATGGCTGAGAGGATATCCAGCACAATGGAAGACTTTTGTGGCCAACCGAGTGGCAGAAGTACAAACGCTTCTACCGAACGTCACATGGCGTCATGTGCCAGGGCGTGATAATCCTGCTGATGTCGCGTCTCGTGGCATCTCTCCATCAGAACTGACGAGTTGCAGTCTATGGTGGACCGGGCCCTCATGGTTAGCCACCTCTGCTGACACTTGGCCCTGTCTTGAACCTATGCTCGATAGTAGCGCGCCGTTGGAGCAGAAAAGCTCGGCGCACGTCATCGCAGCGGATCTGCATGGATTCGTGGACATTGCAGCCCGATTTTCATCATGGCCCTTTATGTGTCGCGTATTCTTGCGCATCCTTCAGCTGTCCAAACACTGGAGAGCCGCCTCATTGCCCTCAGACAACGGCCAATCCTACACCCACGAATTTAGTCGTGTAAAGCATCGCATTTTCGAACTGATGCAATCGTCTGCCTTTCCACAAGAGCTATCCACTCTTCGGAAAGGCCTTGCAAATCCCAACGGATGGCGCACTCTGTCTGCGCTACATCCTCTTCCACGACGCAGTCCGTTGCGTCGTCTGAACCCTTTTCTCGACGAATCCGGGATTCTGAGAGTGGGTGGACGCCTTTCGATGGCTGATCTACCGCTCAGTGCAAAACATCCGGTTTTGCTACCTCACGGGCATATCGCACTGCTACTTACCCGTCATGCGCATCTTCGCTGTCTTCATGGCGGTATAACGCTGACACTCAGCACATTGCGGAGCACAGTGTGGATTCTGCAGGCACGCAGAATCGTAAAACAAGTTACGCATCACTGTGTCACCTGTGCCAGGCATGATGCACAGGCTCCCACCCAACTGATGGGCGCACTGCCGCCGGCTCGCGTCGTCCGTCCACCCCGCGCCTTTACCGACTGCGGCGTCGATTACGCTGGACCACTCCGATTGCCTCTGGCGGGCGGTCGCGGCTCTCGGTCACAAGCCGCATACGTCGCAATATTTGTTTGTATGGCGTCGCGTGCCGTTCACTTGGAGGTCGTGTGCGATTACTCCACACCTGCGTTTCTCGCTGCGTTTCAGCGCTTCTGCGCACGTCGAGGTCTTCCGCGCACTATGTACAGTGACTGCGGCACGAACTTTGTCGGCGCCGATAAGGAGCTGCGCGCCGCGTACCGCGCGACGTTAAAGTCCGATACACTGCGTATTCGGATCGCTGAGGAAGGCGTAGAGTGGAAGTTTATCCCGCCTGCTGCACCTCACTTTGGGGGGCTGTGGGAGGCTGGAGTACGATCCATGAAGCGCCACCTCAAACGGGTTCTAGGTCAGCACACTCCGACCTATGAAGAGTTAGTAACGCTCTTATGCCGCATCGAGGCATGCATGAACTCGCGCCCGATAGCTCCGCTGACTTCCGACATCGAGGACTTAGAAGTTCTTACTCCAGCGCATTTCCTTATCGGCGGGTCACTTTTATCGATTCCTGCTCCACTAGCCGTCGACTATTCGCTAGGTCGAAGTGCGCGCTGGAAATTGATCCAGCAACTCTCCGAAGAGTTCTGGAGCCGTTGGTCACGAGATTATGTGACATCGTGCCAACATCGTTCAAAATGGTCACAAGCGTCGCGTTCACTACGGGTAGGACAGATTGTCCTTCTGTGCAATGACAATCTGCCCCCAGCTAAATGGGATCTGGCGCGCATTACTCAATGCCATCCAGGCTCAGACGGATTAGTGCGCGTGGTAACGATACGTACCGCTACGTCGGAATACAAACGTCCGATTGTGAAATTGGCCCTTCTGCCAATCTCTATAGATGAGGATGCAAAGCCAGTCCCCAATTAGTGCTTACAAGTAGCCGTATATTAGTCATAAGTGTCTTAAGTATTGTTGCGGTAGGTTACCGCAAGGCGGGCGGTAATGTTCGCGCGGCATCCGCGACCGTGCCGAAATTGGTATGAGTGGCGACATCTGCGGGCGTCGCTAGACGGTTCGTCGTACTCGCGCGAATTTATTACCGATCGTCGCGATCATTAATCTGACTATTCAAATCACGCGCGCAATAAACTGACCAGTAATAACCTTCGCGGTCTTGAAGGATCCAGTGGCGATACCTGGTTCCGGAGGTGTTCTTCCTGGTCAGTCTGGAACCGCTCGCAAAAGGTCACCCACGTGTGCACCATTGTCGCAACCTTTTGGTAATTTTCCAATTTGCGCTTTCGCCGCGCCGCAAGAGATTCCTCGTGATCTCCGCAATTTTTAGATCGTAGTTATTTAATGTAAATTTAATTAGTGTAAATAAAGTTATATAGTGTAAATTAGCGTTGACTCTGCTGCAAACCTGACCCGCACCCGCACGCCAGAGGTCAATGATTTTTAGTGTTAAAATCAGGGCCAGGAGCGAACAGTGAGGACTAATGAAATTGGATAGGAACTTGCGGGGACAGTTATTTGGAAAAACGGTCTTTGCGGGGACAGTTATTTCGAGAATCGGTCTTTGCGGGGACCATTATTTGGAGAAATGGTCTTTACGGGGACTAACGCTCAAGGACATTGTTCTTATGAGGATAAACCTTTAACGAATTGTCTGTTACGAGGACTGTGATTTCGAAGGTCGGCGTTTATGAAGTCATAAATCGATTATGTCCCCGTAAACGTCAATTCGTCACACAATTGTCCATTTAAACGTCTATACGATACCCTACGTAAAATTTTTCGACATATATCATTTTGTGATTGACTCTTATTAAGACTGTTTTTTCGAGAAGCGATGTTTTCAAGGAATGACATTTTACGAATTATCATCTATACGGCTATTGTTTCAAACTGCGGTGTCTATGAGGCATTGCTGAAATAGGTGGTGCAGAAATTACTACTGTAAAATAAATGATACAGTGCTTTTTATTTACATATGTTACCATTGGCTTTAAATGGGCGATTTTTTTAGAAAAATGCCTGTTATTGGGACAAATGATGCTTATGAGGAGTGTCCTCGTAAATTTAACATGGAAAAACATGCAGAATTAGTCTACCTTAAACATGCAATAGTTTTCGGTAAGAAAAAAACAAAAAAGAAAAAGGGAAGGTGTCTGAACCTGGTTCCAAGTGTTTTCGATAGATATGTTACAACAATATAGTAGTTCTTGTTAGATGTATAAAAATTGAAAATGATTTATATGACCTATGGTCGAGGTGGAAGTAAAATTGAAAATAGACATTTTCAAAACTTCGACCCCTACCTCAGGCCAGCCGAAGTGTTAATAAGTAATTCTTGAAAATACCTACTTCCCGCGATTGTATTGCAATATACTATTCTATGCGTATTACATGATTACTATGTTTTGTGCATTTACATTCGCAGGGTTCATAAGTTATCTCCTCTTCGGGTCACTAAGAAGCTGTGAATTTTAGAATATAGAGAACCACAAAATTGTCCCGAGTATTTTAACCGATTACTTATTGTCCTCGATCAAAAAATGTTTAGAGAAATACAATCCGTGTAGAAAACATTCTTTTTAATTTATTTTTTCAAAATGTTTTTTTCGGAAGCACGGATTTTTTTTTAAATCTAAACAGACCTAAGATAATGTTTGTCAAACTGAAAAATAAGTTGCATTTGTCAATAAGTCGAATGCTTCATGAGATACAGTGCACAAAAAAATGACACATACGGACGGACGTACTTACAAGATCACAAGGGCACACATTTTTGTATTGCTTTATTGCAATCTTTAGGGTGTGAAACGTCGACATATGAATTTTTTAAAGATCCGGTTTACGATTTTTTTAAGGATATATTGGTTGACTCCACCATGAAGAAAAATAAACAAAATATAGTATGGATTGTCTTTTGTGAGGACGTTTTCAGGGAGACTAACGTAATTTGATAGGATCTTACGGGGACATTTATTTTGAGAAACGGCCTTTATGGGGACAGTTATTTCGGGAATCGGTCTTTGCGGGTACAGTTATTTGAAGAAATGGTCTTTATGTGGACAGTTATTTGGGGAATCGGTCTTTGCGGGTACAGTTATTTGAAGATAATTTATGAGAGAAACTCTTGATGGAAACTTGGGAGCTAAGGACCTCACCTCCAAGGCTTCGGTTGACAGAATAGAGCTCTGTCTAAATGGCTGTATTATCATCTTCCTATTTTCTTCTTTATTTTGACTATGTTCACCCAATCACTCGAACTGATTCCAGAACACGATGTAGAAGCTCTTACGAGAATTTTGACTTCGAAGATCGGTGTTTATGAGGACGTAAATCGATGCTGTTCCCGTAACTTGATTGACGTTTATTAATACTGTTATTTCGCGAAACGTTGTTTGCGCGGACTGATATTTAACAAATTGACGTTTAGGATATCTGTAATTTCAAAAGTCGGTGTCTACGAGAAAATTGTTCAAACGGGTGGCACAGAAATTACTTATTTATAATGAAATAAAATTGCAGGAAACTTATTATCTAAATGAATACTTACAGAAACGGAAAAATATTTCTTACCGAATGGTTGTCTCCCGAAACAACGCTTAATGGATATTTGTTCTCATAGAAGTCTCTTCGCTACGCAATTGTCGCGTATGTACTCATAAATCTCTTCACAAACGCTGTTTTAGGCCCGATGCTTATGAGGGCCATTATTCTAAGAAATGGTGTTTATGAGAACTGATGTTCAACAAAGTAACTTCTATGAGAACTGTAATTTCAAAAACCAATGTTTAAGAGGACATTTATTAAATACGTGAGGCCATGGAACAGTAATATTTAATTGTATAATAACAGTAATGTCTGATTAACTATTATTGCAGATACCGTTTCACTATATAACATTTTTCGAAAACGCCATTTCATTATATGCAGTCATTCAAATGAATAAATGTAAAAAATTTGAATACCCTTATATTTTTTTAATATTCTACTATAACTTTAATGTAACATTTTATTATTTGGAATTTTAAAGATGACTATATGATTTAATTCATTTTATTAGCAACAACCTATTTTAGCTCATAAATGTTATACGTAAATGACATGCATGTCTAGACTAAAAGAGAGATAGTACATAATAAAATGTGACATTCATTTTGTTGGTAAAACTTTGCGAAAACTACAATATCGCAAAAACGTTCATACTGTACTAGCCCAATGCATTTTTGCTTCCTGATTACGAATATGATAATAAAGTTCCATGTCAGGCAGATTGAAGCCGAAATTTTGAACAAACTAAAAAATAGCAATTTTTCCAGTTATTGGCATTTATTTCGAAAAATACGACTCTGATAAAAAATGTTTCAAATAAATTTAGGGCGTAGAATTTTGTACGAAAAAGTTCCTATGAGTTTTATTTGTAATATCAACGGAAATGCCATAAAATAAAGGTAAACATGCATGCTGTGAAGCCAGTCCGCTATGGAAAAAAAGGATTTTTCCTAGCGGAGATATGAATATAAGAATAACCGACTTCTCCATTTCAGCCTGCAGTAACTTTGAAGGGTTGGGAAATTTGTATGCAGTGTGATAAATTTTAATGTGGGTTCGATATCACCTAACATGTGGGTTAGTTACTTTAGGTTAGTATAAAAAAGTAATATTCGTAATTAGGAGGAAAAATACGTTAAAACGGCGTAATATGAAATTTTGTTTGGCTGTAATATTCGTAAATATTTACCGATTTCTTATAAATACAACGATGCACAACAAAGTGGAAGCGCAGCGTTTGGTTGACACGGAACCACTTCGTACCAGAAATCTATATCAAATCCCGAAAAAAAACCATAATTTCCCAGAATGCACGGCGCTTCTCGACCCAACCCAGCGAAGAGTAAGAAGAAGAATGGCAGTGCAGGTACGCGGAAGCGATCTCATTTCTGGATGTGGAGTAGAGGAAAACACCGACTCTGGACCACTAGGCGGCGAGCTCTTCGAGCCGACAGGCAGTGGCACTTATCGGCGAAACCTATAGCCGTGTAGATTGGTTGGTGATATCCTGTTGGATATTTCCTTACTTATCCCTCTTCCAGATGGATAGGCATAGGTGCAGCAAGATTACTTGTGTTCAGGTGGCGTTCACAAGATGGCGATTAGATGGCATTAGAGTTGCGTGAAGATGTCGACCTCCACCAATAGCCAGTTCTCATTCCATATTCTGGATGTCCACTTAATATTGAATTTCGAACCCGCGACCTTCCATACCGAGTGCCAATACGCACCAAAATCAAAGCTAAGACATTACTACATAATAGAATATATATCACAACATACTAAAAATATAGGCAAATCCACGGAACTTTTAACCTTTGGGGTATGGTACTTTATACGCAAACTGTGTGAGAACCATTGTTCAAAAGTATACGATATATTTTTGTTATACATCAATATGTTATAAATACGAGGTTTAGTCAAAATTAAAGTCGCACGAGCTTTCGTTAATTGTCGGTGAATATATAAGAATGTAAGTGTCACGAAATTTCATGTGTCACTCGTAAATTTTTCATTATTCTTATGAATATTACATTTAAGCCGCGAGACTTGTAGTCATAATTATAATGTAAAATATTGTCAACAACATTATTACAACAGAAAATGCATGCGGCATGCATGTGCCATAAATTAAAAAAAAAATTCAAGCATTAATATACGTGTACCTCGACTTTCGTAAATTCTAAATTTTCTTATACTTGATTAATTATTAATTATGCCGTGTTACAAATTGAATTGTTTTTTATTTTATCTGATAATGAAGGTAATAATAAAGAGATTAATATTTTACTCTTAAAATACTCGCATTACATACTTATGTAACATGCGTTTAGTAAACGTGGCTGCTTTAAAATAATGGCCTTTTTTGTATGGCACACTCGTAATATAATTTGAAATATGTTCGGATAAGGTGTACTCGTATGTATGGACCTCGCATAATGTACTGTGAGCGGCGTTTTTATATTATATATATAATCAAAGTTATTTAAACCAATGGACACTAAATCTGAATGTAGCAAAACAATCACGAACTCGGACAGGGGTTTCAATATTCAAAATGGCGGATACAATATGATGGACAAAATTCGTTGAAAGTTACTTAATCAAGCTGAAAGTGGGTACGAGGGGGTTTACGAGGTCATTGATTATGAATCTGAGATTAAATTCGTAATCAGCGATCCAGTTTCATCTCTATTAAGTAATTTTTTACATTTCAGTCAGCCATATTGAATCCACCATTTTGAATTTTCAAAATATGAGTTCAGATTTGTAATCAGCGACTCCACAAACCTCCGAGTACCCAGTTACATCTTGTTTCAGTCACTCTTTAATTTCAGTATACATTTTTTGTAAAAGAACATCATTTTTGCACGTTCCTTATTATATTAAACGAAATTTAATATAACAATTAACACTAAACAGCAATGAATTTATATTTTTCATGTTTCCGTAATTAAAAAGCAAAAATTTGCACCAAACGTAAATTTGAATTAAATGAAAAATAAAAAAAAAAGAATAACAAAAAGGTGTCCTAAATAGAGGACACCGTATTTTAAAGGGTTAAACAAATTATTTCACAGAGCTTTTGCAAAATAATATATTACTTGATATTACTGTATCTTTCCTATTTTGATCAAATCAGCTTTAAATCTTGCGATCTTTAATTTTTATTTATTACCTTGGTAACGTGTTTGTGACTCGATATATAATTCGCTTCTGTATAATTTTGTAAAAGGGTAAACCATTAATGTGAGATTAAATATCACAAACTTGTCTTAAAATAATCTAAGTAACAACATGTAAATACAGTAACGATACAGAGTGGAAATTTTCTGGGTTCTGGCCCGGATCTGGCTCAATTTCTTATACTACGATAGCTTGGTTATGTTCTGAATCTACGAAAATTTCTACATGGAAAGTATTTAACAAATAATATAAAATAAAAATTATTCAAAATATATTATTAACTTTAGATTATGGACGAAACATCTGAGAAAAGCAATTACAAGCAAAACGAGAAAAAGTGAAGGACAAAAGAAAAAAGGCTGCTGAAAAAAACAATCGCGATATTCTTAGAAGGCGTTTATTGCATGAGGACCAATCGACAGAAAAATCTCAAATTAAGAAACAATCTTCCTGTAAGATTGATGATACAATTCCTTTCAAGACTCACGGTGTGTCTGGAGAAACTTTAATTGACACTGTTTTGCATATGAGATTTTTTTTTGTGGTTTATTGTTATCTTATTTCCTACAAACAATTTAAGACCAAAAACGTAATTATCCGTCGGGCGGAAATTAAGAAAAGTGGATTTTATTATTTGAAATGGGCAATTTTTTAATTACTTTGATAAATTGCGATTAATTTTTTTTCTAAAAATTATAAAAAAGAAATTTAGTTGTAAGTTTATATTATACATATATTTTGTGAAATTACATTAATATAATCAATATTAGTTAATTTATAAAAATATTTTTCTATACTTTTTAATTATAATTTAAAATCAAGTGGTATATATTGATCAAAACTTTTTCGGAATTTTAAATTAAATAAATTAAGAAAGCATGTAGTTATGCGTAGTGAAATAAATTTTATTTAATAAATATTTATTTAATATTTAAATATGCAGCCCATTAAATTCACAAACGGCGTTTAACAAACGATTCATGTATAGTGGATTCTGAACATGCACCTTGTATTTACTCCAAACAGAATTAAAATCAAAATGAACAGATTCCATTGCTTGCTCGCTAAAGAAACCTAATGCCTGTTTATTTTTGACACAAAAATCTTCGACGTGAAAAAACACTGCGTGAACCTTGGGTGTTATTGACATTTCTAAATCGGAGTAACTTTTTCTAAAATTAGAAATGCACTCTTTAAAATTTGTTTGAAGAGTTTGCGAAAAACAGGCTTTCACAACTAAATGGAAATCTTCTAAAGCTTTGACATACTTCCAACAAGCGATTGGACATTTTGAGCGTAAGACGTCAATTTTTTCGAGCAACTTTTTGCAGCAATTTCCATTGAAACTTGAACCGCCATGAGTTACATCACGTTCTACGTGGCACGATTTTACCCAATCTAAAGTTTCTTGATTAAAATCCTGAAGCATGTGATTGAAAATTGTGTTTACCACTCCGGTAGCGGAATTATATCCAAAATAAGTGTATTAGAATCACCTTCAAACACTGGTAGATGTATGCAAATATTGTACTGTTTAGCATATTTTTGTTTACTTCCTGCAGCTTGCCATGCAGTGAAACTGTCTGAGATATTACCAATTGTCCTCAACTCAGCTCACTCATGAAGATAGCTTTTTTCTGCTATACACCATGTGCAAGGATGAAAACAGCTGTGTCCCATAATGCCAATCAAAATTTGCAAGCTTTAGATCAGTTGCCACAGAGCCTTCAAATTTGTTTATGCCAATTGTAGACTATAACAATGAAGCATTTTCATAATTTTCTTGACTTGATTGTGCTATACCACGAATGAAAAGTTTTTTCACTCTAGAATCTTGAAATCGATTTATAGCATGAAATTCTCGACTTTTTTGTTGCGTATTTGAACCAAAAACTTGTCCCAAATTATTTTTATTTTCTTGTATTGACAAACACACTTTAAGAAATTTCCCTCCACCATCGATTCCGAATTTCATCGAACCATCATCGAACCATCTAAATCCTTACAGTGAACTACATATTGTTCATTGTCTGAGATATTGTTTGCTTTCAAATTTTTAAGATTATATTTTTCTACACAAAAAAATCCTCTACATTATGAATAGCAAGTGAAAGGTTTTGTCTCAAATTAGATTCAATTGAAATGTTATCTGCGTTTTTACGGATGATTGAAGCGATTCCCACAGTTGTGTTTTGACTCAGATTAAAGCTAGTTTGAATCTTTTGCATGGTATCAAGAGAAATCATTGCCGATTTTTTATCTAAACTTTGTTGCCTCTGGTGATTTACAAGTATATTAATAGGTTTTCCAGCACGTTGAGAAAATTTAATATTGCAATTTTCTTTATTTTCCGAATCAGAAATTTTTTTCTTTACTAAAGAAGAAACAATTTGATCTCTTTCCTTTGCTTTCAATTGTTCATTAATCATTTGTTGTAAGTTACTAATGCGATCAGATTTACATAAGTGACGTTTTCCATCAGCAAATGGAGAAAAACAAGAACTGCATATTTTCTCAGGCTTCATTTTTTTACAACTTTTACCAACATATTCTTCATTATCTGCAAAAAATATATCTATTTTGACTTTTATGACAATAAGATTTTCTTATATTTTAGGGGCCATTCAAAAAATACAAAAAATACGCTATTTTTAGAAAATTGGAATCCCCCTCCCCCCATTTAACGCAATGAATGTTGTATACATTAGCGCTATTTTTTCTGATGACCGTAACAAATAGCTTGATCCCCCCCTCCCCAAAAAGCGTTACCTATTTTTTTAATAACCCCTTTGTAAAAAACTATTATCTACTTGCGTTTATGTTTGATTGCTTTTAAATCATCGACATTTTTTTGAGGAGTTGAACTGTCATTTCTAATTTTCTTAAAAAGAGGTTCTCTTGCAAGTCCACAAATTTTACAACAGCATTCTAAACAACTGGTTGATCTATTAAAGACCTTGCGTTTATAAAAATCTGATAGATCTGGAAGCTGTACATTTTTTAAAGAACAGCTTTTAGTTGCATATAAATTTCTAAGACATCCACCACAAACAGCATTTGGTAAACGTTCGTCATTTGCATCAAAGTCAAAAAGACCTTTTATCATAGCCTCAACTTTTGCAATTGAACAAATTTTCACGTACTGTGTTTTCATAGATCGAGTATTTTTTGTTAAACACATCAAACACATTCTCTCACGATTTTCATCGTGGGATCGTACTTTTTTATAAATATTACTCATGTCTGTTGTTGTTAATTAGACCACGATAAACTATTAGTTATAGGTTATTAAACAATTGAATATCGACACTTGAAAAGAATATCACATGATATCGATATGATTTACTATCGATTCTACTCATATCGATTACAGTTTTCAACTTTAACATGCCAATGAAGTGTTTAAAAATAATTAAATTTTAATTGTATGGACTCGTTTTTTATAAAACATATATATTTTTACAAAAATTAACTATTAAAATAATTTATTACAGTTTTTAGAGAAATTTAAAGATAATTATTTAAAGAAATTCCAAATTTCAATAATTCAAGAAATAAAATCCACTTTTCTCAATTTCCGCCCGAAGGAATTACGGTTTTGGTCTTAAATTGTTTGTAGGAGATAAGAGAACAATAAACCACAAAAAAAATCCCATATGCAAAACAGTGTCAATTAAAGTTGCTCCAGACACACCGTGGACCTCTTCAAGATTAAGAAATTTTCCGAAAAATGCATACGATCAAATAAACCGAAGAAAAACGAAAAGAAACATCGATCCACAAAACAGTTTTAACACGACTACTGAGCATCAATCGAAACCTAATGAAGAAAATCAAAGTAAGTCAAAACCAAGAACAAATACTCTGACATGCTTCAATTCTTCAATAAAAGGAAATAAATCGGATATAATCGAACGCATAAAATCTGCAAAACGACGAAACCAGGCACATCGACACGTGAGGTAATTAAATTAAAGAACATAATCGAAGAAAAACAGAAAGAAATTAATAAGTGGAAAAGAAAGTATTACAGAGCAGTTGGTAAAAAAGTAGATGTTGTAAACGAAAGGGTTGAGAACATCTAAAAAAAAATAAAGATGCTGTTAGAAAAGAATTCTTATATAGGCCAGTACAGTGCGGTTTTGCCTAGAAATCCTATTAACTTCATCCCAAAAATCTGAAAATTTGAATTTAGATAGTAATAACCATCTAGTCAAAAGTCTCCCCAACGCCGAGTTACGCTTTTACCTAGGGGGTGAATACCACCCCTTCTCGAGGGTGAATGATTAAAAAAAATTTTTTTTTTCGGGAATCGATAGTTCAACTCATTTTGAGTAAATTTTCTTCTATAAACTTTTTTCCTAAAGCTAACCCTTTCTGTGTTATTCTCAGTTGAAATTTCCAAAAAAAAACACTTTTTTCAATGGTTTTTTTTAAATTACGCAAAAAGTTTCAACTTTATCGTAAAAGCTGTAACCAACAAATTTGTAGCTGATAAAAAAACAAAAAGAATGGTTTTTTTTTTTTTTTATATAGACCCAATATTAACCAAGTAACGGCTTGCAGAAATTGTTTTTTTTTTTTTAGGGTAAAAATTTAAACTTTGGAAGTCAAGTAATAAAATATTGATGCATTTTTGGAAAAAAATGTATACAAACTTTTTTAAAGTGCTTAAAAAGACCTTTATTTTTGTTTTTTATAAAAACCTGTAGCATAAAAATTGACCGAGTTATGATGAAAATAAGATGAATACGTATTTTTTTTTACAAAAAAAAGTATAAAAACAACCCCCTAATTATCACCCTAATTGAAATTAATTTTTACCCTTCTACAAATTTGTTTATTTGTACATAACTATTGAGTTCCATGTAGTTTCGCTATAAAAAAAAATTTACTTTAGAAACGGTGGGAGTTCAAAGTGCTTTTCACATTTTCACAAATACGAAAAATCCGACCTTACAGTCAATGTAACTCGGAAAATAAATATGATACGCAAAAATTACAAGGTGTCGAAAAGTTTGTATTTTTTTCAATGAATAATTCCCTATTTTTTTTTTTTTTTTTGCTGTACAATTATCTGAGATATAGCCTCCCAAAACTCAAAGTAATACGTAACTAGTACCGATTTTTAGCCCTTTAAACCACCTCCGTTCTCAGAATAAGGGTTGAAAAAAATTGAAATCAACATGAATTTGTAGCTCTTGAATTTCCCTTTAAAATGGTTTTTTTAAAAAATCTCTAGCTTCAAAATTGAAGAAATTATAGTTAAAAAAGTGTGGAGTAATTTTTTTAGAAAATTTCGACGATTGATATTTCGTCGTATAGAGAAGATTCAACTTCATATACAATCAGGTACTGTAGAGTATACATGCCTGTAAATGTATATTAGTATATATAGATATGTATGTATGTGTGTGAGTGAGTTTGTACGTGTGCGTGAGTTTATATACATATATATGTATACTCACATATAAACCTATTCACGCGTTTGTACATAAACAGATGCAGGAATTTAGGAGCAGTGAATTTCGGAGCAGTGAAAGTTGTGGTCACGTTTTTGTATACATTATATTACAGCTATTCTATATGAAGTATACACGTGGTGGTGTAGAATATTTTACATAGTCTTTAAAAAATAATTGTGTTAAATAATATCTGCGAACAACTAATTGTCTTGTAAGTGAGAAAAAACTAAACTTTTATTTTAAATTTCTACGTTTTAATAATATCTAATAAATAATATCCTGTTGCAGTATAAATTGGTGTGTAAACCATCGGATATTACTCAAGGAGGTTATACATGGAGCGCATGGGCTGATTACATGGTAATAAATAATTGTATTATTTAATGTAAAATTTTAAACTTTTTTGATATAAAAATATTGAATATTTTATTTATTATTTTCTCATTATTTTTTTGTGCTGCAAAATGCTACTTTAGTATAAATTGGTGTGTAAACCATCGGATGTAAACTCAAGGAGTATACAGATAGAGTACTTGGATTGATTACAGGTAATAAATAATTGTATTATTGAATGTAAAATATTAAACTTTTTTGATATAAAAATATTGAATATTTTATGTATTGTTTTCTCATTAACAGGATTGATCTATAAATAGCTTCTCTTCTTTGGTTTACTATGGACGAGCCCAGTACCAGTGGCAGTACTGATAATTCAGATATAAAGTGCTCCATTTGCTCTTCTGACACTCATGAAACAATTATTGAAGTTAAAACTCCAAAGGGGAAACAATCTGTGAAAAAATCTTCTATTGAACGTCAAGATAATTTATTATCAAATATTGATCTTGAAGAACCATTGTTTGTTCATCCTTCATGCAGGAAAGTTTATGTAAATGTAAAAAAAACTTATACTGCTAAAAGAAAAAATGAAGAAAGGAAATCTTTGAGTACAAGTCCTCCAAAAAGAAAATTGAGAAAATCTAGTGATAGTGTTAACTCTTCTAATGAGAATATTGATGTTTTCAAATGGAAAGAAGAATGTTTTATTTGTGAGAAGGAAGCTAACATAGAAAATGAAAAAAAAAAGAAAACTTTTCAAAGAAAGAAGATTGTATTGCAAACTCAAATATGGCTTGGAAATACTAATATTAATCCACTTGATTGGGCATGGAGTAAAATCGAAGATTGTTTAGAACCGCTTAAAATGTCAAGTCCCCCCGCACCTCAGGAGCTGCTCAAAATGATTTTTTGTAATTGTAAAAAGGGCTGCGGTTCTACGTGCGGTTGCAGAAAAGTTGGGCTTTTCTGCAACTCAACGTGTAAAACATGCTGTGGAGATAACTGCGAAAACTCTGTTCCAACAATGGATCAAGGGGAAAATGAAGAGGAAGATGAGAGCCATACAGAAAAGACACCAGATGAAGATGATGATGAAGATGATGCCGACAGTGATTAAATTATTATGTATAATTTGTTTTTACACTACGTTTTTGCACATTTTTACTGTTTAATAAACTAAAATAATTTTTTTTAATTTTTAACACTCATAAAAATTATTGTATGTATTTATTTCAGTAAACTTTCTTGAATAAGGGTGGTTTGTGGAATAGGGGTGATGAAGGGTGTAAAACTTATGAATAACACCATGTTATATTTTCTCATCATATGAAAGTAAAATCGAGATATTTTAATAAAAAAAAAATTTTTTTTTTCATTTTTCTCTTAGCAGGGGTAGTTTTCACCCCCGAATTATCGTTCAACAAAACGATAGGTTTAATTACCTTAACCAAAGGTAATTAAACCAAATTAAAAAAAAATGATAAAATTTGATTTTTTCCATTTTTCTTGCTGCAAGGGGTGGTTTTCACCCCTACATATATTGAATATATAATTAGTTAAAATTATTAGTTAAATATATAAGTATATTATTCTTCAGTTTTTTAAACCACATTTGAAAAAAAGAATGTTAAAATACGATTTTTTCCCATTATTCTTGCTAAAAGGGTGGTTTCCACCCCTTACAGATAGAAAAAAAATTGACGAAATAACCTTCATAACATTGGGTGTGCTTTAATAAACATATTCCAATAATATTTTAATCAATTAATTGCTTTAATCGATCGTACCATAATTTTTGGCAAATAGGGGTAGTTTTCACCCTTCAAAACGAAGATCGTAAAACGGCGTTGGGGAGACTTTTTAGTATAGGCCATTAACAGCCTAAATCCAAATTTTCAAGTGCCTCGGTAGAAGTTAATGGTTTTTCTAGGTTTTTCATTTTTTTACCTCGCTGTACTGGCCTAATACGGCGAAGTGATAAAAGATCAAATGCGTGTAAATAAAACAAAGTGTACAACCGAACAACAAAAGTCACTTTTTGTCCAAGTAATATCTGGAAAACTTGTTAAAAAATATAAATGTTTGAAAAAAACTTCGGGATTAGTTAGTTCTATCTAGAGTTGCATCTCAACCGAAGCACAAAATGTAAAACGAATTGGCGTTCAACTATGCAGCAAATATTATAGAATTTTTAGAAAAAGATGAAAATTCTATACCTGCACCGGCAGTTAAAGATGCAATAACAAAAGGTGGGATAACGGAAAAGATATTTGCAGCATACGATTGATAAGTTGTATATAAAATTTTGTTCAGAAATGTCAACAAAGATTTCACGCTCGTCACTTTTCCAGTAGAAACCCTTTTCGATTCTTACAAGACAAATGTCCGGGCGTGTCATATGCCTATGCAAGACGCATGTTAATGTTGATTTGCTACTACAAAAACTTGTAACATTAAAAGTTTTATCGACAGCTGGTACAACGAAGTTTACAGATTCTGTTACATGTAATTCGTCGTCAAAAATTGCATGTATAGAAAATGCGATTCCTGCAAAGACAGAATTATTCCATTGCCAGAAAATAAGGATTCAAGTTTTTATTATCAATGGGTAAATAGTACAGAAGACAGTTGTGTGGTAGAGCAGTTATGCATGGCAAAGACATTGTTTCACCGCAAGATATGATCGATGCCATACAGTTTCACCAAATTCTAAAATTCACATGTTTGTCGTACTTCAGTGCGAAATTGAAAAATTCGATACTCTGATAATACAGAATTTGCAAGCAGCATCGAACTCAAGTAAAATACAGCAAACACTTTGGACGCGTGCTGAATATGATACATTTTTAACAAAGAAAATCATTAACAATGAAAATAAAAGTGGAACTGCTGGTAGTAGTTCTCAAAAGCCGAAAAGAAAAAGAAATCAACGTAAGTGAAGAAGAAGCGAATTGTTTTAATGAAATGTTAGACATGTTTTGATTTCATTGTAAACTATAATGTCAATAAACGATTGTTATTATAAAATAATTATTTATTATAAATATAAAATTGTAATTTATTTTACATCAAAAACCCCCAAGTATCAAGTATCATCAAAATCAAATAAATGTTCGCATTTTTTATCGCCATATTGAATCCGCCATTTTGAATTTGTAAATTATGACTTCAGATTTGTGATCAGCGACCTCAAACACCCCATCAGGTACCGAGTTTCACCAATATCAAATGAATACAACTTTTTTTACAATATCCGAATTATTATGAAGATTGTATTGAGATAATGTTTTAGTGCCGTTGAGTAAAAATGAGGCACGCATGTGAATTATTACTTCTAATATTTATATGAAAACATATGCCAAGGGTCAATGTTGTGCAGTAGATTTAATAAAAAAAATTATTTTAAAAGCGAAAGTTAAAAGTTCCGTGGATTTGCCCATATAAAAAAAAATGATAAAGGAAAGGAATTATCCCCCGCTTTAATGACATTTATTTTGCCTATTCGCGGGTCGGCTCTCGGGTGGATAGGTCGGACAGACAATCGAAGATATTTACAACAAGACATTTACAAGACAATACATGACAGCACAAGGCAACCCCCACGCAGAGACAGTCCCCCCATTACTGCGCCCCGTAGAGCGTCTTGACCCCTCTGTATCGCATTTGCACGGTGTCTGGGAAAACTGCGAAAACCCAGACAGATTAAAATTCAAAACACACCAACAATGAGTGAAGTGAAAATTAAGACGTACACTATATTCCGTACGCCTATTTTTAACTCATTTTAGTTCTGGAAGGGTACATTTTGAAGAGTGTCCATATATTCATAAAAACTTTTCTTATTAACCGTTATAGGTGATTTCTTCGTCTTTGGATAAAAATCACTAGGCATCTTTTTAAGTTATAAGATATTAATAAAGTTTAAGGCCAATACATTCTAACTTTCAAGTTTTGTTAACATGAACCGTTTTATTCATAAATTTCATAATAAAAAACATGGCCATTACGGTTCGAAAAATAAAAACGAACTCACTAAATTGTGAGATCTTCCTCACCCAACGTTTCGACCTTATGTAGGTCCTCATCAGAGGCATCTATTTTAAAATAAATAAATAAATATACATAAAAATAATCAAAAAACGATGCACAGAATTTTGACGGATAACATTAATAAATCAATACAAATATAAAATTAAAATTCAAAACGCACCAGATTGTTCTTTGAATAAAATTAATGAAAATTCCAACTCTAGTAACCAGGCTCAAAAAAGGAAAGCTGATGAATTGGCGTCATCTGAGAGCCAATCAACTATTAGTGAACTAGATCTTCACTCGCTCGAAAAACATCTCCCTCTTAAGAAAATTTTTCCTTCTGATGGAGTTAAACCAAGCAAAGGCACTAATGACTTACCAGAAAAGAAAAAAAATGAAAAGTAAAGATTATGGCATCGTGGAACAAAATATGATACTGGAGGATGGACCAATTTCGCAAAATTTGTTGTTTAATGAGATAGATATTCCAGCCGACTGTGCTTACTCATTAACTATGGAACAGCTTCACCAGTTTATAAATGAAGCTAAAGGTCATACAAATTTTGCCGAACTGATAATTCGCTACACTGATGACACGCAAGGATTAAGAAGAATGCTGGACGCTGTTTACCCTAAGGCCGATAAAATCATGAAAGGCAGAATTTCTAGACTCAAGAAAAAGATAGCTCGGTTGCAACCAGGTGAAGGAATCGAGTCAACCAGAGACGGATCGTTCTTCAGCTTAAAAATATCACCAATGGTAGACAATAAGAAAACGGACGATTGAAGGATCTTCTTCTGGAATGCCCGAAGCTTGAAGTTGCGTATGGATGATATTAAGAGTGTGACATGTAGATTTGACATTTTAGTATGTTTTGAAACGTGGCTGACTTCTAAAGACCAAATTAGATTTCCGATCTTTAATATTTACAGGCAAGATCGCTTGCACTCTAGAGGTGGTGGTATTATTATTATTATTATAAGAAATATAATATATATAAAAATAACCTTTCGTTTACTGAGCTGAATGATATTAAAAATCCTAATGAATCATTTGAAATATGCGGTATATTGATTAATAATGTTACTCCACCTCTACATTTATTTGCCTGTTACCGAACCCCAGGTTTCATTCTTACCCAGGCTCAATGGGATGCGATTATTAGTAACGTTGCGTAGAAGATTTGTTAGAATATAAAAAATGTTGCTCAGCTGCTAGAAAAACTTTCAAGCAAAAAAAGAGAAAAAGTTTTAGAGAATTCATAGAAAGTTAAAGTTTCCAATCCAACCCAAGCTACGTCTGGAGTAAGTGTAAAATTTTCAAAAATAGCTGGGTAAATGTTGCTCCTACCGCTACCGATGTTGAAGTACTCAAATCCAAAGCTGAAACTATTTTGATGAAGCTAGCTCCTCCTTGGGCTCACTCAAACCCGAAAGCACCGAATTGTAAGAGCAATGAATTTCTCGAGAGTCGGTTTAGTTTCCTTCAATTTAATATTGCTATCGAACGCAAAAATGTAGAATCAGCTACGGGTATGGACGGAATAGATTTCGAGATTCTCAATAAACTTCCGATTAAATACAAGCTTTTGCTTCTCGACATTTTCAATGAAATGCATTACAGCTCAGAGTTTCCTGAGCAATGGAAAGACTCATTTGTTCATTTTATACCCAAAGCTGGTTCTATGGGCGTACGTCCCATTGCTTTAATTTCTTGTGCTTGTAAATTGTACGAAACCCTAGTAAAAAATCGTTTACAGTGGTGGGTGGAGCAAAATGATTTACTACCACAGGGATAGCATGGTTTTAGGACTGGCAAATCTTGCATCGATAACTTAATTTACCTAAGGATGAGTGTAGAACAAGCTTTCAATGAGGCTAGCCAGGTACTGGCTGCTTTTCTGGACGTAAGTTCAGCATTCGCCAACGTTAACATTGATCTCCTAACGAAGCAACTAGTCGACATTGACTGTCCTCTCAGTATAGTTAGCTTTATTAGGCACTTAATGCATTCCAGACGCGTTTTCTCGAACCTCAATTCTGAAAAACCTTTTATAGTCCACAAGGGAGTCCCACAGGGTGGAGTATTGAGTCCCCTGCTTTATATACTGTATGTGTCCAAAGTACTACAGGGCGTGGGAAATAGGGTTTCTATATTGCAATTCGCAGACGATATTGTTATGTTCATAAAATTTAAGAAAATAAACAGAAATAGAAAAGTGCTCGAGAACGCGGTTGGAACAGTCGGATACAATTTAAAAATGCTTGGTCTTGATTTGTCTCCGGAGAAAACCGTGCTGGTCTATTTTAATAAGAGAGGGATTAAGCCCGGCTCTGTGTTTATTAGAGTTGGTGATATCCATGTCTATTCGGTAGAATGTGCACGCTTCTTGGGCATTCTCTTTGACTACAGATTAATGTTTAGAGAACAAGTCAATGCAGTTAGAGTAAAATGTTTTAAAGCAATGAGTCTCATGAAATTCTTATGCGGTACATGGTGGGGATGTCACCCGTCCACTCTCATTGTACTTTACAAAAGCTTCGTAAGGTCAATACTAGAATATGGCGCTCCGGCATATTTTCCCAATGCAGCTAATCTAGTGCTTAAGCTGGAAAGAATCCAAAATCGAGCTATCAGAATCGCTTTAGGCTACCGTTGCTCGACTCCAAACAATGTTTTACTTGCGGAATCTAAAATAGCATCTATTTGTAATCGCGTAGAATATCTGTGCTGCGCGCACCTGCTTAAAACTTTGGCCGTGCAAAATATGTTGCTGATTAATAAAATGAATGACTATAACGGAGCGATTACGAATGTTAGGGAGCATAGGTACCTACTAGAAAAATGCATTAGTAAAGTGCTTGAGCTCTCCACAAAAGTATGTAAGACAAATATTTACAGTAATCAGTACGCTAATGTATTCTCTCAAATACCAGTTGATCTTAGCACATGTAGAATTATCCAGTCAACGGCGCAAGCAGGCGACGTATTTACGCAGCTCATCGGGGACAATAATGCCATACAAATTTATACTGACGGCAGTAAAGTAAAATGAGCCAAGCATGTAGCCATGGCCTGCTTCTGCCCAAAGCTGAACATGGCTATTAAAAAAAGTATTGATAACACCGCGTCTATTTTCACGGCCGAATGTTTGGCACTAAGTTTGGCTTTGGATGTTGCACTTGAACAGGGAGGTAACATCTTTCTCATATTATTTATGATATTAAAAGAAAATATAATGAGTTCCGCGATATTAATGGCGACGCTAATTCGCTTAAAATCATGTGGATACCCGCTCACTGTAATATTCCCGGCAACGAGAAAGTTGATAAATTAGCCAAAGAAGCTACTGCCCTCTCTACATGCGATTTTAAATGCATTCCGTGTACTGACTTTTATGCAGACTTCAGAAAAATCTCACGCGGCAAAACCGTAAATGAAGCTGTAAGAGCCAGCGTGGATAAAGGAAAACAATATTTTGATTTATATTTTGAAAACAGAAGCACTCTTTGGTTTCACGGCAATAGAATGCACAGGAAAGTCATTGTGGCCGTCAACCGTTATAGGGCTAATCACTACAGTCTTGCGGCCTCTTTAGCGTAGTTAAATATAACAGAAGACAGCAGCTGTCAATGTGGACATGATACTCAAGACCACAATCACGTTTTATGGCATTGTAATCTGCATGACGACGAAAGAAATATCATGTACAACAACTTGACGGCAGCTGGCATTCAACCGCCCTATACATGCGAAAGTTTCTTAATTGGTCCAAACACCGTCGCCTGTAAAATCATTGTACAATTCTTAGACTCGTGCAACCTCAGAGCTTAATGTATTTATTCGGAACTAATGTCATAAATCTTACTGTATGTATTTCTTTATTACCGTTCACTATGTACGCTTAAAAAAGCCATTTTGGTTTAAATAAAGCATAATTATAAAAAAAACCGTTATAGGTGATTTCTTCGTCTTTGGATAAAAATCACTAGGCATCTTTTTAAGTTATAAGATATTAATAAAGTTTAAGGCCAATACATTCTAACTTTCAAGTTTTGTTAACATGAACCGTTTTATTCATAAATTTCATAATAAAAAACATGGCCATTACGGTTCGAAAAATAAAAACGAACTCACTAAATTGTGAGATCTTCCACCCAACGTTTCGACCTTATGCAGGTCCTCATCAGGGGCATCTATTTTAAAATAAATAAATAAATATACATAAAAATCAAAACACGATGAACAGAATTTTGACGGATAACACTAATAAATTAATACAAATATAAAATTAAAATTCAAAACGCACCAACAATAAGTCAAGTGAAAATTAATGTACCCTTCAAGAACTAAAATGGGTTATAAATAGGCGTACGGAATATAGTGTACGTCTTAATTTTCACTTGACTCATTGTTGGTGCGTTTTGAATTTTAATTTTATATTTGTATTAATTTATTAGTGTTATCCGTCAAAATTCTGTGGATCGTTTTTTGATTATTTTTATGTATATTTATTTATTTATTTTAAAACAGATGCCCCTGATGAGGACCTACATAAGGTCGAAACGTTGGGTGAGGAAGATCTCACAATTTAGTGAGTTCGTTTTTATTTTTCGAACCGTAATGGCCATGTTTTTAATTATGAAATTTATGAATAAAACGGTCCATGTTAACAAAACTTGAAAGTTAGAATGTATTAGCCTTAAACTTTATTCAATATTTATTGTTAACAAATTTTGACAACAAATGCTGAAATAATACAAAATTTTACGCCAGAAATCTCATGTGACGATTTTTTTATTGCCTTTTTCATACAAAAAAGTAACGTAAAAGTCAACAATTTTTCGTCCGTTTGGGACTTAATAGGGTTCTAAACAGGGCTTTCTGTCGAGATTTTGTCATCAAATTTATTTCTCGTTTTTCCGACGTTTATAAAATTTCGGAAGTTAAACAATGGTATGTTTACTTTCCTACGCCCTAATTTCGAAAAACGTAAAAATGTATTTATTTGATTTCCCATAATTGCGTTGCACAGTTCAGCTGTTTGCCGCTATTCATATTTCCAATACAGTTGGCGCTGTTGGTCGCTCACCTCCAAATTTTATCGTGGAAAAACACGAGTTGTAGGCAGTTATCGCGACAAAACCCATAGGTGCGGTAATCTTACTAAAATTGCAAACAATCCGAACTTTACGCAATCCTTTTTCTTGCAGTAACCGCAACAAACAACGAGAAATAAATTTCACCGTATTTGTTGAATGAGGTTCCAGTCTATACTAATTTTTCCTTGTCAAATCGCCCTATAACTTAGGAATCTCGGAAAACCCTAATATCATTTGCCGATTGACTTTGGAACCAGAAACGGTAATCTTACTAAAATTGCAAACAATCCGAACTTTACACTAGGGACGCAAAACTTTGGACGGTTAAACCGACCGATCGGTTTTCTACCAGTACATGAAAACCGGTTAACCGGTTGCGGTTATCGATAACCTCCGAATACGTAACCAATTTCTATTGACATTTGAGAGCTACTGATTTGCACTCTCCCGGTGTAGGCTCGGTATGCTATAGAGATTAGGGAGGCAAAATTTGTAGACTATATTGTTATTTCTATGATTTATAAAGGTCAATAAAAGTAAAATAGTTCGGACTTTTTTCATTTTAAGGCTTCCAACGAAAAAAGTCAGTGAGAACCCTAGTCTAAAGTTAATAGTTTATTCACGATAACACGATTTGTACGATTTCGAATTTTAATCGCAATTTTACGTCTCCAGCCGCTATGGGCGTGGCAGTGCTCGGCCGTTTTAGCGTATAGTCGTCTCAGTGTAGGTTCTATGAATCGTATGATAAATATTATTCAGTTTTAAGAGGCTCTGATTGACTGGAAATTTGAAGAACGAATTTACTCGCTTTTCTATGATCTACCATGATTTTGTGAAATGTGTTATAGTTATTGCCGTTATTGTTATTACCTAGTTGGAAAAATGTGCGAATATTCAAAATTGCCTAAATTCACATATTGAGATTATTAAGGTAAGACTGTATTTTATATGTATATGAAAATAATTATGTTCTAAACTAAATTATAAAAAAAATTTGCATAACATTAAAGAATGTACATAACCTTATTCTTAGCAACAAATGGACATTCTTATTTGGTAATGTAATTGTATTACATGCTTACTTTAACCTATACGTGGATATTTGTGTTATTATGCTTAATCAATTAATCAGTTTTTGTTTCGTAATTTAGTTTTTTCCACGATGACTTTGCTCTCATATTTCAGTTACATGAGCATCGCGTCTCTCACCGGTATAATTTATACTATAATATTGAGTAGTTTTTACTTATGATGCGAATAAAGTGGGAAATCAAAATGTACCAGTGATTGCACACACCATGTCCTAGTAATTATAAACTTTTTCTAAGGATTGTAGGTATATGTCGATTGCAGAAATTTGAGAGTGAGATCATTCATTAAAACTTTAAATATTATAACTTAATTAAATTTAAAATGTATTATTATGTGACAATTTATACGAGGCCGGTGAGTTACCGCACGTAAACGCATGTCTAAATTCATTAGATTCACATAATTTTGCCGATTTTACTCGCATGACTCAAGGTATGAATGTCCAGCGCGACAAGCGTGGAATCACTGGGTAATGGTTTTGATTTGCACGTGCCAGTGACTGCACATGAAAAGTATAACTATGGATTAATTTTTTGTTTAATAATAACTTTGACGGAGAAACTTGAAGTTCTCCTGAAAAAAATGAGCTAAATCATTTATTTATCAATTTATCAATTAAGGGTTAAAATTATGTTGTTAGTATCAAAATTTCAATATGGTTTTTGGAATAATAAATAAATCCAAATAGATGCGATTGTGTCCAACTACGGGGACATTTATCTTACAGTACATCAACGGAACTTTTACCTAACAGATACAAAATTATTGGACATGAACATGCAGATTTATAATATCATTTTTAAACCACTAAAACAGCTTATATTTTATTATTAGGCCATCCTCAATACTGCAATCCCACAATGACCAGCAGAAGTGAATTTTCCCGCGTTTTCTGCAATTAAAAACACATTTATGTTAAATATAGGGAAACCGAGACGAGATACACGAAAATGTCAAGATGTTGATGTACTGTAGGGTAAATATCCCAGTGGTTGGGCACAATCGCATATATTTGGATTTATTTATTATTCCCAAAAACAACATTGAAATTTTTATAATAACAACATAATTTTAACTCTTAATTGATATTGTGAAAAAATTGTAATTATTAATTTGCATTAATTATAATTTATTTTTATTTATTTATCGGGATATATGTATTATGAAGGTAATTTTAGACATTTCTTACCGAAAAGCTTAAGGGAAGATAAAAGATTGTCCCGCCATTCATCCAGCTTTTTCGCACTTTTGAGATAAATGACACATTTAGCACACTTTTTTTCAGGAGAACTTCGAGTTTCTCCGTGAAAGTTATTATTAAACAAAAAATTAATTTATAGTTATACTTTTCATGTGCAGTCACTGACACGTGCAAATCAAACCCATTACCCAGTGATTCCACGCTTGTCGCGCTGGACATTCATACCTTGAGTCATGCGAGTAAAATCGGCAAAATTATGTGAATCTTACAATGAATTTACATCAAATTCCTCTTATAAATTGATAAATATTCGTCCTTGGTCATTTTCGGCAAATATCGGTTATGTGAAAATGTCGTGAATCAACACGATTATTAGCAACGGTAGGTAGTTTGCCGGCCTCGAATAAATTTACACATAATAATACAGATTAAATTCAATTAAGTTATAATATGTAAAGTTTTAATGTTAATGAATGATCTCACTCTCAAATTTCTACAATTGACAAATACGCACAATCCTTAGAAAAAGTTTATAATTACTAGGACATGGTGTGTGCAATCACTGGTACATTTTGATTTCCCTCTTTATTCGCGTCTTAAATAAAAACTACTTAATATTATAGTATAAATTATACCGGTGAGAGACGCGATTCTCATGTAACTGAAATATGAGAGCAAAGTCATCGTGGAAAAAACTAAATTACGAAACAAAAACTGATTAATTGATTAAGCATAATAACGCAAATACCCATGTATAAGTTAAAGTGAGCATATAATATAATTACATTACCAAATAAGAATGTCGATTTGTTGCTAAGAATAAGGTTATGTACATTCTTTAAGGTTATGCAGATTTTTTTTATAATTTATTTTAGAACATAATTATTTTCATATACATATAAAAGACAGTCTTACCTAAATAATCTCAATATGTGATTTTAGGCCATTTTGGATATTCGCACATTTTTCTAACTCGGTAATAACTATAACACATTTCACAAAATTATGGTAGATCATAGAAAAACGATTAAATTCGTTCTCCAAATTTCCAGTCAATCAGAGCCTCTTACAAAAGAGTACAAAAAATAAAAAAGTACAATGGGCGAGACACAGCAAAAGCTGCTTTGCAGCCTGAACCGACATACACAGCGAAAACAGAAAGACGCAACGGTAAGTTAAAAGATAGATGCATAAGATGAGTAATTAATAATCGCAGAGCGAAGAGAATGACGCAGTAGAATATAATATTGATCATAGGTCGCAGAGTTTAAATAATTTCGTACGCAACGTAGAGAAAATAAGACAAAAAATAACATTTAAAACAGACAAATTAATGGAAAATATTTTTCGCAGCTTCCGAAGACATAAAAACGTACAAATTACTGCGGAATTCATGAGGCGTAAAAATAATATTTCTTAAATTAAAGGGCACGGTATTGAATGCATGCACAATTATATAGGAAAACGATCCCTTAAACTTTTCCGAGGCAAAAGAGGGATAGCGCATCGTAAAGGAAACGACCTCTCTCGCATTTTCTCTAGCATTTCCCAACATACGAATTCAAGAGAAAAGATATTCCAGGGTTTTCGTTGAAAGAAGACGGCAGACGAAGATCAGCAGGCGGAAGTACATGCGCGGTTTCAGACGCAACCAACCTGATTCATTAAAGCCGGTAAAATATGGTCAAATTTTTGAATTCCTGAGGCAAATCGAATACAAACATTCTGAACAGCCTGCAACAACCGCCAACCACCCGCATCCAGACATGGGCCGTATACCAGGAGACAATAAAGCAAGGGAGAAAGAACAAGTGACTCGGTAAGATGTAATTTCACCTGGGTAGGCAGCTCACGTCTGTACGGAAACAATCGGCGGAGATCTGCAAACGCAACTGACGCTTGGTGTTAACGTGATTTTTAACAGACCAGTTTTCATCGATAATCAAACCTAAATCGCGAGCTAACGAAACCAAAGGAATATCCTTTCCCCTAATAGTAATCCTGATATGTTCGATATCTAATTTTGAGCGCAGTTTAGGGCTACCGATTATTAATAATTACGACTTCTCGGGATTTATTATAAGCGCATTAGCTTCAGCCCATGCCGCTATGCTCTCAAGGTAGCAAGAGAGATCATAAGATGCCTCGTCAACCCTCTCTAAGTTTTGCTCCCTGTGGAACTCCACAAGACAAATCAGTTGAATTAATGTAATGAGAGCGCATGCACTGTATGATGCACCAAAAAATTTCAATTTTGCTACCAGTAACTCATGATTGATCATGTCAAAGGCACGCGAAAAGTCTAGTATTCATAAAAATGACGTAAGGCCTTTGTCAGCTTTGTGTAGAATGTCATCAGATAGATCTAGTAACGCTATCTCACATCCATGAAATCTTCTAAATCCTGACTGAAAGATTGGAAACAAATTTAATTGATTACAAAAAAGAAGCAGTTGATTGTATAATACAGTTTCAAGGATTTTAGCAAACAAAGGAAGCTGGCTAATAGGGCGAAGATCTTTTGGTGCAACCGGTATTTTAATTTTGGGAATCGGAGTGGCTATGGCATGTTTCCATATTGTGGGAAAAATTCCTCAGGTAATTATAAAATTGATGATATGTAAAAGTTCAGGTAAACAGTATTCATGGATATGAGAAAACATTTCCCATGAAATTCCATCGACGCCCGGAGCCGAGCATTTGGCATTATCAATTATACCTTTCAGTTCGCTGGAATTTGTCTCTTTGAAAACGAATTTGATGTGAAAAGGCAGTTTAGGCGATCGTGAATAATTAAAAAAGTCAAGAGGGAATAATATTGGGGCGAGCTGCAAAATAGGCATTGATAATCTCAGGATCATTAAAAGAAGGCGGTAACTCACAAGATCGATTTTTACACAACCCGAGAAGATTTATGTTCCTCCAAAAGTCTTTAGATGAAAGGGACTGTAATCGCTCAAAGTAGGCCTTTCTTTCACTTCTTAAAATATTAGTAGTCTGATTGCGAAGCAATTTATAATAAGCTATATCACTGCTCAATTTGGTTTTCCGCATCTTCGTTTGGGCGGCATTCCTTTTCTTGATAAAAACTTTGGCTGCATATGTTACCCAAGGGGCAACTGGCTTAGACACTCGAAATTTATTGAATGGAGCAAAAATATCAAATAAATTATAAATATTGGTGTTGAGAAAGTCAACTTTTTCGTCCATTGATCCAAGAGAGGAAATTACACCGCGGCGCGCAATTAGCCAACAATTTAAAAGCATCACGATCGAAGTATTTAAAATTACGTTGTATTACAAATTTGTTACAGATAGGTTCACGAATACATTCAATATCTACGCCAATCATGTGATGACTTTTGTCAGAGATCAGGATAATATCAAGTAACGTGGCGGTAGAAGCTGACAGCCTCGTGGGAGAAGTAATGATTTGCTGAAAACTGGAAGATTCAATCCATGATTCGAGCCTGGAAGAGACAGGCCGCGGTCTAGATAACAGATCAGCATTGAGATCACCCATAATAATTAATTTGTCGGCAGAAGAACGTATACTAGATAAGGAGGCGTCAATAGAATCTAAGTTCAGATGGATATTAGGTGGACGATATAAGACCCCAATTCCATAGCTATTTTTATGATACCGTAAAGTGACCCATAGTTCTTCCAAACTGAAATCATTTTGAACGTGCGGGAAACGCAAACAGTTAAACTCGTTCTTACAGTACAATGCGATACCGCCACCACGAGAATGTTTCCTGTCTTCGTTCAAGAGGCTGTAACCTGGAATATTTATATTTCTATCACTGATCTTTTTAGACAGCCAAGATTCGCAAATGCAGAATATATCAATATTAAATTTTAAAATAAGTTCTTTAACCTTTAAAAGATGCGGTACCAACGAGTGGACATTTAAAAATGAAATAAGGATAGATTCAGATGAGACATCGTTTGGATGATCGTAGATATCATATTGATATTGCTGTTCTTCAGGTCCATTGGGGACCTGGTTATGGCGTCATGAGGTGATTTTATCTAGGTCTTCCTCGGATAATATTTCGATTGGCGCAGCATCCTTGCTGGATTTGTAGGAGACAGTACCTTTATATATATATAGATATATTTATCGATTTGTCCCTTGATCAGATCGTGCGCTCTCTTTTTTAAGTTAAGTGTGTCCAGTGAAAGATATTCGTTCACATAAACCGTATCTCGTCTCGGTTACCCTATATTTATCGTAAATGTGTTTTTAAATGCAGAAAACGCGAGAAAAATTGTACCATATATTGGCGGATAACTCGTAAACGGTTGCTCATGTCGAAAAATTGCAAAGGATAAAAACTTCTTTTTTAATCGTAAAAAAGATACATGTATTTTCCAAGTCGAAAGGGCAATAATCGCTGTAATAATTCTAACATTGACCAATTTGCAGATTGTTGCAAATTTCATCGAATATTCGTGTAGATAGTTTATAGTTTATAGTTTCGTTTATTTATGGCACGGGATATGGTCTCCCTTAAGCCAACCAGATTATGTGTACATAAAGATAAAATTTACATTGTGATAATAGTGTTCATAAATAAAAGTAATTATTTAGAGATAACATGAAAAAAGTATCTTATAAATAATAATCAAATTTCGCACTCAGTAACTAAGATATAATTTTACAATGTCTATAACTTATTAATATCTAGTAATACAATACATTTGTAATTAATACCTTAATATATAGTTAGGATTACTGCATTTAATATGCCCGTAGCACATTACGGCCGGACTTTTCAGCTTCCAACAAATATTCGAAAAGTCTGCTCTTAAAGGACTGAATAGTAGCGCTATTTGAAATATTGAGAGGAAGAGAGTTACACAATATGCTAGAAGTAATTATGAAAGAATTAGCAAATACAGCTGTGGGATGATTGGGGATTAGTAGCACCGCCCCCCCCCCCTGGCCTAAGCTCACGGGAGGCGATATCACGACGCCAAATGTAGCGCTGATAGAGGTATTGTGACTGATTATTGTTGATAAGCTGGTAAGTCAGGCAACCGATAACATAAATTCTGCGGTTTGCAGCGGTCAACCATCCTAGTCGACGTCTATAGCAAGTAATATGTTCAAACTTCCGAACCCGGTAAATGAAACGTATTGATGCATTCAGCATGCGTTCTATTTTGAGTTTTTTGGCGGTGTCAATCGCATTATAGACCGCAGCACAATAATCAAAGTAGGGAAGTATCAGTGAAATGATCAACTGGCGCCGCAGGTTTTCCGATAGAGCGTTCATACTAGAGTATAACTGCCGTAGGGTACCATACACTTTTTGGGACATCTGCACAATATGTTCACACCACGACAATGGTTGGTCGATGTACAGTCCAAGGTTTTTGGCAGTGACAGTCCATGTTAAGGGTTGTCCCTGAATAACAATTTGACGAATAACACTGACATTCATCTTACTAATATTCCTCGAACCACCAATGATCATAGCTTTGGTTTTAGTGGCATTGATCACGAATTTGTTCCTGACAACCCAGTCAGTAAGCCGCTGCACATCAGACGAGATTCTCTATATCCCCGAGTCAGTACTTTCAGGACGACATTTCAAAAATATCTGCGTATCATCAGCAAATATTGCATGAGATGAATACTGGAAAATTGAAGGCAGATCATTGATAAACAGCGAGAAAAGGAGGGGCCCGAGAACAGACCCTTGGGGTACTCCAGCTTTCACTGATAACCATGATGAGATACTTCCGTCAGGCCCACGAACTACTTGCCGTCGCCCCCAAGATAGGATGCAAACCATGCAATCGCCGAATTGGAGAAACCAGCATCTCTCATCTTTAGAAGTAGCAGAGCATGGTCTACTAAGTCAAACGCTTTGCTAAAGTCAAAAAGCACTAGAACAACAATCATGCCCTCCTCAATTGCAGTACGAATTTCCTCTGTGACGTACAGTAGGGCGGTTTGAGTGCTGTGTTGCTTTCGGAACCCCGATTGAAATCGGTCAAACCAGCCTCTGCCATTTAGAAATTCAATCACCTGTTCATAAACAATTCGTTCTAGTATTTTAGATGGCATACACAGGATGAAAACGAGTCTGTAGTCAGAGGGATCAGTAGGTTCATAAACTTTTTTAATCGGTGTTAGCAGGGCCTGGTTCCATAATGCTGGAAAAGATGATGTCTGTAGAGACTGATTAAATAAGTGCAGCAAATATGGGAAAATAGCCGGTAAGCACTTCAGTAAAAACGTACGGGAAAGTTCATCAACTCCTTTGGCTTCCGATGATATCAGCATAATGTTTCTATGTAATACCTCGGGTGTAATATAAGCCAAGAATAAACGTTCTTCAGAGAAATCAGAGTGCCAAGTATACGAGGAGAGATCTACGGTTGATACTTCAGTAGAGTTTTGTGATAGTGAAGCAGAATATTGATTAATTTCGTCAACAATGCAGCAAAGTCGTAAATTATCTGTTTTACGTTTAACCAAACCCATTCCACGTAGCTCCCTCCATAGTCTCTTCGGCGCTGATATTCCCGTTAGCCTAACGGCGTAATAATTGTCTCTCGTCGTTGATAATTGTTGCCTGTAGATCTTTCGAAATGCTGTTAGTCGTGATTTGATCTGAGGGTCCCTCGTGGGTCTAGTTGCTGAGATTAAAGAATTGTAATGAACGCGCATTCTGCGCAGTTCTGGAGTAAGCCAAGGGGCAGATGATACTTTGGGCCGAAAGGAATGTAGAGGCGCATGATCATCAAGCGTAGTTTTTAGCGTTTGACTTAAAAATGTGCACGACTCATTAATACTAGGGAGCGATAGGAAGGCGGACCATTCCTTGTTGTCGAGATCAGTCAACAGATTGTTTATATTAATCCTGTTGTAGTTCCTACAGGAGATAGTTCCCTCAGCTTTAGTTGGTACCTTGATATCGTACTCGATCGATATTAAATCATGTCCAGCGACAAACGGAGTAACAATTTGGTCATAATGAGTTATCTTGGTTGAATCTAACACAAGACAGTGGTCAATCCATGAATCTGAAATGTGGCTATGATGAGTCGAGTTAAATGGGATAATGGAAAGACCACTGTTTAAGGCAAACTCACGAAGATGTGACGAAGCCGAGTTGTTTTTATTTAAATCAATATTCAAATCCCCGAATATTATTATATCGTCGTATGCGTGATTATATCTCAGTAGCGAATCTTCAAATTTGTTCAGGTAAGACGTGGAAGGCGCTCTGTAGATGACAGAGAGTCAGATTTTAGTACTGTGGTCTATTTTTAAGTCTATGAGCATAAATTCAGGCTCATTTATAACGTATTTAGATGCTGAAAGTACAGTTGGTGTTAGAGAGCTATGAATATATGCAGCGACACCACCCCCACGTTTCCCTAGTCTGTCATTCCTCAGTAATACATAATTTCTAGATCTCGTCGAGGTAAGCATTTTTTGTCTCTAGATATTTCCCTGTATCTCATCTCGGGTTCCCTGTATTTAACGTAAATGTGTTTTTAATTGCAGAAAACGCGGGAAAAAATGAACCGCATATTGGCGGATAATTCGTAAACGGTTGCTTATATCGAAAAATTGCAAAGAATAAAACCGTCTTCTTTTTTAATTCGAAAAAAGATTCATGTATTTTCAAGGTCTAAAGGGCAATACTCGCGGAAATAATTGTAACATTGACCAATTGCAGGTTTTTGCAAATTTCTTCGAATATTCGTGTAGATCTCGTCAAGGTTAGCATTTTTTGTCTCTTGACATTTTCCTGTATCTCATCGCGGTTTCACTATATTTAACGTAAATGCGTTTTTAATTGTAGAAAACGCGGGAAAAATCGAACCGCATATTGGCGGATAACTCGTAAACGGTTGCTCATATCGAAAAATTGCAAAGAATAAAACCGTCTTCTTTTTTAATGCGAAAAAAGATCCATGTATTTTCAAGGTCTAAAGGGCAATACTCGCGGAAATAATTTCAACATTAACCAATTTGCAGATTGTTGCAAATTTCATCGAATATTCCTGTAGATCTCGTCAAGGTTAGCATTTTTTGCCTCTTGACATTTTCCTGTATCTCGTCTCAGATTCCCTATATTTAATATAAAAGGCTTTTTAATTGCAGAAAACGTGGGAAAAATTGAACCATATATTGGCGGATAACTCGTAAACGGTTGCTCATATCGAAAAAATGCAAAGGATAAAAACATCTTCTTTTTTAATTCAAAAAATGATCCCTGTATTTTCATGGTAGAAAGGGCAATAATCGCTGTAATAATTGCAACACTGGCCAATTTGCAGCTTATTGAAAATTTCTTTGAATATTCGTGTAGATCTCGTCGAGATAAGCGTTTTTTGTCTCTTGATATTTTCGTGTATCTCATCTCGGTTTTCCTATATTTAACGTAAGTTTTTTTAATTGCAGAAAACGCGGGAAAATTGGAAAAGACAAATAAGAAAGGAATCTCCTACTTTTTTCTGGTACGAATAAAAAAAAAAGCAGTTTTCTGATATTATATAATATACAATTATATATCGCTTTCTGAAAACTGTCATCACATTCCGATTCAGCGATAAAAAAAAACCGGTCGATTTTCAATGTTTATGCCATCCTTATTGGATCTTTCATTTTGGATTTTTAAAAACTTACGTCAAGTTCATATTCACCGACCCAATAATCCCCCGAGTAGCTATCTTCAATATTATTCTGTCCATTGTTCATTTTCATGTCCGCCATATTGAATTCGCCATTTTGAATTTTTTAACACTGACGTCTGATTCGTATGCACCGACCCCGAAAACCCTCTATTAACGTGGTTTCAAGTAAATTCTGTCGATTTTTAATACTTTTGTTCGCCATATTGGATCCACCATTTTGAATTTCTAAAAACTGACAGAAGATTTGTATTCAGCGACCTCAAAAAACCCCAGTAGTGAGCTACAAGCAAATTCAGTGAATAGAAAAATGCGGTACTGAAAAATTCGTGTTTCTTTGTTAAACCTAATATTTTGAATTTTATATTTTTTACAGTTCGTACGTTACTATTTATCTTTCATTTGAAACTTTCTTAATAACATTTTTCCGATGCATGCCCCAGAAACTGCTCTTTTAATATTCGTTTTACCATTTTGACCGTATTGTAACGAAATTTCTCCATGTGCTACTTCCGGTGTGATATGTTCTATAGTTTTTTCTTATTCTAAGTTCATTTATCTTTGATTTGAAAGATTAGGTTTTGAATATGACTAAACCCCGAAAGGCTTTATGTGCACTCCCAGTGGCCCAACCCACATTTCTGGTGTATGACTATATTCCTCCATCCAAAGCGAAGTAGCTGTAACAAGTTTTAACCCTACTCCGAAAAGTCCAGCTCCTATTCCGCACATCAGCCAAACTTCCCCGCCTTTCGCACCAATGCACTCCAATAGGCAAGTACGCTTACCTTGATCCCGATTTGCAGCCCCTTCAGTGCTACTAACTTACCAGACAAAACCTTCGTCCCAGCCTTCCCCAATACCTCTCCCTCGAAAATCTGCTCCCTCCCCTCTTGCTCAAGTGCTACCGGGGATCCCTTCCCGTTTTGAGGTACAACGAGATGTTCTCAGAAGATCCGAATCGAGAATGCCCCCTATCGGTTGTAATGTGCGCTGCTTCAATTGCAAGCAGCTGGGGAATACGATCGGGAGTATCCTCATCGCTTCGGATATTTTTGTATGGTATGCGGATATCCGGGTAAGGACAGCAATAGTTGCCCTTGCTATGCGCCAAAGTAGGTGAGAAACCGTTATCGGAGAGATAGAGCCCAAAAGGCCTCCCTACGTGGAATTAGAATTAGAGTTTGCGAAACCCTTAGGTACTTTAGAGGGAGTTCTAAGTCTAAGCATAGTAGACATAGATTCCTGCGCTTTTTGTTGTATAGATTTACAAGCTACTCCCCATTGTACTTTAGTTGATTCCGGAACTACCCGTTCATTTTTTAGGTTTAGACTGCGTCCATTTGATTTCTTTTTTCCTTTGCGAATCTGCCGAGGCAGTCCGTTTAAATGGCGTAGTAAGCCTCCAATTATCATTAAATGACGAGACTGAAACGATGGAGTTTGGAGTGGCCCCTTTGAGTTACCCATCTCTGGAATGAGCATCTTAGGAATGAACTTTTTGCGCCTCTTCGAAATAGATGTCGACTATGGATAGAACGTACGTCCGTACTAAAAAAAATTAGCCCCAATTAAGTTTCTTCGTAGTTTTTTTCATTTATTTTGAAAAATACAAATTTTATTAAAAAGTATTTCAAACAAAAAAGATAGAGGATGAAATTCTCTACAAAAAAGGTTTAATGCATTTTCTTCATAAAGTCAACGATAATGCCATAATAACTGGTTTAAAATGTTTATGACTATTGTCTGAAAAAGTATTGAATTTGGTCATCTAGGAAAAAAAATTACCCTATTGCTTTTCATCAAATTTCGACGTTTCGACCCCCTACCCCCCAGGGGTAGTCTTTGCTAGCCCCTCGGGCGCGGTGATCACCTACGGGCACATATGTCCTTTTACGCCCTTGATACGAAAATAACTATTTCGATATATCTAAATGATGTCTTATATCTATAAGATATCCGTCAGAGATGTTTTCGACACTTTCAAGATATCTTTGACGAATTATATGTATATATATTGTATATATAAGATGCTAATAATACAGACAGTAATTAGTAAAACAGAGTAAACATGTAATATGCATCGAATAGTCTACTAGAATACAAGTGCATGAAGTAAGTGTTTTGCAACTTTTATTTATTAATACTTCGGCTGGCCTGTTGTCGGGGTCGAAGTTTTGAAAATGATCAGTTTCAATTTTCATACATATAAGAAACACTATATTGTTGTAACATATCTATCGAAGCCACTTGGACCTAAATATGATTGGACCCCCAAATATAAATATATAATTTTATAATATAATTGAATGATGTTAGTAAACAAACGAGTAAGGAATAGCGGACTCTCCACTGGGTCGAAGTTTCTGAGCGAGCGAAGCGAGCGAGGCACCACGCCAACACTAGTTTAAACATTATAATTGCTACGGATAACGAGGCTGACTATTTGAGATACCTGGAATTAGATTTAACCTGATTACCTGATGCCAAATTAAAATTAAATTTAGTAAAAGGTAACTTTTTTTTAGTACCGAAGTGAAATATTTAAGTTTTTTGCTCAATAAGGACGGCCTAAAAGCCGATCCTGATAAAATATATCCCATTTCAGAGTTTCCACCTCCCCAGAATATTAAACAGCTCCTTCAGTTCCTAGAAATTGTGGTCTGGTATTCGCGTTTCCTCCCGAACTTGTCTCGCGATCGAGTTGCGCTAACCCTATAGTTTACTACAAACATTCCTTGGTAGTGTGGTATGGAACAGCAAAAGGCCTTTGATTCCCTTCGCTTTGCCCTCACCCGTACCCCAGTATTAGCACATCCTGATTTTGAGCGTCCCTTCATGATCCAAACAAATGCTAGCGGTTCCTTTTTGACCCAAGAGATTTCAGTTGAGGAACACCCCATTTATTTTGCCAGTCGTGAATCAACACAGTAGCCTCTAACGGTTGCGGGATTTGCCTCGCCCTACTGGTAGATTAGCTCGTTGGTTCCTGGGCATCCAACCGCATGCCCTCGAGATAAATATATAAAACCACCCATGGAAAATTCAAAACTAACAAAAACGTTTACGGTGCAGGGGAGGGACACCCCAGTACCGGCGCCGACGGGGAGTGAGATAGGGACGTCCGGGCGTCCTCCCGGGCGTCGATATCCGGTGACCGCAATGACGTGGAGGTGGTCGACTTCGCCTCCACGGCATATATGGCTACAAGCGTAGAGAAAAAGGGAGTGGAAAACGGAAGCATCCCGACTGCACCCATGAGTGCTGAGGACAGGAAAGCCCTAGCGGAGAGATACGCGCTCTACGAAAAAGAACATGGAAACATATGGAAGAGCTCGGTATAGCACTATTGGGCATGGAAAAATATTGTTGCGGGAAAAAGAACATGTTTCTCGAGATCAGGACTGGCCTGGAGAAGGCGCGAGAGGCGTTCCGACAAGCCCAGCGAGAACGGGTTATGCTGTCTAGGGCCCATCATAGGCTACAGACCGCTGTCACTAAATGTGACCTACCACAAACGCAAACGGTAATGCAGCAGCTTTCGTTGAATGGAAACAGCAACCTCAAAGAAACGCAAGATGCGTCTCCAGTCCAGTTCAGAGACGCGCGTTTGACGCCCTTCCACACGAAGTGAAAGGAAGCCGACAAAGAGGTACCGCGCTGAAGAATACTTCAGCAGAGGGCAGGAAGGGCCTCTCCCAACAGTTGCAAACAGCAACAAGGGGAGTGCAGCGTCCGAGAGCTGTTCCCGAGAGCTAGCCTCGAGATAAGGGACGCAGACTCCTTCACCACAGAAAAAGAGGTGGAAGAGGCCCTTCGAGCCCGCCTGGGAGAGTACGCGGGGCATCTACGTATTGGGCTGACGAGACCAAATAGATCCGAGCAACGACTCGTATTCGTTGAGACAGACGAAGACGCTGCCGAGAACCTGCTCCAATCAGCCCATATCAGGATAGGATAGACAGCAAGTGGCGACGAGATGCGATTGGTGCCTTGGTTTTGGACATAAAGGTACCGAATGTAGGGGACCCGACAGGAAGAGCACCTGTTACCGATGCGGCACAGAGGGTCACAAGGCATCGACCTGCGGTGCTAAGCCACAGTGCTTTCTCTGCGCCCAGCAGGGGGCAAGATCCAGTATGCAAGCTCACATCGCAGGATCTGCCCGCTGCAATGTGTTCAAGGAGGCCCTGTCCGGATCTAACAAGAAGAAACAAGATGCCCCGCGTTCTGCAGGCCAACCTAAATAGAAGCAGGACGGCCCAAAATTTGTTGGCTCAGATCTGCCGCGAAAAGGACGTAGATCTTGTCCTTATAAGTGAGCAACACCGCGACAGAGACGGGCCAGGCTGGTTTGCGGACAAACTCGGCACCGCCGCCATATGGATTCTGGACCATCGTCGGATCCTCGTTACAGACTGTGGCTCCAGCAGGGGTTACGTCTGGGTGAGGAGCAGCGACATGACCTTCATTAGCTGCTACTTCACCCCAAACGAGAGGATCGACGACTTCCCGGCCAAACTGGATGACCTGGAAGACAAGGTTCGGAGCATTAAGGGAGAGATCGTAGTGGCCGGAGACCTCAACGCCAAAGCCCTCGAATGGGGGGAGCCCAACCCTGACTCACGAGGCGAAAGAGTCATGGATATGGTCTCCAGTTGATGGTACTTAACACCGGTACCGTGTCAACGTTTCGGAGACCAGGGTATAGGGAGACCATCATCGATGTCTCCTTTACCTCCGAAAGCCTGGCAGCGGGTTGAAGGCTGGCATGTGATCGCTGACTACACCGGAAGCGATCACCAATACATCTCCTTTACATTTAAAGGAGATGTGCCAGCCAATCACCACCATCATCGCCAACAACGACCCGCGGCCTCCCCCCCCCCCCCCCCCCCGGTGGAACATCGCCAAAATTGACGTCGAGAAACTGTCTCTGGCCATAGCAAGAGGAAAAGTCTCCCTCGATGATATTCCTCACGGCCTAGATGCCCTCATACTAGCGGAGGCTCGGGTGCGAGCAACCATGCGCCTTCTACAACAGGCCTGTGAGGGAGCGGTGTCGAAGAAACCACGTCCGCGGGATCGCCGTCCTGTGTATTGGTGGACGACGGAGATTGCGTCGCTCAGACGTGAGTGCCTTAAACATCGAAGGGCAGTCACTAGGGCTCACAAATGCGATCCCCGTAACGTAGCCCAAAAATCTGTCTATATACGGAAGAAAAAGGAACTCCGCCAAGCCAACACGTCCAGTCAACGCCGATGCTGGAAGAAGCTGGGTGATGATCTGAACAACGATCCGTGGGGTTTAGGGTACAAAAGTGTCTTGTAGAAGGTGGGGGCGTTCAAGCCAGGCTCTCCTGCCGATGCATCGACCCTAAAAAACATCGTAGAGACCCTATTCCCCACCCATCTGAAGAGACCGCAACGCCCGGCTACCACGGACCCGCCTGTAGCTCCCCCTTTCACACTTCAGGAGCTACAGCAGGCAGCCGCAACTCTGCGCAACAAAAATGCGCCGGGTCCGGACGGATTCCCAGCAGAGGTGTTAAAGGCCGCAGTTGAAAGGCAGCCGCAGCCCTTGCTTGACATGTACGACTCCTGTCTGAGGGCGGGCACATTTTACTCCCGCTGGAAAGTGGGAAAGCTCGTCCTTATAAGCAAGGGCAAGGGACCAGTAGAGGCAGCATCATCTCACCGACCCCTGTGCATGCTAGACACCGCCGGCAAACTCCTGGAGAAAATGCTCCGACGTCGCCTGTACGAGGCTATACAGTCAGCAGGCGATCTAGCTGATTGCCAATATGGCTTCCGGCCAGGCAGGTCGACGATCCAAGCGATCTAGGAGGTTGTACAGGCCGCACGGGGCACGGAACGGGGAAGTTACCCTTCTCGCCCCGTTTGCCTCCTGGTAACCCTAGACGTTAAAAACGCTTTCAACTCGGTCAGCTGGAAGAAAGCACTGGACGCTTTGAGGCGGACTTTAAATTACCCGAGTACCTCCAGAACATCATGGAGGATTACTTGAGGTCCCGCTTCATCGAATACGAAACATCGAATGGCTTGGTCCGGAGAGAAATGACGGCAGGGGCAGCCCAAGGGTCTATCCTGGGTCCCGACGTGTGGAATGTCTTCTACGACGGGATCCTGAGATTGGAAATGCCCGAGGGTGCATTCCTGGTTGGATACGCCGACGATGTCGCAGCAGTCATTGTAGCTAGAGACGCCGCGACTGTTCAGCCTCGGCTCCACCAGGTAATGCTGCGTATTCGCTCCTGGATGGACGAGCATGGGCTGGAATTGGCATTAGCTAAGACCGAGACCGTCTTCCTAACTAAGAGGAGGATCCCCACCATCATTGATCTCAGGGTTGGGAGCGAGATGGTCCAGACTAAACGAGTCGTTAAATACCTGGGGGTGAGTTTCGATACCCGGCTCACTTTCTGGCCGCACATACAGCGAATGGCGGACAGGGCAGCAAAGATCACCACGTCGCTTGCCAGAATTATGGGAAACGTGGGTGGTCCGTTGCCATGCAAGCGGCGGCTGCTCTTGCGTACCGCCGAATCCATCATGCTGTATGGAGCGGAGGTCTGGGCCGACTCGCTGAGGTACGAAATGTACCGCAAACGACTGGCTGCTGTTCAGCGAAGGGGGCCCCCCTTTGCCTGCTCCTTTCGCACGGTCTCGGAACCCGCAGCGATGGTGGTGGCTGGTGTCATTCCCATCCACCTCGCCCAGACGCGAATGTTCGTCCATGAGAACAAATCACAGATGGGGTTGCCCTGCGCTAGAGAGACTGCCAGAAGAAGGACCATGGAAGCCTGGCAGAATCTCTGGACCCAGGAAACAAGAGGGAGATGGACTGCTCGCCTTATCGGTGAGCTAAAGGATTGGACCGATCGCCAGTTTGGCGAGGTAAGTTATTACCTGACGCAGTTCCTGACGAGACACGGCCTGTTCCGCTCCTACCTTCACACAATGGGAAAGGTAGCAGATCCAGGCTGTGTATACTGCGACTGCATCCGCGACGATGCCCTCCACACGTTCTTTGAATGTGAGCAGTAGAGGGATGCCAGGTGAGGCCTAGAAGAAGATATTGGACAATTCACGCCGGATAATATCATCCGGCTGATGCTGCAAAATGAAGACACCTGGGCAAGGACTGCCGATTTTGTCGAGGCGGTCCTTCGACACAAGAAGACGGACGCGGATGCAGCGGCAGCACGATGAAGAGAAGGTCAGGCAATTGAGAGTCCAACCTGTTTATTTACTTGTAGCAGAAGACGACGCAGCCACTGGACGCCATTGGTTGCGGAATACATCGTTCTGTGATGTGTGTCTCTGTTAGTTTAATGGGATGTACGTATCTGTTACTTTGTTGTGATATGTACTTATTTATTTTTTTATCAGCGTGACGCAGCGGTCACTGGGATCCAGGGGCCGCCAAGACGTCAGCTTTTAAATACCGGACGACGAAAGAGATGTAAAGTATTTATTTATTTTTTTACTGGAAGGACGCGGCAGTTACTGGGATCCAGTATCTGTTCAATAACCGATGCCACCGCGAAGTTTTGTTATTAGTTCCGCGGTGGTCACTTGAACTTTGGTCGGATAAGAAGGTTAGGGTTTAGTGGGTATGCCTGTGTCGGATAACAGGTGAGTCCCACACACGGGGGAGTCTCGCACGACTCCCTTACGGTGCTTAACGCATTCCCCCCTTCTTCGGATTAAAAAAAAAAAATCCCCGAATGGGTACATAAAAAAAAAATCTTGAAACATAAAAATCTTGAGCAATCATCCCAACATCCCGTTCAAACGTCCAGTTTCTGGTCGGTAACTTCACGATACGTCGCCATCAGGTTTTTATCTTCTGGGCCCTAAAACTTCGCCGCCAAATTAGCCCCAAAGTTTAGTATACGCGTAGAGTAGTAGAAATCCTAACCTCCCTCGTATACAGACCTTGATCTCATTACAAGATATCGGAAAACGTATAAACTGAATTTAAAGTAATATTTTATATTTGAATGAACTTAGCATGTAAATGTTGTTTCACCTCTAATATTTCATCCCCAATTTCCAACTTTCCATTTTTAGAAGCTGTACCATCTGGTTGTAGACCACATATAAAAGAGGCCATTATATTTCTATCTTTATGGCCGGCTACTAGAATTCCAAGGCCTCTTCTATCTTTTTCTAAAGAAACCAGAATTACAGAATTTTTCATTTTTCCATATTTCTTAATTATTTTACCTTGAACAAAAAAATAAAATTTATTTTTCATAAAATTGTGCATTTTAAAGAGTTTTATAATTTATATTATTGCTTAGATACACAAAAACAGCACGTAGTAATTCTTTTCATACACATTTCATTACATATTTAATACATCGACAATGTTCGTATTATATTAATTCGCATAAAATGGAATCTATACTACAACTAACATATTAAAGACGCGGCGATTGTAAATAAATACTACATTAAACGCTTAGCAACGAAATAGCGGTATTCGGGATTTCGGAGTATATTTTTCATACATTATGCATTATATTAACGTTGTACCTGTTTTATTAGTTATATCAAAGAAAACATCTATATTCTACCGTATGCATAAATTGAGAGATTCCACAAATCTAGTCGACTTTGCCACAGTTACAAAAGGGGTGACCTTGTAGGACACACCAACCCAGATGAACAAAGTCGACTACTTCTTTGAAGCTTTCGCTTCGACTATGACAAGAGAGGAAAAACTCGAGAGTAGGAAAGCCCATTCATATCTACATTCGAGATAATTTATTTTATTATTTTATGCCTAAGACTCACGAGGCCAGGCCAAAAACTGGTACTTCCAATTATGCACAGCTTGACAGATATTTCTCTTGCTTCCGCGCCAAGTCGGGTCCATTGGGGAAAATGGACGACTGTCGTCCCGCTCGCTTGATTGTCTGTCGGCGGCAATACCCGCAATCCGGGATAAGAACGTCTCTACGATACAGAGACGTCCGACCAATAAATGTTTATGGCTTCCACAAACGCTCGATACACAGTCGAAAAAAATTGGAAGCGAAAAAGGTAACCACGACACAAGATGCGCAGACGAGGTGTTCGCCTTTATCGCACGTAGAGGTCTGCTTTTCCGGTTACCTGGTCTAATAGGAATGAATATGTGGATGAAATATAATGTTGTTTTAGGGCAAATGAATTCAGTGTCAAATAAAGAAATAAATAAATAGACGACCTCACAGGTTTTCTATGACTACGTAGGATATAACGATGAGATGGGACCCAAACAGAAGGAATTGGTCGTTCATAGCTTCTAGGACGTCCGCGAGGACGTCTAACAGCGTGATTAGACTTATTTTCTTGATTCGGTGGACTAACGGAGACCACTACGTTCCCTCCGGTTGCCCTATTTGACCGCGCAGGTCATCTATCTTCTAAGCTTCTTCAACCATTGCTGGCACCTCTGACGGTGGATACTTCTCTTCATGGTACTGCTTCAATTGACTGACGTGGCTTTTACCGTTATTTTTTCCAGATCCAGCTTTTAGTTCATATACATTGTATAACAGACTAGCTGAAATAGTATACGGTCCTACGAATTTAGGGGCCAATTTTTTAGCAAAGCCATTTAGGATGGCATCCCCAATTTTAAAATGGACTTATCATCTTTTTGAATCATAACAGCGGGCTTGACTGCTCTTGAGCAGCTTCAAAATCACGAGTCACCTCTGTTTGTAACGACCTTAAAGCTCTTACTCAAGCCATCCAATCCTGAACAGCTTTCGTTGTGCACGCTCAGTCGCTTGATCCACATGGCGTCGTGAATGATCTGGTGGAATCAATTGACCTCAATAATTCATTATGGTGGGACTCTCTATTTTGGTGTCGTGTACCGGTGTATTATAGGCGAAAGCAAATTCTAAAATATACTTGTCCTATTTGCGATGGTTTTCTTCGACGAAGGATATGATCATCCCCTTTACGGGTCTATTGGTATTTTCGACCGGATTGGCCTGAGGATGATAAGGAGGACTAGTCGAAGGTTTGATTCCTCGATCTCTCAAGTATTTGTCGAGTGACTTATTTTGAAAGATTTTGACATTGTCTGTATGAATAACCTCTGGCACCCTGGAACGAAAGACAATTCTCTCATTGAACGCTTTGATTACCGATTTTGCATTTTCCTTTCTTACAGGCCGACATTCAATACAGCGGGTAAAAACATCTTGAAATACTAACAAGAAATCTCGACCTTGAGAGCTTTTAGGCAAGGAACACATGACATCAGCTGTGACAATTTTCCATGGTCCCGGAATTGGTCGTCGACCCATAAGTCCTGCTGGAACGACCGGAGGAATTTTCTTTCGTTGACATACGGAACATTTCCGTACATATTTCACGATATCTGTCCTCATGTTCGGCCAGAAATAATATCGAGCAATCATATCATAAGTTTTGCGGTTGCCGAGGTGTCCAGCAGTAGGCATGTCGTGACTTTCCTTCAAAATCGCACGCCTATTTTTTTCGTGGACGACTAGATTCCACGCATCTTCGTTATCCATTAAAGTATCTAGTATGGGGTCTGGACAATATACGTACAATCGACCACCAACGAGTTTCCAGAAAGGGAATTTATAAGGATCCTCTTCTATTTGTCGACTTTTCTCCACATACCACTTATTCATGATCTCTGGTGTTTCTTGAATCGCACTGATTTGAATTCCCTTGTCCATCTCGTACATGTGCGACAGTGCGTCGGGTATATGATGTAAGGAACCCTTTCGATGTTTCAGGGATTATCGGTAACCGTGGAGCTTTAAGAACTATCGGCCCAACCTGCCATTAGAACTTCGATGGTCATAGCGCTACTCAAGACTTTTATTGCCGTAATATGATATCCCTCGACATATTCAAGAAATTTTCTAATGGCCCGTATCACTGGCGTTCGTCTCCAGAATATACTCCTTTGAGAAGTCAGGCCGGTGAAGAAAGGCGTTGTACTCAATATATAGGGTGTCCTAGAACTGGGTAACGATATTGTGATATTTCGAACAAAAAAGTCCTGTACCAAAATTGGAACTGATGCTCAGGATTTGAGCGACGAGCTATTGAAGTTTAAAAAAAAAATAATTGAAATTTTGGAAAGTCCGCAAATGAACTTCAAGTACACCCAAAAGACATCAAAATGCCCAATTATGAACAAAATCCAAGACTCCAAGTTTGCCCTCAGTATGGAATGCCCACTGATATATGGGCAAATCTACAGAACTTTTAACTTTTCTGTGATTCAGTGGTATACGGAAATAAATATGTTCACTATTAAAATATATTTAATGTATGTTGATATTTCGTTTTAAACACATTTAAATAATATATCTGGACGATATCGAGTCAATTAATAAACACAGACACTTGCTACAGACGTTTCCGAATTGTAAACCGAAAAATTTAACTTGTGATTCTTACAAATTATTTAAAATTATGCTATGCTACATCTATGCCATGCACGATATTTTATTTTCTCAAAGTACAAAATGTAGTCAAGTAAATACACTAAGTAATAATTACAGTCTGATCAATGTGCTTGCTTGTGATAAAAAACTACGGGGATTTAAAAGTGCGTGATAAGTTTTGTAGAAATATAAAATTAATTTAGATTATCTATTATAATTTTCATGCCATATTATTAATCATTTCAATTCAAAGTCCAATTTGTTACTAAAATAAAAACGAACAAATTACGCTGTCACTCATCTGTGTGCCCCTTTTCAAAATGATTCTATACAGGTTTAATCATTTTCACTTTAAACGTGATTATTTTCAAAATTGCCTTTTTTACTGCGGCACACTTAAAATAAACAATATTTTTAATTATTTATTTCTGTGATCGCTTTCAAATTTCATACTTTATCAAAAAATTATGACGGCATCTTTAGATTTAGCTAATTGGTGAGCACCACTCTTCCTGGATGGCATTACTTCAACGGATCTTCATTATACTATTTGCAGAGGGTTTTAAATGCATTTCAGTAATTGTATTCTGAATTTTTGTAGGTTAATGATTACAGATCTGAATTTAGAAATTTGAAATTCAATATGGCGGATCCAATATGACGGAAAAAACTGTTAAAATATAATCTAAAGTGGGCGAAAATCGAAGAGCAGAGGTTTTTGCGGTTATGATTATGAATTTGAGGGTAAAATTTTGAAATTAAAAATGGTGAATCCAATATGGCGGACAAACTTTCCAAATACGACTTGACAGAATTTCTTTTTTTTTTAATATTATTATACGAAATTATAAGAAAAAAACTAGATGCCTTCGACCCGGGTGCCTACAATTTTGGCTAAATTCGTATTGCAGTTCCCTGACGAAAGGCTGATGCTTCCGGGAATATTCCCATTTTAACACTGCCAGGAAAGAAGGCCGCAGAGGTAGTTCTAGCATTGTTAGGTTCGAGTAGTTTCTATACATATATTGTAACAATATCTTGTTCCTTAAATAGGGTGAATATGCCAATGAATGGACGGTTAAGCATTTTTCACACTTTGATCGATTGTAACTTTTGAATTCTTTTATGAAAGTTTAATTATGATACCACCATTAGAATCGTTAGACTCTGCTCTTTATGACCGTGTAGTTCAACCTTTCATTTTATTTAATTATTAACCTCGTCTTCATACGTTTGTAAAAAAATCCGCTAAACCCCAATGAATAGACGGGTTAAATCAAACGGGACGTTTTCAGTACCACTTTTGGATGGCTTTAAAACTTTGCTTTGATTTTACAAAATAATAACCACTGGAAGATCAATAGTACTGTAATTATTGTTTTGAATGTTCAAAGAACATAAAAATATGTATTCAGTTGCATGTTGTGCATCATACATTCATAAGAAATAGAAATATGTAGAAAATCGACCATTCATTGGTAGTCGTCCATTCATTGGTATATTCACCCTATATTAAAATTGAAAATGAGCATTTTAAAAACTTCGACCCCGACCGCAGGTCAGCCGAAGCACTGATAAATGAGCACGCCTTATTCACACTGATGCTTAAAAAACGCGTTTTAGTCGAGTTTTTGGCAGGTCGGGTTGCAGGAAATAAATTTTTTTATATGTGGGATACTAATACGTTTTTCTTCACGCCCTGGACGCGAAAGGTTTTGGCTCGATTGGTTATTTATTTTATTTATATTACGCTGCCACCTCACCATGGCTACCCGACACCAACATTATAGTGAATATTTGTTATGCCCCCCCCCCCCGTGTCTCTGTTTTTCATGTAATGTATATAATATACATACATATGCATTGTATACTTGTATGTACAATTTATGTCCTCAAAAAAAAAAGGAGAAATTTCATTAAAATCGAGTAATTTTTCACATTTTATCCGCCATTTTGTATTTTGCACTTACGCCGTGTCATCAAAATTGTGCACGCGCACAATTGATTTTCTCTTCAGAGCGATAGCCTGAATATATGGTTAAAAGGAAAAAATTATGCCACAAAATAAATTCCAAAAATGTTTTAGTGCCAAAAATTAAAAGTTCCGTGGATTTGCCCATATATAAGAACTGGATAGCGGATGGCGTATACCCAGCGTGCTAAATTTGTGCCCGTAATTAAACAGTGCAATATTGGAGAAAGTTTGTCACTTTCGGGTCTACTCGAAAAGCGTCGTGAATTTTCGGATCGAACCATGTGGTGATTAGCCGACCGATTTGCCGCGGAACCGCTGGATTTCAAACAGCGCGCCGGCGAATGAGAGCAAAATAATCAATTCTGACATAAGTACGCGTTAAAAAAATTCGTTGATTTTGGCAAAGCCGGCGTAAAACGTGTTCCTTTTTGAAATTATGAAAAATTTTTTTATGTAGGCCTGTTACGATAGTAACGCTTATTTATTTGTGGTCCGGGATACTGTTCATATTACACTACTAGAACTGGAAAAATGAAACAGGAGTGAAAATCATAGGAAGACGATATTATTCATATTTAGACTCACCACACACGTTTCGAATTGCTTATTTCTTATTTTCCTGGTTAAAATAATTAGCACTCTATGACTTTGGAAGTCTTACCTAATAATTTGATAATACTTAAAATACAATTTCTTTAGATCGATAATAGCAGGTAATCAAAATATAATTATAAGTCTAGCCCACGTCTAGATTTCGACTGACTGACAGTTGACATATTCAACTTTTCGTCAAGTCAGATTAACACTCATACATACACAAAATACATATACGGGCAACAAATAATATAATAATAATAATAATAATAATAATAATAATAATAATAATAATAATAATAATAATAATAATAATAATAATAATAATAATAATAATAATAATAATAATAATAACAGGTGTCCCGGGACGACGACCAGCTAATGTCCACGGACGATTTCAGTGGACGGAGGATCTCAGACAAGATCTAATGCGCTGCTACGAGGAGAGCTGTCCGCAACAGAGGGGCTACATGGCGCGAATGCACAGTCGGTTTGCAGTAATGCATCCCGAACTGGCAGATCGCTTTTCTCAACAACAACTGAGAGATTATGTGGCCTATCTGAGGCGGACGGGTTTCGTTGTTCCCAGCTGTCAACCGGTACCGGATGTGCGGGCAATAACAACTGAGCCCGTACGCGGTGCTGAGAGAGATGCTCCACATTATGAAAGCACGACACTCGTGTTTAGGCAGAATTTAACAACGAAAGTTTTGCCTAAGCAACGAGAAATAGACAGAGCAAATAGCCTACTTCTGGATGCTCTTCCAGATGACTGCGACCTGTGGCAAGTCAATTGTGCCGTTTACGAGGCTGCAAGTGATCTGGTGATTCCGCGAAATCTGGTACAGATATCGGGGAGTCGGCAGATTTCAAAACGCATGTCTCAATTGAACGACAAGATTCGACTGACACGGAAACTCGCTTCCCGAATTCAGTGTGTGATCGACTATTTAACATCTGGCCGTTCATTTACGGCTAAAGTCAAGAAGTTCGCACAACAACTGCGGACGTACTATCACACACTGAACAAGCTGAAGTTGCTCAACATCAAGCAACGTTTGGCTGATAAAATTCGGGTTTTGGCGGATGCCAAAAAGAGGCTGCAAAGACGGGAGGATGGAATTCGACAAAATGCAATATTTTGGACGAATCCTTCCAACCTCTTCAAACATCGTATCGCAGCCTCAAGCGAGTTTCCGTCGATGACCACAGTTGAGGAATTCTGGGGGAGCATCTACGAGAAAACATCTAGGCTTAATGCAGACACTCCAGGTATTGAAATCTTCACCGAGTTGTGCGACGAAGTCACACAAGATAGTGAAGATTGCCCACCCGTCAGTGCATTAGAGGTGAAAAATGCCATCACAGGAGCGAGGAATTTCTCCTCGCCGGGCTGGGATGGAATTAACAACTATTGGTGGAAGAAGTTCACTTCTGTCCATCAACACCTAGCCCGAATATTCACCTCTTATATAAATGGAGACCAACCCATTCCGCACTGGCTGGTGGAGGGCCGAACGACACTGATCCCAAAATCGGGAGACTTGTCCGATCCGAGAAACCATAGACCGATCACGTGTCTCAATACGTTATACAAATTGTTCACAAACATCTTGAACGAACGTATTGAGAAATCCGTGAAACCGGTGTGGCAACGGATAGTAGAACAACGAGGCTGCAAAATGGGTGTATCCGGCTGCAAGGACAACTTGCTTATCGACAGGTGTGTTTGTCAGGACGCAGTCCAGTACAAGCGTAACCTGTCGATAGCCTGGCTGGATTACATGAAGGCGTATGACTCAACATCGCACGAGCTTTTAAGCTTGTTGCTCAAACGCCTTCATGTCCACCCAAACATAGTGAGAATTGTAGAAGACCTGATGCCTCTTTGGAAAACACGCTTTGTCATGACATCGGGCAAGCGTCGAACCATGTCTAGACTGGTTCAATTCCAAAGAGGTGTCTATCAGGGAGATTCTCTGAGTCCTCTGCTCTTCTGCATCTCACTATTGCCTCTATCCGTTGCTCTCCGGAAATCTCAAGGGTACATGTGTGGAACGCCTGGTGAACGTGTACATAAGATCACCCATCTTTTCTATATGGATGATCTTAAATTATACGCATCAGGCGAAGATCAATTACATCGATCTCTGAACATCGCCCTCACATACTCGAGAGATATCGGTATGGAATTCGGATTGGACAAGTGTGCAGTCGTTCATTTGCACAGAGGAAGGTCAGGCTCCCATAACAACGATATGGAGCTCGTCAACGGAAATGTCATCCGCCACCTTAGCGCCGAAGAAGCCTACACATACCTGGGCATAGCTCAAAGGCATGTACAGGATGTGCAGGCTGCTAAAACCACCATCATTAAGAAATACCGGCCCATTCTCCATCAGATCTGGTCATCAGAATTGACTGGGAGAAATAAGGTGGCAGCCACGAATATGTTGGCCGTATCACCAGTGCTCTATTCTTTTGGAGCACTGAAGTGGAACGTTGACGAGCTAAGGGATCTTGACCGAAGCACACGGAAGATGATTTGTATGCAACGCAGTTTGCATCCAAGATCTTCCATGGATCGACTGTATTACCCCCGTAACACAGAAATCTATTTTTTGGTGGATGTTGTCTGGTTATGACACTACCACAACCCCTCCGAGGCCGTCAGTACAAGTGCTTACCTGTCATACGGAATTTAACCTATCTCAACTTCTCCCCAAATTTTGGGAAACTCAGGAAGTTTCTCTTCCCCCTCCCATGTTAGAGGAAGATGAGCGCTGTGAAGCTCATTTTATGAATACCCATACCCGACTGTCTAACGGCCGTTATGTAGTGAGACTTCCATTCAAAAATGAAATTCCAACATCAGGAGAATCCCGCGACAATGCAATTCGTAATCTCGCATCATTAGAAAAGCGTCTCGAACGTACACCTGATCGAACGGCTTATCGCGATTTCATGTCCAATTATGAACTACAGTCTCATATGTTAGTAGTCTTGCCTCCAGATTCGAATTTCCTAAATTCTTATTACCTCCCACATCATGCAGTGAAAAGGAGATAAGCTCTACAACTCGTTTACGCATTGTTTTTAATGCGTCAAGCAAAACTCTTAACGGTTTCTCTTTAAATTACAACTTGCTGGTAGTCCCGAAACTGCAAACCGATATCTTCAGTTTTAACGCAGTGGCTGCTACCACGTTTTGTGTTTATTGCTGACATCACTCAAATATGTAGGCAAATTTGGATGGATCCGCGAGACCGCGATTACCAACGGATCGTTGGGCGGTACTCCCCGGATCATTCCATTTTGCACTATCAACTGAACACCGCGACCTTCGGAGTTTCATGCGCTCCTTTCTTGGCTATGCGCGTATTACGACAGCTAATTCAGGCAGATGGGCCTAAATTCTCAAAGGCTATGTCTAGTCTACACTCGGGTTTGTGTCTAGACGATTGTCTTTTTGGGGCTGACGACTTAGATTCCGCCCGTAAACTACGCTTGGAAGTGGTTCGTCTTTTGCTTTGTGGAGGATTTGAGCTGCGTAAATGGACCAGCAATTCTAATGAATTATTGGCTGATATCTGTTCTGACAATCACAGGTTGGCTTATGAAAAATCTATATTTCCGAATGAAGGCATACAAATTCTAGGTGTGTATAGGAATCCGGATATGGACATGTTTCATTATCGAATCTCTCTCGAAGTCCCAGCGACTTATACTAAGGGTACTCTTCTCTCTATCATAGCCCGTCTATATGATCTACTGGGTTGGGTTTCACCCGTCGTAGTATTGGCGAAGATACTCATACAGAAATTGTGGCTGCTTAAAATCGATTGGGATTCGCCCTTACCTCCATCCGTCGTCGAGAAATGGCAAACCATTGCGGACGCCCTCCCTTCTATCTGCCAGCTGGCTATCCTTCGTTGGTTAGATTCGTATGATGATTGGTGTCAAGGCGAACTACATGGGTTTTTCGATGCATCCAGCCTCGCCTATGCCGCCGTGATATATAGTAAGGTGATTCACGGTAACGGAAATGTTACCATATCTCTTTTAATGAGCAAGACCAAAGTTGCGCCTATCAAGCAATTAACCATTCCACGACTGGAATTATCTGCGGCAGTGATACTAGCACGTTTACTCAAAACTCTGGGAACGAAGCCGCAGTTTGCTACATTCACTCAACACTGTTGGACCAAAACCATCGTTTTGGACTGGCTTAAGTTCCCGCCTACACGATGGAAAACTTTTATAACCAATCGTGTATCAGAAGTTAAAACTTCTATCCCCAAAGCTATTTGGCTTCATGTGCCGACCCGCGACAACCCAGCCGACTTGGTGTCTCGCGGCGCATTACCTCGAAATCTTGTCGAGTCAGGTTTATGGTTAAATGGACCCGAATGGCTCCGTGCTCCTGAAGCTCAGTGGCCAAATCTAAATCCCCTTTCTAGTCCGGGTGCTCCACTGGAGGAACGAATGCAAGTGCACACAGCAAATCATGAAGAAAATGATACTCTGACTTTCCTGGCGATCAGAGTTTCTGATTGGGATCGACTACTCCGGATTACCGGATATATTCTCTCATAGCGAAATAAAATCCTACAACCAAGGTCAACAACCTTATACCCCACTTCCACTGATCTGAAAAGGGCTTCAATTATATGGTATCGATAGATCCAATTGTAGCTTTTTCCTGAAGAGTTGGCTTTTCTGAAATTGGGATTAAACCTCTCAAAACGTAGTCCATTGAATGGTTTGACACTGTTTTTGGACAATGATGGGTATTGCGCGTAGGTGGTCGATTACAATAAGCCTCTTTATCATACAATGCATCTCATCCAGTCATACTTAAAGCTCATCCAGTACTTAAAATCTTGGTACGGAGAGTTCACAATGACTGTCTACATGGAGGTATCAGTTTGACATTACAAACACTACGAAAGTCTGGGTGATTCAAGCACGAAAAATTATTTGTTCTATCGTTTTTAATTGTGTAAAATGCACTCGTTTAAAAGACAAAGCAGCAATGCAATTAATGGGCAGTTTACCTCCAGCACGCGTGTTGCGGCTGGCGCGCCTGTTTCAACATTGTGGTGTGGACTACGCTGGTCCTATTCTAATACGCTACAGTCCTGGACGAGGTCAAAAGGCCCATTCCGCTTACGTTGCGTTGTTTGTGTGTCTGTCAGACAAAGCCATCCACTTGGAGGTAGTCTCGGACTATTCTTAGGCCACGTTCCTGGCCGCTTTCACTAGATTTACAAGTCGTAGGGGTTTACCAAGCAACATGTACAGCGAACAGAGCACCACCTTTACAGGTGCAGATTCCGCTGTGTCGCAAGCTTTCGAAGATGCACTACAAAGTTCATCCTTCCAAGAACTTGTCGACAAAAATCGGATTTCGTGGCACGTCATACACACTGCCGCTCCACAGTTTGGAGGTCTTTGGGAGGCCGGTGTGAAAAGTTCAAAAGCCCACCTTTACCGCATTCTTGGCAATCACACACCGACATTCGAAGAAGTTACCACGTTATTTTGCGGAATTGAAGCCTGTTTGAACAGTCGTCCCCTGCTCCCGCTCACTGACGATCCAACTGAGTTAGAGGCTATTACGAGGGTCATTTTCTCATTGGATCGTCATTAAATGCCACGCCCGGTCCTTCGCTTTTAGATCTTACGACGACTAGCTTTACCCGTTGGCAACTGCAAGGACAATTGATGGAACGCTTCTGGACGCTATGGTCGGCAGATTACCTTCGGTCCTTGCAGTATCGTTCGAAATGGCACGGCCAAAATAAAATCTGACAGTAGGACAACTTGTTCTTGTACGTGTTCCGAACATGCCACCATTGAAGTGGCCTCTTGCTCGCGTAACGGAATGTACTCGCGGTCTTGATGGACTCATTCATGTCGTAACTTTGCGAACCGCGAATGCTGAACTTGTTCGTCCGATAACGAAAATTATTTTATTACCTGTTCATGCGAACTCTTTCGCGACAGACTTGGTTCTTGTTTATATAATTTTAATTTTTTGTTGCATGTCTATATATATTGTTTTTGCAAGTCTATATATATATTTTTGCATGTCTATATATATATTTTTGCATGTCTATATGTATATTTTTTCGCATGTCTATAAATTGGTTGAGGGGTTCGTTTGGGGACAGTTATGTATAAAAAGTGGCTATTATGGGGACATTTAAATATATGTGGTCTTTTTGTGGACAGTCCCCAAAAAATATAAATAAAAAGTGTATACTTTGAAACCATGATACTTCGGGAACATTTAAATATATAGTTGAATATATGAATATATCACAGAAACTCGTTAAGGCAAAACCTAGGTCTAGGCAAGGTTCTGTAGAGGTTGGGTTAGGATAGTGTTGGGGGAGGGAGGGGGGTCCGGGGGGGGGGGAGCCAGAGCTCCCCGGGAACTCATTGTTAATTTGAGGACAGGTCCTCCAAATAGCCACTTTGTATAGCTGTCCCCGGAGTGACCCTTACTCGCATATATATATATATATATATATATATATATATATATATATATATATATATATATATATATATATATTTCGCATGTTTATATGTTATGTTTATACAACATTATTACACGTCTATATAACATTTTTTTTTTCATATCATATTTTGTTATATCAATTGCCTTTTTCTTTCTTTAGATTTATTATAATTGCATGCTAACAAATCATATTCATATACCAAGTAACTGTCAAGTCGAAATTGTATCAACTTTATAGTTATTGAATATAAATTTTATCTTCTTTTTTCTATTCCTTTTTTTCGCTATTAATTTCATTACTAGTTGAGACTATAAATATTTCGACAAGGCCTAAACGTTTGTGAAACCGAGCGATTACGACCGAATGTGTTTGAAATGTCTAGACATTTCCAAACTATGGCATTTTAACATCTATTGCAATTGGTAGGTTTAAGCCGTTAATTATTTTATTTTAATTTTTAAATGCACCTACGTTAAATCTATATTACTGCTGAGGGCATCTTCTATTGGTTGTCTCGTTCTTGCACATGTTTTCCTCTTGATTATTAGTAATATTATTGTTGATATTACTATGTAGGTGCCAATCATTAGATATCCTATTATGCATATGGTTTCTTCTGACAGTTCCACTAATGTCGTGGGTATGGTATGATTATTATACAGATTTTCATTAGACATTTTTGTTGTAACTGAAGATATACTTGAGAAGGTCGATGATAGTATGTTTTGGTTATTTGGTAGATTTATTGCTGGAGTTAGTGGAGTTGTCATTGTTTGTATGTATTTTTTTGTGGTGATTTGTGGTGGTTACCAAAACGATCTGCAGTCTCGGTGTTTGTATTCTCCTATATTGCCGCCTATTATGATATCTGGCATATTTCTATGTTGTAATTTTATTTTTTCTGAAATAATTGGTGTATTGTATTTGCTAAATCCCACTCATCCGTCTATCATTTCGAATTTACTATATTTGCAAGGGTTTTGCGTTTTATAGTTTGCTAATTCGCTATAAATTTGTTGGAATCTTTGTCTTGTTGATTTTAGTTGTCTACATATTTCTGGAATTAGTATACGCGGTGGTTTTTCGTTGACTGACCATTTAATCGTTTCCTTCACAGTAAGTTCGATTTATATTGAATGTTTCATAACATTAGTTTATCTGTATTTATTTAATGTTTTTAGCAACAGTGATTAAACTTAGGTATATGAGTAGTACGTATTGTGTAAGTGCGTTGTTCATCATAATTTTTTTTTGTTTTAACTTGATTTCCTCTTTTTACTCGTTATGCCTGTTGAAAAAAAGATACACTTTGTATTGTTTGTATATTGCGTGGATTTATTTTTTTTGTTATAAGTAGGTCTTATAGTGTTTGCCCTACTCAAAATTGTCACATGATATATCATGTTAAATAATCGAACGAATTATTACAGATATTTAAGCCGCTTCTTTCTGAAATGCCCCAAATTTACCATTTGTTCACGGCACTCGTTTTTAAGGAAAGAATCCATAAATCATTCTGGAATAATCATGTCTTTTCGATTTTTTCCTCAACTTTTCAAATCCGGTCTCACATTGGCGTTATATGCCGCCATTCTTTTACAGGGGGGGCTTAAACGTAAAAAAGTCATGAATTTTGAGGATTTCTTTTCAAATAATTGTGTTTTTCAGCAGGAAACCGTATTATGATCGTGCTGGATCTCTGTATCTGGCGGCATAAATAGTTATACTAAAAGATAGGAATCTCGGCGCTCTTAACCCCGTATTTGGCTAGGAAAATTTTGCAATGATTGTCTAGCGCAAGTGGCTAAACGAATTTTCTTGAAACTCTTTATATGCATATTTCCGAGGTAGCTGAACCTGAATCTCTAGCCAGATTTTCAAAATTCAAAATGGCGGATCCAATATGGCGATCAAAATTTTCTAACGTGTAACTGTATAATATTAGATGTATGTATTGAACGATTTTAATTTCGCGCCCTATCTTGTCAGACGTCTGATATGTAGATTATAATGGCGGATATCGATGTAATCGACGTGTCTCTTCCATCGATAGGGGGATGATTGTAACTGTATAATATTAGATGTATGCATTGAACGATTTGAATTTCGCGCGGGGGATGCGAACGACAGTATGGCATGGATCGCGCAACGAACAACTTCGAATTTCGAGCGCTGCGGCTGCACTTCGTTATGTCACTGTGTGCGGCGCGCGTGTGACAGTGGAAGTGAGCAAGATATGGGATGCGATTAATCGATTAGGATTTGTGATGATTTGATTCTTTCGCGGGTTCGAAAATACCATGAGGTAAACAACGACGCTGTGTTGAAAGGGATAAACGTTTTGGAATTCGCGAGGGTATAAAAGAATCGCGAGATCAGGGCGCGTGCTTTTTCCCTGGTGCTCCTCGGGACCGAGTCCTGGTCGCCGATACAGCGTGGCGGGAAATGAGAACTGCACGTGGGTGGTGAAGGTGCCGATTGGGGCAAGTGTCCATTGTGCATCGTAATTCGGAACGATTTCGTTAATTTACTAAATCATATTTATAGGCCATTCAGCAAGTTGGGGTCATCCAGAAAGCGGTCAGTTTCGGCGGGGTGGGCCTTTTTCGACCTTGAGCTGTTTGCTAGTGCGCAGAGGAAAATCGTCAACCTCATCGATCATCAACCTGGTTGGCCAGCAATCCAAGTGTGTCATCCGCACCCCAGAATTTTGCTCCGGCTCAGGAAGAGTTATAAATCTCCACCTTCGTAAATTTCGAAATTGTAAAAGAATATCATTTTGGATTCTAAAATTTAATTCAATAAATAGTTGATATAAAATTAATTGTCGTATAAAGATCAAGACGAGATATCAAAATTTATTTTGAAACTGAATTTTCTAAATTGAATTTTGAATTTGTCGGTTAATGAATATTTTAAACTGCAATTGTGGTCGACGTAGTTTCTCGAATTTGAAGTCAGACATAAGACGAAACAACTTGGAAATCATAAATATTTGTCCATCAATTATGAACGTACAGCGCTATGTAAAATAATATGGTTTATAAAGAAAACAGAAAGAGAGAGGTGGTGCGAAACATAACCTAGTTTTCTCATGTCTATATATTTAGTACAATTTGATATTTGAAAGTTGAAAATTTCGAAAGGGATTTATGATTTTGAAAATCCGTCTAAATCTAAATTTTGATAAGTTTTCGGTGCATAGTGACAGTGATCAAAAAAGATCAAGACAAATTATCGATCATTGATCCAATCAATTCGAATAAATTAATCGACGATTTGAGAATTTTAGTAGTTCTAGATTCGAATGAATAGAAAAATAATTTGACGTGAATCTATAATATTTTATGACGTGTAATTTTAAATCAAATTGTTTGGGATGATGAATCAAGAAAATAGCAGTATTGAGGTGTGAACTAATTTTTAAATAAATTCAAAATTTAGAAATTTACATAAAGTGAATTGTCGATAACAGCAATATTTAAAAATATGTTGAAATAATTCTGAATGAATATATGAAATTTAGAATCATTTTAAAAATGGAAAATAATTCTGGGCATCAAAATAACAAAGAATACAAAGGTCAAAATTGAATTTGGAGTCGATTTAAAATTTTATTACGTTGTGTTATTATGAGTTAAGATGTTTACAAAATCAAAACAATAGAAGAAAGGCATCGATGTAATGGTGAATAGACAATCAAGTAAACAGAACACTGTTGATGTTTGGAGTTGATTTACTATTTGTATTGAATTGTCGAAATTAATGGACATCTAATTTGAATTGAAATCCGTTGAATTTTTGTTGAAATTCTAAGATTGAAATTAGTTTTGATTTTGTTCTCTATCGTGAATGTTGTGGTGATCTCCAATAATTTTTTTCAAAACATTGCCGAACTTTTGATGAAATTAAATTTTTGAAATTAAATAATTATTAGTTTTATTTGTTAACTTGAAAAGTGTTATCTTGGGGAAGTCTGAAACAATTTTAAAAGAATTTTAGATGAAATTAAATTTTTGAGAAAATGTTGAAATTTTTCCTTTTTGAAGTTTTAAATTAAAATAAAAATTTTTTTTTAAAAAGTCTTTTGAAAGTTTGCTTTATTTATAAATTTTTAAAGGTTACGAAATTGAATTTTTGAAATTTACTAAGGGAATTTTGAAATTGTTTCAGATAATTGGGAGTGAAAATAGTGTTGGTAAATCTGAAATTTTGAAATAAATTTTGAAAATTTTTTCTTGTTTATTATCGGAAATTTCGAAATAAATTTGCGATTGAGAAATAGTCGCCCGACAATAAATTCGAACCATGATGACACGAGGGAAGGACCACGAACAAGGCGACACTGTTGATGAGTTGAGAGATGAAATTGAAAGGTTAAAGGCCCAAGCGAGGTCTGCGGTAAGTGAAAATGAACTACTTCGACAGCGGGTCCAGTAGCTTCGGGATAGATCACCTGAAGAGACCGCTCTTCAGCAAGAGATTTTAAAATTGCGACATGCGGCCAATGAAAATGACATTTTGGGTAAGTAGCTCCAAAAGCTCCGTGATGAACATGTAACTTGAATATTAATAATACAGTTAATGCTAGTACGCCAAGTGTCATTGAGGGGGATACAACGTTGCCCGTAAATGAGATTAATTCTAGTATGCCTTGGTTAAGTCCTCAAGTACATCGTGAGCAAAATAATGTAACACCTGTTTTAAATGGAAGGGGGTCGGTAAATGATGATGGGTCTTTAGTTGCCAATTTATTGCTACATATGAAATGTAATCAGTTAAATTTATCATTGCCGCTCTTTCAAGGTCAGAAAGAGAATCCCTTAAAGTTTTTAGAAGATATGGATAAATTTTTTATTATACGAAGTATCTCTGAAAATTTAAAACTTTTATTTGTAGAGGATGCATTGCAAGGGATGGCGAAAGTGTGGTACGCGGCACGCCTCATTCCCATTCATAATTATGAGGATTTTAAAGATTCCTTTTTGAAAGAATATTATGTGGAGGCGCGGGCTAAGGTCAGAAGTAACTGGTCGATTCGTCGATTTAGGCAGGAAGATATATCGTTGTATAATTATTTTACGGAACAATTGAGGGTGGCAAAATATTTTTCACCAAATTAGAACAATATGAAGTAAATTACACAATCTCAAAGCAATTACCCACTCATCTTCGTGAAGTTTTAGCCACGATTGATTATACGCAAACTGAAAAGGTAATAAAATCTTTGGCTGATAATGAGTCACCTCCCCGAATCGAAGAGATCCTTCAAAAATTTGAAGGAGCCAAATATTTTTCGACTACAGACTCAGTCCAGAGATATTGGCAAGTCCCTTTAGATGTCAAATCCAGACAATACACGGCTTTCCTCTATAATGGCGTATTGTATCAGTTTGCAAGTATCCATTTGGGATCAAAACGGCTGGAAGCGGATTTCTTAGAGCCCTGGGTATTGCTCTGGGTACTGAACTGCTGGAATTTGTTACATTTTATGTGGATGATATCCTAATAGCTTCAGATACTTTCTAAAAACGAAAGTATCTGAAGGTTGCGTGAAGTGGGGTTGACATTAAGTTTAGAAAAATCAATCTTGTTTAGAAGGTCCGTTAAATTTCTCGGTTATGTTTTATCCGTTAAAGGCATAGAGCCCGGCCCGGAAAAACTGAGTGTTATAAAAAATTTTCCTGTTCAATACAACCATTTCATGGGGGTGTGCGGATATTATAGACGGTTTAGCCTAAGACCTGCCGATTATGATGGAGATGGATGGATGCCCATACTGAAGCTTTCACGAATTTGAAAGATAATTTTTTGTCAACCGTAACCCTCAATCATTACTCACCAGATTTTACGTTTAGACTTCAAGCGGACGCTAGTCACACAGGTATCAGTGGGATACTGTATCAGATAGAAGGTGCACAGGAACTTAGAGTAACTTCTCCAGTAACTAGGCTGTTGACTTCTAGCGAAATGAACTATAATACTACAGAGAAGGAGCTTTTGGCGATAATATACGCATTATTGAAATTCAGAATGTTTCTGATAGGTGCAAAGTTTCAGATTGTCACTGATCATGAACCTCTCATATTTCTGTCATCAACCCCTTATCGAAATGCACGACTCACACGTTGGTCTCTTTACATGCAAGATTATCAATATGAAATAAGTCATTGTAGTGGGAAAGATAATCTAGTAGCGGACTTTTTTAGTCGAAATTTTCCCACCCAGATAAAAGTCTCTACTCCTGATGATTATTTAATTCGTAGGCTGATGGGGTCATCCATTGGGGGATGTGGTGAAGAAGGTGATGATAAAATACGGGGCAGTATTCAGAAATTGTCGAAGCAGGGTGAACTCATTGATGATTTAAAATTTGGCTAAATTGCAGGAGGAGGATGAGTATATCATTCGCTATGAGAAAAATGACAGTGACAATGTGAAGTTCGAGATGTATTTAGGAATTTTATGTAGTAAGTCATCGAAAGATGAAAGGTGGCGAATAGTTGTGCCTAAAGCTCTTGTCCATCTTATTTTATCAACTAGTCATGAGATGTTAGGTCATGCGGGTTACTATAAACATTGTTTCTATCTGTTGTCGCGTTTTTATTGGAAAAACATGAGACGAGACGTTAAAAAATGCACTAGGAATTGCGATACTTGTCAACGGGTAAAGTATCTCAATTATACCATGGAAGGTGCCTATAACTTCGTTGAGTCGGAAGGGCCGAACGAAATCGTTTCCGTTGATTTTTACGGTCCATTACCTTCATCCATAGGAGGGGTACGCCATATTTTGGTTGTCCAAAATTTGTTCTCCAAAATGGTCACGTTGTTTCCGATAAAACGCGCTACGAGTTATATTAGCTTAAAGAAATTGAAGGAAGTTTATTTTAAGGAAAGATGAATCCCTAGTAAGATCCTGAGTGATCATGGGAGCCAATTCACTTCGGCAAAGTGGAAAATGGGTCTAGCGGAAGTCGGAGTGGGGGTACTATTTTCGTCAGTGCGCCACCTCCAATCGAATCCGGTAGAACGGTCGATGCGGGAATTGGGGAGATTTTTTAGAACATTCTGTGCTTAGCAGCATACTAAGTGGGCCAAATATATTACTAGGATTCAAGAGTGTCTGAATTTAACGGTACATAGTAGCACTCAGTGTACCTACGAGTTACATTTCGGTAAGTCAGTTAAAGATACGCTAGTAGAGATGTTTCCGAAATTAAAAAGTGAACCACCTTCCAGGGAATTTCAGATTCAGTTAGCTCGGGAACAGCTCCGGAAATCATTCGAGTCGCGTTGTAAAGTGCAAAAGCTAATTACCAGGGTAGAGTTAAGATGTGGTGATTTAGTTTTAGTCAGGGTTCCTCATCTCTCCGATGCGTCGCAGTGACAAGTGTACAAATTTTTTCACTTATACAAAGGGCCTTATCGAATCGTTAAACAATGTGGAGAAAACCCATTTAAACTGAGTGAAGTAAGTAATGGAATGGTAATTAAAGGCGTTTACAATCGATTAAATTTAAGCAAATATTATTCGGATCGCGAACCTAATGGACTAGCTAACGAAGTAGTCGTGTAACACGTCGACGATAGTCTTCAAGTTAGTTTTGATTTTTCTTATCTTTATATAAAGATGTAATTAATGGAAATGGTGATATGCCGTTGGAAGGGGAAAAGGTTAATGTTGAAGTACGACCTCTATCTTGTCAGACCTTTGACATGTAGATAGTAATGGCGGATATCGATGTAATCGACGAGTCTCTTCCATCGATAGGGGGATGATTGTAACTGTATAATATTAGATGTATGCATTGAACGATTTGAATTTCACGCGGGGGATGCGAACGACAGTATGGCATGGATCGCGCATCGAACAACTTCGAACTTCAGGTGCTGCGACTGCGCTTCGTTATGTCATTGTATAGCGGCGCGCGTGTAAGAGAGGAAATGAGCGAGATATGAGATGCGATTAATCAATTAGGATTTGTGATGAGTAGTAGGGGTATGAGAGTCCTACGCCATCCGAGGGTTGGGTGGATCGCGAGAGGTACCTCGCAGGATGACTCGCGAATTAAGATCGTGAATTAATACCGCGAATTAAGACCGCGAATTGATATCGCGATTTGATTGTGCGAATAATTATTGTAAGGCTACCTCTCCCCCCTCGAAACGCTCGTTTCTCTCATTCGAAACGTGCTTTTTTTTAATAGCGTCAGGGGGGTCGGCTCGGGCCTGGGAGGTCTGTTTTTCCTACATCTTTGGAAAAACACATGTAACCTAAGTATAGGACTGTTTTTCCTACCTCTCATTCGAAGCGTGCTGTTAATAGCGTCGGGGAGGTCGGCGTCGTGCCGACCCCCTGGCGCTCGGGACCTGTCGGTCTGTTTTCCTACCTCTCATTCGAAGCGTGCTTTAATAGCGCTCGGGGCCTGGCAGATCTGTTTTTCCTACATATTTGGAAAAACACATGTTACTTGGACCATAATTGAAATCGAATTTCTTGACCGCTGATCAGAATTAGTAACTTTTGAGAATTTTTTCTTGGGAAAACGTTCCTAATACTAATTTGTTGATGTTGAACAAATAAACAAAACTCCACTAATATACGTTTCGTCCTCGATATGGGCCATCTTCAGAACCGAAAAACGTGGCAGTTATAATTCACATGTTTTGATAAATGAGATAAATGTTCCGGCAAATGTTCTGTCAAGACAGTTTGTCAAAGAGCACATGTTCCGCAACATCGTTTAGCTCTCTTGGTTCGCGATTTTAATCAATTTTGATAATTCCGCAAATCCAAGATGAAGCAAACCGGAACATTTATCTCATTTATCAAAACATGTGAATTATAACTGCCACGTTTTTCGGTTCTGAAGATGGCCCATATCGAGGCCGAAACGTATATTAGTGGAGTTTTGTTTATTTGTTCAACATCAACAAATTAGTATTAGGACCGTTTTCCCAAGAAAAAATTCTCAAAAGTTACTAATTACTTGGACCATATTTGAGAAACACATGTCACATCTAAGTATAGATCTCTTTTTCCTACATCTTCCTTTCGAAAGCGCTCGTTCTAGATTCCCATATTTGAGAAACACATGTAATTTCTAAGAATATTAGATAATATGTTGGGATCTATCTCTCGTAAAGATGGTATACGAGTTGAGACGCGTGTAAATTAGTCATTCCCAAGTAGAAAATTTATATATGGAATATATACAAAATATATATTTCGCGCTATATATTAAAATAATACAGTTTTCGGCATATATAATTCATATTATTTTATATATAGAAAATATATAATTTATATTATATATTCCCTAGACAAATCATATAACAAGAATATACAAAATATATATAAACTGTATATAAATTATACATAACAGTATATGATTTATATACGTGGTATTTTTTAGTAGATAACGCTTAAATTCTGGTTTTCTTATAATTTTAAATCCCAAGGGCTCCAATATAAGATCCCAAACCGCAAAAGGCGAATATTTTTTGTAAACTTTTTACAATTATACTGAATGTTATTTTTTTATAATTAACTATTTCATGAGTATGTTTATATAAAGTATATTCAAGAAATGTATAATTTATTTACAACATGGAAAAAACGAAATCGTTATACCAACGAAAAAATATTTTCCGCCGACTTAAAAAGATAGTAACATGCACCTAACAACATCTTTCGTTACTCCAACTAAAGTAAAACTTAATATTTGTAATAATAGTCAATTTTACTATCTTTTTTACCTGGAATAAATATTTTGCTGGTTATTCCGATTGCAATTTTGCTAATTAGCCTATAAATACTTCCGAAATAGTAAATTTTACTATCTTTCTTACTTGGAACAACAAAACAAATCATTGCTCCAAGTAAAACAAATAGTAAAATAGACTATTTCTTTTTTTCTTAGCTATTTCCGTTCTCTATCAACTTCTGTAAATATTTATGAGCTAAATAAAAAAATTCCGACCAGAACAATGAAAAAAATACTTCTAAGTAAAAAAGATAATAAAAATTACTATTTTCATACATATCAAATTTAACCATCTTTTCTTGTTAGTAGAAATATTTTTATCTCATTCTGGTTTGAATCTTTTTATTTAACTTCTAAATATTTACCATAGACGACGAAGAACATAAATAGTCAATTTTGTTATTTTTTTTTTTACTTGGAACAAATATTTTCGGAATAGTTGTTCTAATGATCTTGTTTTTTCCGTGCAGTGATACCGTTTTGATTAAACACATTTTTAAGACAAAACCGTACTTTTGAGCGTTTCTTTTTTGGTTCTAAAGTGATTAGCCGACAAATTAGGAATTTGCGCTTCAAAATACAAAATAAAAATTAGAGAATCGATTTTTCAAAATTCGAGCTCTATACAAGCAATTCTAATCAATTAAAATTATATTTTTACTTTTGATATTGTTAAGGCGATATATATATTATATACGATCGCCTTAACAATATCAAAAGTAAAAATATAATTTTTAGGAAAGCATCTATATGATCGAATTACTTGTATGGAGACTGAATTTCTGAAAATAGAAAAATCCTAGAGGCAAACTACTTTAGCACCCCTTTAACGTTTACATTCAGGGACTGCAACTGCTGTTATCGAGAATACCATAAAGGAAGACAAAAAAGCGAATATATATATATATATATATATATATATATATATATATATATATATATATATATATATATATATATATTTTTATTTTATTTGTTTTATAATTATGAAGAACATTTTAAATATAATCATGCAAAACATTTTAAATATAACTATTTAATGAATTTATGGTTCAGTTTTTGTGTATCTCGCATCTCGTTCAGCTTCTGCCGAAGACTAGATATTATCGTCTGGTCATCCATGGATTTCCAGCCCATTTGCTTTGCGAAAGTCTGAACATATGCTGTTGAAAAGAATCAGATATTATTTTTATATAACTATACTACCTATACAATTTATATATATATATATATATATATATATATAGATTATATAAATATATATTTTGACATTAAAAAATAGTATATTATGTACCAAGGGCGAAATTTTCGATCTTTGACGTGGGGGAAGTTTGAGCAGCGTGGTAAATTATTTATCTTATGTTACCCAAGATAGCAATTTTTGCACCCTTGTGCAATCCCGGTCTAATTTCTGAGGTCTTTCCTCTACCCTTTGCGGCACTTCCAGTAAGAGAGCACCTTCTTAGGGCGTCATCTTTGAATACAGCCGTCAAGAGTGACCGCGCCATATCCGTTTGTTTTTTGGCCAAATTTCTAACGCACATCAACACTTCTTTCTAAATGAACACGTTCGAATGGGGTATTAATTCAGTATTCTGTAAATAATATAAGCAATCACGTGAATGGTTATTTTAAAATCAATTTACGTTAATAAGAGTATAATGATAGTTTGCATGTACAGGTAGTTCATATGAATGACAATGGTTATTAGCATTATGGTTGAAAACAATTATTTTTAAGTACATTATTAAGCAGGTCATAATAATATTTAGAACTATGATTCAGATATATAATAGATTTCTGTAAAATGAAAAAAATTCGACTGTCACTTTACCCAAACATTGCAGTAAATATACTACAAATTTCTTTCCGTTATATTACAGGCATTCTTATTATTATGCATAATAATGTATGAATTATTCACTACCACAATATTGAATTTCTGCTCCTAAAGAGTTTCTCGGCAAGAAATGAAGAGAGTATCTACTATGTACTTATTACATATGATTTATGTGGACTTTATATTTAAAGTATATAAGTTAGCACTTTTATAAATGTCAGTATGTCAGAAAGGTGTATTCAAGGGAATATTGTATGGAATAATAGGTAGGTATATTAAATAATACTGTTGAAAATGGAAGATCGTTAGAAAAACAATAATTTAAATTACTGAAGCTCTTTCAACAATATACAATATTCATACTCGTAAAATATAAGTAATTTATATTGATAATGAAGTCCGAAAAAGATAATCTTTTGGACTCGTTCATGCTACTTCAAGACACTCAAAAAAAGGCCTTAAAACTAATATGTCCATATTAGTTATTAATTATTGTCTTGCGTTCTTTTTAGTAGCATTTGGGGAACTATACGAGTTATAACGTCGTGCACTTAAATATTAACGAAAAATCTGTACTATTTCTTGGTATTTAATAACATTTCTCTAACTACCTATGCTTTGTCGTGTATACGTATACATATATCAGTGTATACTTATATCAGTGAACACTTACTTTGTGAATACAAACAGGTAGACCACACGTAGTAATAAATAATAACTAAAATTAATTACATTTCCCTCCTCATCTTTCTCATATTGAAGAGTCCACTTTCCGTCCTCGTCAATTTCGGTACGATCCGTTGGCTTCTCTTCAATAGTACTTAAATTGTCGGGATTTATTGCCTTGTTGTTCCCCTATAAAATAGAAAAGTCAATTTACTTCGGGCCCTTATGAATTCTATTATCAAGAGCACATAGACGTTTCATGAGAATACCAAAAGCAAGAAGAAAATTCCTGAGGGTACAACCCTTACAGCACTTGTAAACATAAAATTTAGATATACTTCGAAAAAGGGAAATTTAAAGATGTCTGTCGAATGTTAACAATAAACGTATTATAAGAAGGAAGTAGAAACAGCAAAACCGATCAGACATTAAAAATTGACGGGGCGATTATTCCCTTCTATGAATCCTGTTACTTTTAGTGCCAATAAGAATGCACTACAAGTTGGATATAGGAAACTAAATGGACTAAATAGGTTTCAATTATTTTTTCTGTTTTCATTCTCTCAGTCAGTATTACTTACAATTAAATCAAAAACAGTATTACAGTTCATGGATCGAGGATTTTCGTTTCCATCTACCTCCTTGTTTTTTCCAACAGTTTCTAGATTTTCTTTACTATTTGCTTTTATGAATGTGTCAACCTTCTGCAATGCGTAAACATAATAAAAATAATAATAAATAACCAATATCTGTTAATAAATCTTATTATCCATACGTTATACACTGAGAGACCGTAAATAATAAAAATTGTAAAACTATTTAGGAATTTAGGGATAATCGATGCACAGCCATAATAATTATAAAATTTTATACTAATTTTTTCATTAATTACATACGTCTTTTCTTAGTATTATATGAAAAATTAGAATACAATTTTAGAACTATTATGACTGTGCATCGATTTTCCCTAAATTCTTAAACAGTTTTACAATTTATGTTATTTACACGTATTTAATTTTCAGTGTATTAAATACAGAATATATTGCATTTTAAATTTCATACTCACGTTTATAAAAGAAATTAATTTAACATGGACGACGTCTATTTCGGATAATAAAGAACACATGTCGTCCTTTAAAGTCAAAGCTAATAACATATCGAATGGGAGGTTTGTTGGTTTCGTTTGCATTTGTTTTTGTAAATTTTCTGTACCAAGATTCTCAGTTGAACTTGTGAAAATCTGCAATCATTTATATATATATGAATTATCTGCAATTATGTCAATATTGAAATAAGGTATGAAGCATAAACATAAACTAGGGCAATTGAAAATTATTAATATTTTTTAAAAAAGGGCATAAAAGTTTTTTCGGCCTTCGGCTCGGACTGTAACCCGTTGGAAAAACATTTTACGCCCATGTGTCGAACAAGATTTTTTGTTGCAGTGTGAGTAAAGTACCCGTGGAAATCGGAAAACTCACACTTTACGCATGCTGTAACAAAATAGTATTTAATTTTCGATAGTTTAATATGTAATATTTATATAGCGATCTGTTTCAGAACATCAGACATTTTTACCGCAGTTGAATATAAATAACATTATGTTTTACCTCGATTTCGAAATAAAAAATACAAAAACTAAAAATTAAAAAGTCATGTAAAAGTTATAAAAAAAGTGTTGCAAAGCAGATATTATAGTACCGAGCCTGCATTCAGCATTATGTGGTCATCTTTATCAAGTAAATTTCTTAGACGTTTTTTATAATGTTTTTCTAGTAGTGTTATTGGAGTCAGAAATTAAAATACTCAATGATTCTGTGGGAAGCGTACTGCAACGCAATCTATTTTATAATTGTTGCATTGTAAACTGTACGTATTGCATACATTATATAAATGGTATATATTGTATAGATATATTATATAAATTGTACATCTGTATAGGTTATATAAATTATATATTTTGTGAATATTTGTATATAAATTGTACATACTGCGTACATTGATAACTTGTATATATTGTATATAAATTGTAAAAAATGTACCTTTTCAATGTCGGTCTCACTACTTGAAATGTCGCTGTTATTGGAATCGTATTTCTTGTCCCTAATTGATTTCACTAGGTCTTTCTCACTATACAAATTGCTTGGGTCTTTAGTTTTATTTCGCTAAAACGATATCATGTATAATAATTGTACGAATTCATAAGAAAGATTAAGGTTGCAATTCTTATTATATTACGTATATTATATAAATTGTATATATTTTGTATACCAGAAAAGGGTATAAATACTATATATATTGTATGAATTGTATATATTGTATATCTTGTATATATACCAGACAGGTTATAAGATTAAGTCTTACTTTTATTTTCAGAAAATATATCACTTTGATTCTTACCACATCATTTATGTTCTTGCCGCTGTTTCCACCCTTTTCTACTTCCGTGACGATCCCCTTATTGCACTTCCTTAATAGTTTTTTACAATTGGGACGCTTTGATAAATTGGACATGCTTTCTAAGAGAACTTGTTCGTTTCCTACACAAAAATATAAATACACATATTTTAAATTGTGTATATTCTAACAAACTTGACCGTTACGAAAATTAGTTTATTTATATGTAATACTTATAGTTTTTTAACTTACGAGAAATCTGTAGTATTTCGCCTTTATATTTTTTTTTGTTTTTTGGAGCTTTCCGGCCACATCAATTGAATTTCTTTTCCAATAGATGGATTTTCCTCTTTGCCGGTGTATACAATAGACCGACCATAAATAATACACAGTGAGGTATCTTCGCACTTTATTAAAAATTGCAATTCGCCCATATTGACGTAATATTGACATGTACTAATGACAGCTGATGTATGAACATAGACGTCGTTGTACATTACCCATTGTTTTTCGAAGACGTCATAACATTCAAATTGTTATATCGTATATAATAATTTTATTAAATAAATAATTTTATTTCTATTTTAATTCCACTAAATTCGGTGGTAAACACAAATAGTCCATGACATACATTAATTTACCTTCAATATCATTAACAGGAACAGTACACATATTGTATGTTTTTCTGACCGGTATTAAATTGGTGGACATGTCTATATTAAAATCCTTTTGAATGATTAATTTGTTTGTATCATAACTTTGAGTGTATTCCTGAATAACTGCGAATATTGAATTGTTTACCAAGATAAAGAATTTAATTAATCCATATAATTTGCAATTATTCCAATAAACGTAAGAATTGTTGCGCCTCTTCTGCCGTTTATAAAGCTCCGAGGTAAAAATATCTTTTCTTATTTTACACCTGGTATATACATTAATTGTATTGTTTTCAATATTTAATTGACTAGAGAACGCCACATTCTGAAACATTTCATTTAAATGGGCATCAAGAATTAATGTTTTCGTTGCACCTAAAACTTCTCCATTGTAATGGCTAACTTGATCATACGAACAAATCGACAATTTATGTTTTAAGATCCAATAAGCATTGATGATCTTAATTGTATTCAGTAGTTCTATGTGAACTTTGTTCGGTCCGTGTTTAATTTTCAAAAAATACCCATTTCCATCTTCAAATGAAAATGTTGACCAGGACCATACAGGTCCCCACATTCTAACGAATTGGGGAATATGGGTTAATTGATGGATGTTGTAGGAACATTTGTTTAAGCCGTATAGATTTGGTACAAGAGATACAAATAGCACTAATAATGATTCTGCAATATCAATGTGCGTTAGATGTATTTTTGACTGCAGTAGAATTCTTGTTGCAATGACCAGTAGCAAATAATGTTGGTAATACTTTTTTGGAAGCCTTCCTTTCAACACAATTGGAGAATAATAAAGCAGAAAACTTCATAATTCACTTGCTTTCCAAAATGATCGATGTGACAATTTTCTTGGCATTCGATTTTACCACGAACACTTTTACGAATGTAGAAAGGCTTGTCACTGTGCTTGGAATCGAACCAAAGCGTCATTAACATTCTTAAAACACCCAATAGTATACAGTGCATATAGTCAGGTACAAAAGATTTTGCAATATTAAAAAATGGAATTGATGAGCAGACACTGCGTCCTTTTACTCCTTTCACGTGTTCAATTTTCTTTTCTTCGGCCTTTCTTCCTTGGAGTTGCATACGCTCATTTGTCCGCAATCTGTGTGCATTGCATGTATCTGCATTGGGATATACCCTATTGAAACCAGCTCCAGTTTGACAGGTTTGTCCGGGATGCTCGCAATATGTACAACCATATGCTCCGTTGTATTGCATGACATTTTGCGCCGAAGCTTTCGCAGGAGCATCTAATGATGCTATTGGAGCAATTACAGTACTCCTCATAATACAATTTCGACGTTTACTAAACCATGTTAAACCATTCGCATAAAGGTCTTTCACTGCTTGACTAAAGGGTATTAAAAAGGAGTTAAGATCTGGTTTTTTGTCTGTACTATAAAATAGCCCAGTTACATATTGAAAGTTACGTCGATGTTTTGGAGCAACATTTAAAATTTGGACTTGAATTGGCCACAGGCATGAACTATCTGCGAATGGGATCCCATCGGTATTCCACAGTAAACTTATATCATAATCACCTTTCAGAACCTCAGTTCTCAGTTTACGATATTCAGACCCCGACGAAATATCACTTATTACATCTTCTGCTAATTCTTCAGAAGATCTACATTGGTCTATTAGATTTTCAAGATTTCTGGCTTCAAATGAATCTTTCAAAAGCGATCGCAAATCGTATTCTAGAAAAAAACTGTTGGTATCTACGCTTTTACATTTCGTGCATGTAATAATAGATGATTCATTTATCCATTCTCCTAAGTAATATGAACATGATCCACAAAAACGGTGTTTTTTAATTAAATCGACATTTTTTGGCAATATATTATCTAGCAATTTCAATAGCCGATATTTTGTTTTGGGGAGAATATTGGGTTTCGGAATGATCAATTCCAACAAATCTAATAAATTTTGTAAGGACGTTTTTGTTACATTGTTACAAATGAAATATTGTAGTATGTACATCAATAATTGACCGAGACTGACGTCACTATCGGGGTAGATTTTCGTATTTAACCATGAATCATTTTCCTCAGTTGATGCTTCAAACTCATCTTCGCTAACATTACCGCTCTCTGACATTCCCTCTTCAAAATGAAAGTCTTCATACTCTTCATTAAAATCAAAAAAAGTTTGGGAACATGAGTGTGAAGTAGAATTCATCTCATCCACATCCCTGAAATAATTGAGATTTGTCTGTTAATAATAAAACTTGAGAAATTAGTCGTTAATTGGCAAACAAATCCAGAAACCAAATTGTGAAATATTTCAAAAGAAACCGTTTAATATTCGGAATTCCACGCCTCGTTTCCAAAATTGTCAGTTTAGACTAGTAAATTATAAATCTTTATGAAATCGTCCAATCTACTAACTCACATTTGAACTAACCTGATCAATTTCCATTTGTGAGCAGCCCCGATGAAGTTCATCTGCTGGCTGCTCAATTAATACACCATTCCTTATATTTCGGCTTTGTATTGTTGATCTTGGAATAAAGTGTGTCTATGATAAATTATAAATTAATTCATAAATACCGATTACCGGTAAGACATGTAAAATTTCAATTTTTTATAATATACACAAAGTTTTTTAAATAACTACTTAAATATTTATAAATGAGAACATATCTTAATAGAAGTATAAGACACTAATTACGCGCCCTTGTGAAAACATTCAGCAACGTAAAGCATCTGCTAGTTCAGCTGTCAAACGTTAATGTCAATATTACGTGAAGGCGAATTGCAATTTTTGATAAAGTGCGAAAAGATCTTGCTGGGTATTATTATCTACGGACATTCCATTGTGTATACCGCCAAAGAGGAAAAACCATCTATTGGAAAAAAAATTCAATTCATGTGGCCAGACAGCTCCAAAAAACAAAAAAAAATATAAAGGCGAAATACTACATATTTCTCGGAAGATAAAAAACTATAGTATTACATATAAATAAACTAAAAAAGTATTACATATAAATAAACTAATTTTCGTAACGGTCAAGTTTGTTAGAATATACAAAATTTAAAAAATGTGTATTTATGTTTTTGTGTAGGAAACGAACAAGTTCTCTTAGAAAGCATGTCCAATTTATCAAAGCGTCCCAATTGTAAAAAACTATTAAGGAAGTGCAATAAGGAGATCGTCACGAATGTAGAAAAGGGTGGAAACAGCGGCAAGAACATAAATGATGTGGTAAGAATCAAAGTGATATATTTTCTGAAAATAAAAGTAAGACTTAACCTTATAACCTGTCTGGTATATATACAAGATATACAATATATACAATTCATACAATATATATATAGTATTTATACCCTTTTCTGGTATACAAAATATATACAATTTATATAATATACGTAATATAATAAGAATTGCAACCTTAATCTTTCTTGTGACTTCGTACAATTATTATACATGATATCGTTTTAGCGAAATAAAACTCAAGACCCAAGCAATTTGTATAGTGAGAAAGACCTAGTGAAATCAATTAGGGACAAGAAATACGATTCCAATAACAGTGACATTTCAAGTAGTGAGACCGACATTGAAAGGGTATACTTTTTTCCAATTTATATACAATATATACAATTCATATAATGTACGCAATATGTACATAATTTATTTGATGTTTACAATATTCACAATTTATATAATATAAAAGATATAGTAAGTTAACCTTAAACTTTCTGGTGACTTAATACAACTATTTTGCCGGACATATTTTTAGATAAATAAAAACAAAAAACGAAGAAAGCTTTGCTATGATGAAGACTTAGTCAAACCAATTTGGGACAAGAAATACGATTCCAATAACAGCGACATTTCAAGTAGTGAGACCGTGTAACCTGCGTTTTATATCACTGTAATATTTATAAGTATTTGTAAGGAGAGAAAGAAACTAGGGATTGAGAGAAAAAGAAATATAGGTAGGGTACCAATAGATGGCGTCACTACGAAGACGGAGATCGTCAAGTTTCGGCGTGTTCCGTATTAAGTTGATTCACGCACCTCAGGCAAAACGGACGATTTAGCGTGCTCTCAAAAAACACTTGTCTCGCGCACTTCAACCGGAGCAGACGTTCACGTGCTCCAGTCTACTTCGCTTGATCGCATCGAACACAGCGAACAATCACAAAATGGCGCTGGCTGATTAATTTTTTCAAGACCAGTCTCGTCAGATAATTAAAATCATTTATTTAGTTTTGTGCGCGGACGTTATTAGTATCGGGTCGCCTTTTCTCTGGGATCCCGATCATTTTGGTGCCAATTGTAAGATGGATGGTCGCTGCCCATATCCGGCTTTGCCCTAAATATTCATGGTCGGCAACGCTAGGATGGTGATTTTTATTCCAAAGAAAAACAATAAAAGAACGACGGAAACTTCGCCACGAGGCCCAATTCTGAACCGACGCTAAGTTATCCAAGATGGCGGACAGCTATACAAGATAGACGACACGACGCTTCGCTTAAATTCTGAATCAACGCACTCAAATTATGAGCTAAGTCTTAGTTGCGATTTCTCTTTCTCTCCCGTAAATTTATGGACGTCCAAATAATTGTGATTATTTTGTATGTTATTTTCTCATTTCAATAATAATCTTTTGCTTGATGATCGAACATTTTATAGAACGTTATTGTAAACTTCAACCAATCTTTCATGCATCTATTTGGGGGGGGGGTGGGGGGGGGGGGGGGTGGGGGGGGGGGGGGGTGGGGGGGGGGGGGGGTGGGGGGGGGGGGGGGTGGGGGGGGGGGGGGGTGGGGGGGGGGGGGGGTGGGGGGGGGGGGGGGTGGGGGGGGGGGGGGGTGGGGGGGGGGGGGGGTGGGGGGGGGGGGGGGTGGGGGGGGGGGGGGGTGGGGGGGGGGGGGGGTGGGGGGGGGGGGGGGTGGGGGGGGGGGGGGGTGGGGGGGGGGGGGGGTGGGGGGGGGGGGGGGTGGGGGGGGGGGGGGGTGGGGGGGGGGGGGGGTGGGGGGGGGGGGGGGTGGGGGGGGGGGGGGGTGGGGGGGGGGGGGGGTGGGGGGGGGGGGGGGTGGGGGGGGGGGGGGGTGGGGGGGGGGGGGGGTGGGGGGGGGGGGGGGTGGGGGGGGGGGGGGGTGGGGGGGGGGGGGGGTGGGGGGGGGGGGGGGTGGGGGGGGGGGGGGGTGGGGGGGGGGGGGGGTGGGGGGGGGACAAATCGCGGTGAAATTCAAGAAGAACGACATTTAAAAAATGAAAATGGAAAAAATTTTTATAATTCGCACAAAAAGGGATTTTCGAAAAATAACGTTGGAATTAATTTGATTCAAAATAGACCGTTGGAAAATCGAGATATTCAGAAAAATAGACAAAGAACTTATCAAAAGCCTCGACATGTAAACAAACCATATAACAACAGCCGCGATAGTTGGAAATTTTCTGAAAATTATCATCAACAAAGCAGAGTAGAAAATAATAAACAAAATTCAATTGAAAATGATAATCACAGTTCACCTCCTAATATGAGTGTACCTATAAAGAATCAAGTGGGTAATTATGCTCAACAAACAGTAAATAACGGGCAATTTTCGAATTTAAACTGAACAATCACATGCCGCAAAGTCCGACGGTATGTGAACCATTTTTTGATTTTATTCAGGACTTTGAGAATGAAATACGTGGCTTGTCTGCTGAGGTTTCACATTGTCATGAAAATGATAAAGTATTTAAAGAAGGCTTGTATATAAATTGGACGATGCAAAATTGCAAAATGTTAGCCATGATAGACACAGGCAGCCAGGTTACGTGTATCTCTGAAAATGTTTATGACAGATTAAAAAATGCACAAATATATTTTGAAGAATTGCCGGTAACTCATTTGCAGATAGGTGTGGCGATTGGAAAAGGCAATAAAACTATTAAAAAACAAGTTCTTTTACGATTTAAGTTAGGGGAATTTGAATCACAATTTTCCTTTTTTGTTGTGCCAAATTTAAACAAATCTATCATCATTGGACACGATTGGTTAAATAAAAATAATGTAACGATTAACTATGATTTAAAGCGACTAGAGATTGAAAAGAAAAATGTTAAATATAACGTTCCGTTTTTGTGCAAAAATCTAAACGAGGGACATGATTCTGAAATAAGTAATTTAATAATTTATAATAATGATTTGATCGACGAAATAAAAGAAATAAATCGGGTAAATGAAATAAATGAAAATATTAGCGAACAGGATTATGCAGACGTATATGTAGTGGAAGCAATGGTGCATTGTAACAGTGGTAATAAAAATTTAAACGCATATAATAATGATAATAATGAAAACGTAAAGGTACGTGATAATGATATAAATGTCAATGACGTTATACATAGGGTCGAAATTATAGATACCCATGACGCGAATCAAAGCAAAAATGCTGATCGCAAGATTTTAAATGTAGTGGCGAATCGGGCTAAAGAAGTTGATCGCATAAATGTTGTTAGTGTCGGTGTAGAAGGTCACGATGATACCATGAAAAGCGCCACAGATACGTATGTTAGTGATTACGATGATGTATATGATATTAGTCAATTATTTAAAAGGAATAAAAATAAATATCCTGATGTTAGGAAAATTAATTATTTATCTTCGAATACGAAAAGCGAGGACGTGTATATTTCGGAGACTGAACCTGATTTATTTTATGATCAATTGAAAAAAGTGGATAGTCGATTAGTTCATTTAAATAAGGATGAGCGGAAAAACGTGTTAGATTTGTTAGTAAAATACAAACGATTGTTTACTAATAAGAGTGAATGTCCTGAAATTTACAAACACAGAATTCGATTAAAAAACGATAAAGTCATAATAAAAAAATCTTATCCTGTACCATATAAACTTAGACCAGCCGTAGATGATCAGATAAAGAAAATGTTAGATGCGGGTATCATAGAAAGGTCCGATAGTGCATTCTGCAACCCACTAAGAATAGTCAAAAAGAAAAATAATTCGATACGATTATGTCTGGATGCAAGATTTCTAAATGAAATTGTAGTCGATGATAGGGAATCACCTCCACCAATTAATGAGCTGTTGCAAAAGCATCGAGGAAAAAAATATTTTTCGTTGACAGATCTCACGCGAGGATATTGGCAGATCCCACTGGAAGAAGAATCTCGAAAATATACAGCCTTCCTTTATGGATCGACCCTGTATCATTTTCTGAGAATTCCTTTTGGATTAAAAACAGCGGGAGCAGGCTTTATCAGGGCTCTAAGCTATGCATTGGGACCAGAATTCGATGAATTTGTTACGAAATACGTGGATGACGTAGTGATTTCGTCTGAAAATTTTAAAGATCATTTGGAAAAACTTGAACGCGTTTTTAATCGGCTACAAGAGTTGGGTTTTACCTTAAATATAGAAAAAACCTTAATGGCGCAATCGTCGATACCTTTTCTGGGATTCCTATTGTCTGCGGAAGGAATAAGGGCGAACCCTGAAAAATTGTTAGAAATTCAAAATTTCAAAGAACCGCGTAATCAGACAGAGCTTCAAAAATTCCTAAGAGTATGTAACTACTATCGAGCTTTCAGTATTAGGCATGCAAACTTTATCGATCCGTTTCGAGAACTCTTAAAAAGGAATGTCGACTGGAAATGGACGGATAAACATGTATTGGCATATCAAAGCCTAAAAGAGAATCTTGTACGAATTGTTTGTTTAAATCATTTTGACATGAATAAAAAGTTCATTTTACATACAGATGCTTGCCATGAGGGTATTAGCGGTATTCTATGTCAGAATGACGATGAGAACAATTTGCGAATTATCGGTTTGGTTAGTCGATGTCTAACAAATGCTGAGAAAAGATATACCACCACAGAACAGGAATTATTAGCAGTTGTTTATTCTTTATATAAATTTAGAGTTTACCTATATGGAACGAAATTCGAAATTCATTCGGACCATCAAAGTCTCGTCTATCTAAAAACGGCTCCCTTTGTAAATGAACGATTGTCACGATGGAGTGCTTATTTGCAACAATACGATTATGAAATTGAGCACTGCCCCGGTGTCGATAATATCGTCGCGGACTTTTTCAGCCGGAACCCTAATTTAGAGTTTACTAAAAATCAAAAGCCGGAACGATTGTTGATCAATATGATGAACTTTTCCATTAAGAAAGATATACTAAATTTTGAAAGTCCTATGCTTATAATGTTACAGAGCATTACATTAACTGATGAGCTTCTAAAAGAGTTAAAAGGAATAAAGATATTGCAAACAGGAGATCCATTTATTTCGAATATTTTGAAAAGGCAGGGGGATAGCAGTTGTGAAAATTATCAGTTGTATGAAGGAATTCTATTTCATAAAAGTAGAGGTCGTGAAGATTGGTGCATTGTAGTACCACATGAAATGTCCAGATCAATAGTAAAGTCAGTTCATGACAAATTGGGACATGTAGGCGTAGCGAAAACGTTGGCATACGTACAGAAATACTATTATTGGCGCGGTCTTTCGCGAGATGTAAAACAAGTGGTCTTGTGTTGTGATATTTGTCAGAGAATTAAACCACTGCCGTATAGTATGGAGGGCGAATACCAATTAGTAGAGTCAGAAACCAAAGGAGACTTGGTTACGGTAGATTTTTATGGGCCGTTGCCAACATCGATTGGGGGATGTCAATATCTCTTCGTAATACTAGATGCGTTCACGAAACATGTTAGATTGTACAAACTTAGGAAGGAAACTGCACGAGCGGCTATTAATAGAATTTTAAATGCGTATATACCGGAAATGGGAAAACCATCGCGCATTCTTTGTGACCATGGCTCGCAGTTTACTTCTGCAGTTTGGAAAGTTCCATTAGAAAAGGAAGGCATACAAGTTCATTATACATCGATAAGGCACCCACAATCCAACCCTACGGAAAGGATTATGAGGGAGTTAGGGAAGTTCTTTCGATTATTTTGTGCGCACCAGCATACCGCGTGGGCAAAGTATGTATCCAAAATAGAAATGTTGTTAAATCTGTCTGTCCACTCTAGTACAGGTTTTAGTCCACACGAACTACAATTTGGGGAGGATCCCCAGGATAAGATAATGAGTATTGTGAATTTTCCACCAAAATGTAAAATAGACCTTGACAAGCGATATGTTCTCGCGAAAGAAAATATTTTTAAAAAGTTTGAAAAGCGTAAACGGAATCAAGTCCAATCGAGAGTCGAGTTACATGTGGGTGATTTAGTTTTGTTACGGACCCCACATTTATCTAACGCACTTGAGAAAGTTACCCGTAAATTTTTTCATTTGTTTGAGGGTCCATTCCGAATCAAAGGAATAATGGGACATAATGCGTTCGTTTTGGTTGATCCCGAGGATGATACCAAAGTTAAGGGACGATACAATAGAACGAGTTTGCGGAAGTATTATGTAGATCCTGATGAGGAATAGCAGCAGGCCTGCATCTTTGCGATACCCTCTCATGAACTGTACCACTGATTTCCGACTGTAAACAGACATGAACAGTGATCTGTATAATTTTGGAATGTAAATTTTATGTCAATTTTCTACATTGTATAATGTTCAAGAAGAAAATTGTATGGACTTGAAATTTCATGTTTCGTATATTATGACTAGTAGAGATAGTTTGGAACGATACACATGTTGTGTATGTAGGTATGCGTATATAACTATGTAAATAATACCCGCCAAAATCTTCGGAGCCTCCGGGCCAACGCTCTTTGAGCATACGGAGATTTTGAAGTCTTACAATTTAAGTTGCGAAAGTGATATTCTCTCCGGAGATTTATGTTAACAAAATCAACCTCGAAAATATCAGGGGGATGATGTAACCTGCGTTTTATATCACTGTAATATTTATAAGTATTTGTAAGGAGAGAAAGAAACTAGGGATTGAGAGAAAGAGAAATATAGGTAGGGTACCAATAGATGGCGTCACTACGAAGACGGAGATCGTCAAGTTTCGGCGTGTTCCGTATTAAGTTGATTCACGCACCTCAGGCAAAACGGACGATTTAGCGTGCTCTCAAAAAACACTTGTCTCGCGCACTTCAACCGGAGCAGACGTTCACGTGCTCCAGTCTACTTCGCTTGATCGCATCGAACACAGCGAACAATCACAAAATGGCGCTGGCTGATTAATTTTTTCAAGACCAGTCTCGTCAGATAATTAAAATCATTTATTTAGTTTTGTGCGCGGACGTTATTAGTATCGGGTCGCCTTTTCTCTGGGATCCCGATCATTTTGGTGCCAATTGTAAGATGGATGGTCGCTGCCCATATCCGGCTTTGCCCTAAATATTCATGGTCGGCAACGCTAGGATGGTGATTTTTATTCCAAAGAAAAACAATAAAAGAACGACGGAATCTTCGCCACGAGGCCCAATTCTGAACCGACGCTAAGTTATCCAAGATGGCGGACAGCTATACAAGATAGACGACACGACGCTTCGCTTAAATTCTGAATCAACGCACTCAAATTATGAGCTAAGTCTTAGTTGCGATTTCTCTTTCTCTCCCGTAAATTTATGGACGTCCAAATAATTGTGATTATTTTGTATGTTATTTTCTCATTTCAATAATAATCTTTTGCTTGATGATCGAACATTTTATAGAACGTTATTGTAAACTTCAACCAATCTTTCATGCATCTATTCCCTAAATTCAGGACATTTTTGTTTGACATCCTAATTAAATAAATTAAAGTAGTGTTCACTTGTGCCACAAACAAGAAAATACCTACAACCGACATTGAAAAGGTACATTTTTTACAATTTATATAAAATATATACAAGTTATCAATGTACGCAATATGTACAATTTATATACAAATATTCACAAAATATATAATTTATATAACCTATACAGATGTACAATTTATATAATATATATATACAATATATACCATTTATATAATGTATGCAATACGTACAGTTTACAATGCAACAATTATAAAATAGATTGCGCTGCAGTATGCTTCCCACAGAATCATTGAGTATTTTAATTTCAGACTCCAATAACACCACTAGAAAAACATTATAAAAAACGTCTAAGAAATTTACTTGATAAAGATGACCACATAATGTTGAATGCAGGCGCAAAGTCCATCAGAAAAGAAACTAAAAACCAGCTGTCATATACGACAAACGCTGAGGACAAAGCTAAATATGATAGCCACGATGGCCAAAGCTCGGTACTATAATATCTGCTTTGCAACACTTTTTTTTCAACTTTTACGTGACTTTTTAATTTTTAGTTCTCGTTTAATATGTAAATATTTCATTTTTGCTGGTTTCCATAATATTTCTATAATTTTGTATTTTTTATTTCGAAATCGAGGTAAAACATAATGTTATTTATATTCAACTGCGGTAAAAATGTCTGATGTTCTGAAACAGATCGCTATATAAATATTACATATTAAACTATCGAAAATTAAATACTATTTTGTTACAACATGCGTAAAGTGTGAGTTTTCCGATTTCCACGGGTACTTTACTCACACTGCAACAAAAAATCTTGTTCGACACATGGGCGTAAAATGTTTTTCCAACGGGTTACAGTCCGAGCCGAAGGCCGAAAAAACTTTTATGCCCTTTTTTAAAAAATATTAATAATTTTCAATTGCCCTAGTTTATGTTTATGCTTCATACCTTATTTCAATATTGACATAATTGCAGATAATTCATATATATATAAATGATTGCAGATTTTCACAAGTTCAACTGAGAATCTTGGTACAGAAAATTTACAAAAACAAATGCAAACGAAACCAACAAACCTCCCATTCGATATGTTATTAGCTTTGACTTTAAAGGACGACATGTGTTCTTTATTATCCGAAATAGACGTCGTCCATGTTAAATTAATTTCTTTTATAAACGTGAGTATGAAATTTAAAATGCAATATATTCTGTATTTAATACACTGAAAATTAAATACGTGTAAATAACATAAATTGTAAAACTGTTTAAGAATTTAGGGAAAATCGATGCACAGTCATAATAGTTCTAAAATTGTATTCTAATTTTTCATATAATACTAAGAAAAGACGTATGTAATTAATGAAAAAATTAGTATAAAATTTTATAATTATTATGGCTGTGCATCGATTATCCCTAAATTCCTAAATAGTTTTACAATTTTTATTATTTACGGTCTCTCAGTGTATAACGTATGGATAATAAGATTTATTAACAGATATTGGTTATTTATTATTATTTTTATTATGTTTACGCATTGCAGAAGGTTGACACATTCATAAAAGCAAATAGTAAAGAAAATCTAGAAACTGTTGGAAAAAACAAGGAGGTAGATGGAAACGAAAATCCTCGATCCATGAACTGTAATACTGTTTTTGATTTAATTGTAAGTAATACTCACCGAGAGAATGAAAACAGAAAAAATAATTGAAACCTATTTAGTCCATTTAGTTTCCTATATCCAACTTGTAGTGCATTCTTATTGGCACTAAAAGTAACAGGATTCATAGAAGGGAATAATCGCCCCGTCAATTTTTAATGTCTGATCGGTTTTGCTGTTTCTACTTCCTTCTTATAATATGTTTATTGTTAACATTCGACAGACATCTTTAAATTTCCCTTTTTCGAAGTATATCTAAATTTTATGTTTACAAGTGCTGTAAGGGTTGTACCCTCAGGAATTTTCTTCTTGGTTTGGTATTCTCATGAAACGTCTATGTGCTCTTGATAATAGAATTCATAAGGGCCCGAAGTAAATTGACTTTTCTATTTTATAGGGGAACAACAAGGCAATAAATCCCGACAATTTAAGTACTATTGAAGAGAAGCCAACGGATCGTACCGAAATTGACGAGGACGGAAAGTGGACTCTTCAATATGAGAAAGATGAGGAGGGAAATGTAATTAATTTTAGTTATTATTTATTACTACGTGTGGTCTACCTGTTTGTATTCACAAAGTAAGTGTTCACTGATATAAGTATACACTGATATATGTATACGTATACACGACAAAGCATAGGTAGTTAGAGAAATGTTATTAAATACCAAGAAATAGTACAGATTTTTCGTTAATATTTAAGTGCACGACGTTATAACTCGTATAGTTCCCCAAATGCTACTAAAAAGAACGCAAGACAATAATTAATAACTAATATGGACATATTAGTTTTAAGGCCTTTTTTTGAGTGTCTTGAAGTAGCATGAACGAGTCCAAAAGATTATCTTTTTCGGACTTCATTATCAATATAAATTACTTATATTTTACGAGTATGAATATTGTATATTGTTGAAAGAGCTTCAGTAATTTAAATTATTGTTTTTCTAACGATCTTCCATTTTCAACAGTATTATTTAATATACCTACCTATTATTCCATACAATATTCCCTTGAATACACCTTTCTGAGATACTGACATTTATAAAAGTGCTAACTTATATACTTTAAATATAAAGTCCACATAAATCATATGTAATAAGTACATAGTAGATACTCTCTTCATTTCTTGCCGAGAAACTCTTTAGGAGCAGAAATTCAATATTGTGGTAGTGAATAATTCATACATTATTATGCATAATAATAAGAATGCCTGTAATATAACGGAAAGAAATTTGTAGTATATTTACTGCAATGTTTGGGTAAAGTGACAGTCGAATTTTTTTCATTTTACAGAAATCTATTATATATCTGAATCATAGTTCTAAATATTATTATGACCTGCTTAATAATGTACTTAAAAATAATTGTTTTCAACCATAATGCTAATAACCATTGTCATTCATATGAACTACCTGTACATGCAAACTATCATTATACTCTGAAATTCGATGCATTAATCAACATAAGTGCGACTAATTGCACGCTGGTCCGTTGGCCCGGATCCGGTAAGTGGGTATGGACTCAAATAAATGACTTGGTGCACTTTGAAACTTCCACTACTTTTATTCCACAGAGCGAAATACAATTTTGTTACACCTATGCTAGAATTAAGTATGACTAGCAGATGTAGGACGACCGGGTATCGAACTTTTATTTTATGTTGTCTTAGTCCGAGAGCATGCAATAATATTGCCGCCATCGACGCAATCACGAACCACGTGCGAAAATGTATAACCGCGAGGATTCCAAATTAATCTAGGCTTATCCGACAACCGAGGCACGATCCGGATAACAATTCTGCGGAATTATCTTAACTTCCGTACCAACATGTAATTGTTGTAAACATTAATTACAATTTTTCGCAAGCGTATAAGAGCGCGTGGAGAAAACACCTAGCGAGGCACGCGTAAAGGCGGATTCCTCCAAACAGAAGGAGTTCGTACCCGGGCCCTTTCAGGAACCCCCGAAAACCGGCGCCGCAGGTGGTCGTTATCTATAACTAATTTCGAAAGTGATCCGCGAAAATGCACAATCGCGATCGATAATGACACATCGATAAGCGAGCGAAGTGAATATCAGTTCGAGCTCCAAGAGCGCGAGCCGAGATGGCGCGACGATGTTGAAATTTGGGCGAGGCGTTGAATATAAACGACATCGCGCAACATACTCTTATTAACGTAAATTGATTTTAAAATAACCATTCACGTGATTGCTTATATTATTTACAGAATACTGAATTAATACCCCATTCGAACGTGTTCATTTAGAAAGAAGTGTTGATGTGCGTTAGAAATTTGGTCAAAAAACAAACGGATATGGCGCGGTCACTCTTGACGGCTGTATTCAAAGATGACGCCCTAAGAAGGTGCTCTCTTACTGGAAGTGCCGCAAAGGGTAGAGGAAAGACCTCAGAAATTAGACCGGGATTGCACAAGGGTGCAAAAATTGCTATCTTGGGTAACATAACATAAATAATTTTGTTACCCTCGGGCCGCGAAATGCGATTCCCCGGCCTAATTTTTACGGGCCCGATTTACGGACTAGGAATCCCTCGAGTTAAAAAATATGGTATGCACCATGTACGAAATATCGATCTCCGGCGAGTGTGATTTTCGACCACGCTGCTCAAACTTCCCCCACGTCAAAGATCGAAAATTTCGCCCTTGGTGCATAATATACTATTTTTTAATGTCAAAATATATATTTATATAATATATATATATATATATATATATATATATATATATATAAATTGTATAGGTAGTATAGTTATATAAAAATAATATCTGATTCTTTTCAACAGCATATGTTCAGACTTTCGCAAAGCAAATGGGCTGGAAATCCATGGATGACCAGACGATAATGTCTAGTATTCGGCAGAAGCTGAACGAGATGCGAGATACACAAAAACTGAACCATAAATTCATTAAATAGTTATATTTAAAATGTTTTGCACGATTATATTTAAAATGTTCTTCATAATTATAAAACAAATTAAAAAAAAATATATATATATATATATATATATTCGCTTTTTTGTCTTCCTTTATGGTATTCTCGATAACAGCAGTTGCAGTCCCTGAATGTAAACGTTAAAGGGGTGCTAAAGTAGTTTGCCTCTAGGATTTTTCTATTTTCAGAAATTCAGTCTCCATACAAGTAATTCGATCATATAGATGCTTTCCTAAAAATTATATTTTTACTTTTGATATTGTTAAGGCGATCGTATATAATATATATATCGCCTTAACAATATCAAAAGTAAAAATATAATTTTTAGGAAAGCATCTATATGATCGAATTACTTGTATGGAGACTGAATTTGTGAAAATAGAAAAATCCTAGAGGCAAACTACTTTAGCACCCCTTTCTATATATATATATTGATTAGAATTGCTTGTATAGAGCTCGAATTTTGAAAAATCGATTCTCTCATTTTTATTTTGTATTTTGAAGCGCAAATTCCTAATTTGTTGGGTAATCACTTTAGAACCAAAAAAGAAACGCTCAAAAGTACGGTTTTGTCTTAAAAATGTGTTTAATCAAAACGGTATCACTGCACGGAAAAAACAAGATCATTAGAACAACTATTCCGAAAATATTTGTTACAAGTAAAAAAAAAAATAACAAAATTGACTATTTATGTTCTTCGTCGTCTATGGTAAATATTTAGAAGTTAAATAAAAAGATTCAAACCAGAATGAGGAAAAAATATTTCTACTAACAAGAAAAGATGGTTAAATTTGATATGTATGAAAATAGTAATTTTTATTATCTTTTTTACTTAGAAGTATTTATTTCATTGTTTTGGTCGGAATTTGTTTATTTAGCTCATAAATATTTACAGAAGTTGATAGAGAACGGAAATAGCTAAGAAAAAAAGAAATAGTCTATTTTACTATTTGTTTTACTTGGAACAATGATTTGTTTTGTTGTTCCAAGTAAGAAAGATAGTAAAATTTACTATTTCGGAAGTATTTATAGGCTAATTAGCAAAATTCCAATCGGAATAACCAGCAAAATATTTATTCCAGGTAAAAAAGATAGTAAAATTGACTATTATTACAAATATTAAGTTTTACTTTAGTTGGAGTAACAAAAGATGTTGTTAGGCGCATGTTACTATCTTTTTAAGTCGGCGGAAAATATTTTTTTCGTTGGTATAACGATTTCGTTTTTTCCATGTTGTAAATAAATTATACATTTCTTGAATATACCTTATATAAACATACTCATGAAATAGTTTATTATAAAAAAATAACATTCAGTATAATTGTAAAAAGTTTACAAAAAATATTCGCCTTTTGCGGTTTGGGATCTTATATTGGAGCCCTTGGGATTTAAAATTATAAGAAAACCAGAATTTAAGCGTTAACTACTAAAAAATACCACGTATATAAATCATATACTGTTATGTATAATTTATATACAGTTTATATATATTTTGTATATTCTTGTTATATGATTTGTCTAGGGAATATATAATATAAATTATATATTTTCTATATATAAAATAATATGAATTATATATGCCGAAAACTGCATTATTTTTATATATAGCGCGAAATATATATTTTGTATGTATTCCATATATAAATTTTCTACTTGGGTTACGTTAATCATCGACCCTCTCCTATTTCTTTACAATAATCTCACCAGCGAATCATATAAATCCTTCGATAGAACCATGGAACTATCAGTTTATATTCAAAATTGACGCTCCGTAGTTTTCCATCGTTCCCTACAAAAATAAAGAAAAGTAATGGAAGTCGAACGACATCTCAATACGCTCTATACGTGGGTTGAATATAAATATTTTAATATAAAAAATTATAACGCATCCACGAATACAATTCGCGAGTTTTTCGAAAGTTGCGACAGTGCAATTGAAAGTTTACGGCCATATGCAACGACATCAGTGGAACACAACATCGAAAACGCTGTGGAGTTGGCAGTCAACCGCCTCATTGCCATGCGAGAGAAAATTAAATCGATGAATTTTAATACACAGGAGGAAGACAAGGATACTGATAAAGATGAGAGATTCGATCATCTGGATTCCGATATGGAGCCGGAAATGAGCAATATTTTAGATTCGTTCACTCCGCTCTTCATTTATGAGCAAGTTGATTCACCTTTCGAAAATCGCATAAAAACTGGACTCGCGATCTATTTTGAATACTGGAATTTAACTGATTTCTTTGATGCTGTATAATTAAAAGTGTTCGATACTCTACGCGTAGCTTTCGAAGAGTTGTGATGTGGCACACTCGCCACGCCACAAGCAAACCCTACTTTATCGGTTGGACTTCTGTGGCGACCCCAAAAGACGGGCAGCGGCAAGTCCTACCATGAGGCACCGACTAGTAAAGTAGGTTCCGCGTCGTTCTGTTGAAAATATCAATAGGTGCCAAATCGTGCTCTCCTCACCGAGGAGGAACATCCTCGCTACACGCTACGAATCTCGATGGTGTATACTCTACAGATTACACTATTAATTTGTATAACTTGCTAGCCGTTGTTTATATTTCCCGCTGAACGCGGAGCGTTAGTCTTAAGTTGATATATTTTACCGATTATCTGCCACCTAGTGGTCTAAAGTGTAAGTTCGCGCGCATTACGTATCATGGCCGAGTCCATATATGTAAATGCAATTCGGTCGTTGCGACGTTAATCATCGAACGGTGATCCGCATTATGCGGTGTATTGTACATGGGACTTAAGTCCATATAGACGTGCGGTGTGGAAGAGATGTGGCCGCACAATGCTGTTTCGATCGTCCGCCGCTAGCGGGCGCGCTCAGCGCCCTCTTCCTGGGTCCAGGACACGCCGCGGCAACTCAGTGCGATTTGGACACCGCGAGGTACAGCTCGGCATGACGCCAAAAGTCACTGGCAATAAATCACCGCCATCCGAGGATTAATTTTGTATATGGGTGAAGTGACGGCAGCCCCAACCACGCCAAGGGTTTCAGGCCTCATTAGAGGAAGAAAAGCCAGGGTCACGGATTCATTGGTAGCTCCAATAAACGTACAGTGTCGCTCCGTTTCGGCTCGCGCCACGCGCCTCCTCTCCGCGCACCGCTACCGCGTGTTCACGCCGCCGATGGCTACAGTTCGTGGTTCGCGGATTTTTGTATTTGGTACTGTTTCCCTTTTTTTTTTTGAAATTCTAATAAAGACGGTAGTAAATAAACGTAAGAGTATTCGTCGGCAATACCTTCCTACCTTTTGTACTGTTTTGTACCCCCGCCGTAGCGGGATACCGACACGCCGGACTGCGGAGCCGTGGCTTGCCCTCACACGGTAGGTGAGCGTCTTCGTGCTTTCCGTTCACGAGATTTGCCGTGGGTTTGCCCGTGCCAAGGGCTCGGGAGTGTTTTCATGTACCTTGTGAAAAAGAGCTAGCCGTGCTAGCTGACCGGGAGATCCGCGTGAGCGCCGTTACCGACAGTGGAATCTTTTGCATTTTTTCATATTTCGCCACGTGGTCGAAAACGGTTGGCGCGCGGCGATAGTGTCGCAAAGCTCGCGCGGAAGAACGTCACAGAGTACCAGTGTTTGAATATGTGCATAGTTTTCGGGGGAGAGGTGTGTGATATAGAAACAACGCTACACTCCATTGAGAATTTTGATAGTGGATATGAAAAATTAGATATCACTTCAAATTTAAACAAGTGGTATGAAGAAAAAATAAAATCTCAGATTTCATCAGATCTTGAAAATCTCTCATCCGATTTGGAATATCAAGACCCCCTATTTTTTCAAATTCAAATATGTAGGACTGTATAAGTGCTATTCAACTAATCTATTCGAATAGCTATGCCCATGTGTGGAAGTCGAACCTGAACTACTCCTGTGAATAGCTTTTTTTACGTGACGGGCAAAACTAATATATAGTTAATGAACACCCCACTACATAGCTCGAAAAGCGCTACAAATAAGACGTATATATAAATGTGGTGCCAGTATATCGAAAATCTCAAGTGTTGCTAAAGAATCGACGTTTCTGTTTTTACCAGAGTCCACCCAAGTTTTATTACATCAAGATGGTTGATGTGCGGAAAGTTTTTACTTCCTAGGAGAGGTCCCTCACAATGGTTTATCGCATCCTGGATAAAGACGCTACTTTGTTTTCGGGACAGTTAGTGCATGGTGAGCTGGAAGACAATGAGTACTTTAGTAATAAGTACGTAGCACTATGTGCTACAAGTAATTTAACAGAGTGGTTCGACGAAAGACTGAAGGCACCCATTCATTTATCACTTGAAGAATTTCAAGAGCGCGACTCGGGCTGGGCATTATCTGCCATAAATTCCCTCGCTGTACAAGAGGCAAAATATAATCCAATGCGTGTTGGACGATGGATCGACTTACCCAAGTGGATCAGAGATAAAAAGGCCGTGATCAATGTGCATGGTTTCGAAGACGATTGCTTTAAATGGGCAATTCTTTCTGCCCTCTTTCCTGTAAAACCACAGGATCATCCGAATAGGCGATCATCATACATAGAGCATGCGGAAAAAATAAAATTTACCGGTATTACTTTACCTGTCGCACTTAAAGACATTCCGAAATTCGAAAAGCTGAATGAAATCTCAGTGAACATCTTTATGATAGCCGATAAGAACGAAGAAGTACTTCCCGTAAAATTGACTACTGATGAAAAGAATCAGCACATTAATCTACTCCTTGTGTCTGAAGAACGGAGGAAAACCCCACGTCCCTCCTCATCCTTTGCTTTGAACGACGTCGAAGTTGTAGAGAATGAAACAAGTTGCAGTATTTCCCATTATTGCTGGATACAAAATTTATCCCGATTAGTGAGAAAGCAGTGCAATAAACATAACATTAAGAAGTACATCTCCAATAGCTGTCTCCACTATTTTCACAGTAAAGAAAAACTCGCCACACATAAACTCGAGTGTGCGGAAAGAAAAATGATTGTGCGGTAAAACTCCCCGAAACAAAAAACAGCATTTTAAAATTTAAAAGTTTGGGTCGAGCCACGCCGGTACCCTTCATTGTTTACGCTGACACCGAGTGTCTCCTCGGAAAAGTAGAATCGGAGACAGCACCTAAGTTGGCCTATGAAGAGCATAAAATGTATAGCGTAGGATACTACCTGCATTGTAACCACTACTCGCCGTTGTCCCGTTACCGTTCTCAGCGGGGGTCCGACTCTGCTACCTGGTTTGCCAACGAGCTGTAGAAGTTGGCCGATGAAGTTAATCAGGTAAACACTCACTTTCTATAATTGATATCATTATTTATTCTTATTTAAAACATCATAACAATTATACACAATTAATACAAATTAAACTTAAACTAATATAATACACTTTATATTTTCAATGGATGTTTTTTTTTGTTCCAGATTTTGATGAACACGAAGCCGATGAACTTGACACCGAGTGAAGACAATTCATATCGGTCGACGACGATGTGCCACATCTGCGGGGGCTCGTTTACCGACAAAGATGTTGCAGTCAGAGATCACGATCATCTCACTGGTCAATTCCGAGGTGCTGCGCATAATAGGTGTAACATTAATTATAAATTTTGTTTTAATATTCCCGTTATATTTCACAATTTAAGTGGCTACGACGCTCATTTTTTAATTCGCGAAGTCACCAATTGCTTCGAGGGAGACATGAAAGTCATTCCATGCAACGTGGAAAAGTATATTTCGATAATCAAATTTGTCAAAGACACTAAAATTAGAATAACATTTTTTGATTCCCTTAGATTTCTGAACTGCTCCCTCGAAAAGTTGGCGTCTTATTTAAGTAATACAAAAAAAAACAAATTTTAAAATCCCACTTTCCAAATGAGGAAAAATTCAATTTATTAACACGTAAGGGAATTTTCCCCTACGATTACGTAAAAGAAATGAGCATTCTAGATCAATCAGGTCTTCCTGCTCGAGAAAATTTTTTTAATATATTATATGAATGTGAAGTGAGTGAGTCTGGTTATGTGCATGCAAGGAATGTATAGAACGTATTTAAGTGTAATACTCTGGGAGAGTACTCGGATCTGTACTTAAAAACCGACATTTTATTGCTTGCGGATATCTTTGAAAATTTTCGAACAACACTATTAAAATCTCATGGTTTAGATCCCGCGCATTATTATACTCTACCCGGGTACACTTGGGATTGTGTGCTCAAACATACTCAAGTAGAGTTACAATTACTCACTGATATTGATATGGTGATGTTTATTGAACGTGGTATACGGGGAGGTCTTTCTCAATGTTCAAACCGGTACGCGAAGGCACATAATAAATACATGTCCGATTATGACCCATCAAAAGAGTCTAAGTATTTAATGTACTTGGATATTAATAATTTGTATGGATGAGCAATGAGTCAATCACTACCTACCGGAGGTTTCGAACGGTGGAAAACGTTGACTTTGAAAATGTACCCGATGACTCGGAAATTGGATATATTCTCGAAGTCGACTTGACCTACCCCGAAGAAATACACAACAGGCAGAAAGATCTTCCGTTGTGCCCCGAGCGAGCAGTTCCGCAAGTTCAAAACAACCGAAATTACTCGCTACATTAAACAAACATAGATATGTCATTCATTACCGAAATTTAAAGCAGGCACTCACCCACTGTATTATTTTAAATACAATTCATAGGATCCTGAAATTCAAACAATCTCCATGATTAAAATCTTATATTGACTTGAATACCAAACTCCGCACAGTCGCGACAAATGATTTTGAAAAAAAAAATTGTATAAATTGATGCTGTATTCGGAAAGACGATGGAGAATGTTTGGAAAAGAGTGGATGTAAGCATTAAAAATAAATGGGATGGTAGATGTGGCGATGAAACGCTCATATCAAAACCAAGTTTTCATCGAATAGTAATATTTGGTGAAGACTTGGTCGCTGTACAACTTAGAAAATTAGAAGTAGTTATAGATAAGCCTATACATGTCGGAATGGCTATTTTAGATATTTCCAGAACTAAATGGTACGAATTTCACTATGATTATGTTTTAGAAAAATTTAAAGAAAAGGCGAAACTATTGTATACTGATACCGATAGTCTTATTTATAAATTTAAGTGTGATGATATATATGATTGTATGAAACTCGATATTAATATGTACGATACGAGTGATTATTCCAAAAATAATGATTACGGTATGCCGCTAGTCAATAAAAAAGTTTTAGGGTTAATGAAGGATGAATGTAGTGGAAAGTTAATGACCGAGTTTGTCGGATTCAGGACAAAAATATATGCGTTGCGTGTGTTAGGCGAAGGTGAGAAGAAGAGAGCGAAAGGTGTGAAAGAAATCGTCGTCCGAAAAACAATCATTTTCGACGACTATCTGAACTGCCTTCAAAATACGTCAGTTACGCGCGAGCAGAGATGTATACGTTCAAAATTACACAATGTATACACCGTATGTGAGAAAAAATTGCTCTAATCCCCCATGATGCAAAGCGATACTTGATCGCTGGTAGTGCAGACACACTATCGTGGGGACATAAGAGCGTTATGCAAATAGATGAGTAGATATCATAGTGTGTGCGTGTGTATGTGTGTGCGTGCGTGTGTGCGTGCGTGCGTGCGTGCGTGCGTGCGCACTTGTTCGGAATTGGTTGAGGTATTGACGCAAATTTTCGTTTTTCCGCTTCCTATTCCAACGCCATTACTTTTCTTTTCAGCGCTTCTTTCTCGTGATGCTTTCGCATCTTGCAATCGCGAATAACGCGACGACATTCGCATGCGGCATTTTTAAGGATGTATTTAAAATCCCTTTTTCGCCACTGCTGAGTACTCCAGTACTCAATGCAGGCGATTTTTTTTTTCTATACTCGCGCTTTAGTTTACGGATACCTTCCTGAAGCGCAATATTCACCTCATCACACCGTTTTTTTAACACGTGCTCAGAGGCGTAGATGGATTCCCAATAGGAATCCTCCTTTATTTCCTCCTCTGTATGACGATCTTGCATCGATTTCTTCGCCACTGTCAAGTGGCGAACAATCTCCGGATCCGATAATTTTTCACGCACTTCACTTGTGAATGCGTCACTTTTTTTAGTATACTCTAGAACTCGAGCCATTCTTTTTTTTTATTACCAAAATAAAGTTTATATCACGTTTTTTCATTAAATTTTCGAATTCCAAAAAATCTACATACCGACCCTGGAAAAGAATTTTAAAATTCGAAAATTTAATGAAAAAACGTGGTATCAATTTATATTCTACATACAGTAATCTAAAAGCATCAATTTGCGAACGCTATAATCGTACATTGAAAAATAAAATGTGGCCACAGTTTAGCCTTCATGGTAATTATCAATGGCTCGATATCTTACCAGACCTGGTTAATGATTACAACAATAGCACATATCTTACTATTAAAATGAAGTCACAAGATGTTAATAAAGACAATGAAAAAGGACTATTGGAACGTGTGTTTAATGTAATTGTGAACGAAAAGATTCATCCAAAGTTTAAACTAGGTCAACAAGTTCGTATTAGTAAATTTAAACATATATTTGAAAAGGGGTATACACCAAATTGGACGACTGAAGTGTTTAAAATAATACAAGTTAAGAAAACAAGTCCAGTAACATATTTACTAGAATACAAGGATGGAAATCGAATATCAGGCGGATTTTATGAATATGAACTGCAACGTACTAAAAATCTAGATGTTTACCTGATTGAAAAAATTCTACTTAAAAAGGGACATAAAGTGTTTGTTAAATGGTTGGGCTTTTAACATAAGTACAACACATGGATCGACAAGAAAGATTTATTACTTTAAGACTACAAGAAACATTTATTACTTTAAGAATAATATGGTGGAATGAATGATGGTTGAGTAGTTGGAAGGAAGACTTTTGCTGCATACGGTATATTTTAAAAATCCAGATGTTTACCTGATTGAAAAAATTCTGCGTCAAAAGGACATAAAGTGTTTGTTAAATGGTTGGGTTTTGAACATAAGTACAACACATGGATCGACAAGAAAGATTTATTACTTTAAGACTACAAGAAACATTTATTACTTTAAGACTAATATGGTGGAACGAATGATGGTTGATTAGTTGGAAGGAAGATTTTTACTACATATGGTATATTTTTTGTATATTTTTGTTATATATACGAGTTCGAGTTGAAGAGATTTCAAAGTCTACTTCTTGCTTCTCGCAGTCAACATTATATTCTATTTACTGAGTTTTAGAATACAGTCGAAAAAGTGAAGCCTTCATAAGTGGAGTGCGTTGCCAATTATATGGTCCGGAGATGGTTCGCCACTTGACAGTAGCGAAGAAATCGATGGACTATCGTCATGCGGAGGAGGAAATAAAGGAGGATTCCTATTGGGAATCGATCTATGCCTCAGAGCACATGTTAAAAAAACGGTGTGATGAGGTGAATATCGCACTTCAGGACGGTATCCGCAGAATAAAGCGCGATTTTAGAAAAAAATCGCCCGTAATGAGTACTGGAGTACTCAGTAGTGGCGGAAAAGGGACTTCAAATATATTCTGAATAATGGAACATGCGAATGTCGTTGCGTCATTCGCGATTGCAAGATGCGAAAGCATCACGAGAAAGAAGTGTTAAAAAGGAAAATAATGGCGTTGGAAGAGGAAGCAGCAAAACGAAAATTTGCGATTGACGTAGAGCTTCGTCAATACCTCAACGAATTCCGAAAAGAAATAAAGCAGAAGGAAAAAAGAAGAATGGAGGAGATAGTCGACCTCCAAATGATTTACAATCAATATGGAGTGTAAATGGTTTGGAGGTCACACACACACACCCGCCGGAGCCGGAGCTGGTTCCTTCTAACGGGCGCGTCCCCAGGTGGCGGATCGTGGAATGCTGGTAAAAGGTATCGGAGAAATAAAATACCCGACGCGGACCAAAGAACTAGCTAGGGGAAGGAACCCCGAACAAGAAACCAAGTATGGAAGATCAGCTGCAGATAAAAGCTTACGGTGCAGGGGTCGGATCCCCAGTACCGGCGTCGGGTACGAGTGAGCACGCGGGCTCTGCGGCGTCGTTATCAGGCAACCGCAGTGTTGTTGGGGTTGGTCACTCGGCCCCCACAGCATTAAATGCTACAAGTGACACTATGTCAGGAAAGACGCAGAAGACTATAAGTTTCGAGCGCCTGGAAGAAAAACTTCAGCTCCTTGTGGAATTTATCCAGGAAAAGAAAAATCTCCACAAGGAGCTCAAGAATATGGCCAAAGGCACACTGCGTGCCTTTGGCCATTACGCCAAGGCACGAGAAAGTTCGGGGGCTTCGCAGGCGTCGGTCACCTGCCAGGACGGGGCGACCCAGACGTCGCCCCTATTCCGTAAGCCCCCCGAACGTCCGGAGCGTAAAGGACCCTCGCCGCTGAAGCTGCCAGCGATAAAACGGGTCAGGAAAGAAGTGGATAAAGAGGAACGCCCCGTACCACCAGCTGCAGAACAACGGCGGCAAACCCAGTCGGAAGACCAGGACTGGGTTACGGTGGTCAGAAACGGGCTAAAGAAGAAGGCGAAGCAGCTGCAGCAACAACAACCGCAACAGCATCAGCAGCAACAACATCCGCAGCAGCAACAACAGCAACAACAACGGCAGCAGAAGCAGCAGCAACATCAGCAGCAGCAGGGAACGGATGTCGGCAAGCGACACAGGGGGAAGCCGGAATCAAAAGCCGGCCTCCGACCCTTCCGCCCCGATGCCATCAAGATCAAGGCAGCGGACGGTGCGTCATATGTCGACATCCTGAAGACCATGAAAGCTGCGCCAGAACTGCAAAAGTTAGGAGAAAGGGTGACCGCCATCAGGCGGACGAAAGCAGGCGAACTGCTCATAGTGCTTGCAACGCCTGGCGTGTGCACCCAAGAGCTCCAAGCAGCGGCGACGTCCATCCTAAAAGGGACAGCTGTCGTACAGGCACTGTCCCATACGGAAGCCATAACCATCAAGGACATGGACGAGGCCACAACTCGGGAGGAGGTGGCACAGGCCATCATTGAGAGGACTTCACCGGAAGCAGTGACCCCTGAGAATATCAAGCTCAGGGGAGCATATAGCGGAACCCAGGCGGCCAATATCTTGCTTGCCGTCGCAGTAGCAAACACACTGCTGAAAAAGAGGAAGCTTAAAATTGGCTGGGTTAATTACCCGGTTCGACTGCGCGAGGGACCTCCACGCTGGGAGCCACGAGAGCGGACACCTGGCAAGGGGTTGTAGGAGCGCGGTCGATCGCTCGGCGTAGTGCTTCCGGTGTGGCAAGGAGGGCCACAAGATTGACGACTGCGTAGCCAAACATCGTGCAACGCAGGAGGTTGGAGCACAGACCAACAATGGCTAAGGTGCTCCAAATAAACCTCAATCACTGTGCGGTGGCCCAGGACCTGCTGTTTCAACTGGTCAAGGAGGAGAAGGCCGATATCGCCGCCATCAGCGAGGATAACCGGGATCTTTGTAAACCGAGCTGGGTGAAGGATTCCACCAGCAAGGTGGCCATCTGGGTGTGTGGGAATCTCCACATATCCAATAAGATGTCCGACCCCCTGCCCAGCTTCACCTGGGAGGAGGTGGCTGGTATAAGACTATACAGTTGCTACCTCCCTCCCAGTCTTACCATCGACGAGTTCCAAGGATCCCTAGAGGCCATCGTCGCCAGTGCAAGAACCTCCCGACTCCCATTAGTGATCGGGGGGGGGGGGGGGGGGACTTCAATGCATGGGCGATGGAATGGGGTAGCGCGAAGACCAACCATCGAGGATATGCCCTCATTGAAGCCTTCTCGTTACTGGAGTTGAAGATTGCTAACACGGGGGGAAAGCCGACCTACTCCAAGGCCGGCAAGTCCTCCGTAGTCGACCTAACCTTCGTCGACCCAAAATTGATGGGGGAAGGGTTGGGCTGGAAAGTTAGCGACCGATACACAGGCAGTGACCATCAAGCCTTGGTGTACCAGCTCCAACTGGCCGGCAGAGCAGCAGGAAAGGTGCAGAGCGCAAGCAAAGAGAGATGGGCACCGGCCACCTTTGATCGGGAAATGTTCCTCTACAGCTTGGACTAGAGGGAACAGCAGAGGACAGAGCCCGATGCCTCTCCCGAGCCATAACAGCGGCTTGCGATGCCTTTATGGCCGTGAAGTCAAATCCTCGCGGCCGACCCCCAGTTTACTGGTGGAACGAGGAAATCGCAGATATCCGTCGAGAGTGCCTTCGGGCTCGAAGGCTGCACCAGAGAGCAATTCATAAGCCCCGGTACTGTCAACTGGCCGCGGACTATGAAAGAAAGAGAGAGAGGCTCAAGATTGCCATCAAGGCCACGAAAAGAAAGTGGTGGCAGGACTTTTGTGAGGACGTGGACCGCGATCCCTGGGGGCGACCGTATAAAACGGTCATGAACAAGATCAAGCCCAGGGGACCCAACGCACCATCTTGTCCATCCTTCCTTGGTAAAGTCGTCGGCCATTTATTCCCAGAACAGCGGGAACGGCCGATTGGCACTGGCCTGATGGCAATTGCTGGTGCAGCCGAGCTTCCATATGTTACCGAAGCCGAAGTAATGATGGCTGCTAAGAAGATCTCCATCCGTAAGGCCCCAGGAATGGATGGGGTACCTGGAATGGCAGTGAAGATCGCAGCGCTGAATGTACCAACCATCTTCACATTGACATTCAGTGCTTGCCTGAAGGAAGGGTGCTTCCCGGCGCAGTGGAAGGAACAGAGGTTGGTGCTGCTGTCTAAGGGAAACAAACCCCCGGACGACCCATCCTCATTCCGACCGCTCTGCATGCTTGACATCTCCGGGAAGCTATATGAGAGGGTTATCTGTGCCAGACTGGAAGCAGCCATCGAAAATGCCGGAGGTCTTTCCGAAAACCAGTTCGGATTTCGGAAGGGGCGCTCAACCATCGATGCAATCGGCCGAGTGAAAGCAATAGCCACCGATGCCATCAGTGGCCGCCGAAACACCAGGTGGGATTGCATCATGCAGGCACTCGAAGATCTGAAGGTGCCACTCTACCTAAGAGAAGCCATCTCAAGCTACCTAACAGAACGAACCCTGTATTATGACACCGATGACGGAAGGCATTCCTACATCATCACGGGAGGCGTGCCACAGGGTTCGGTTTTGGGACCCTTGCTCTGGAACGTCTTATATGACGGACTGCTCAGGCAATCCCTTCCAGACGGGGTGTCATGGTAGCTTTCGCAGAAGACCTTGCACTAATCGTCGTCGCGAAGACCATCGACGAGGTGCAATTTAGCGGAGATGAAGCTATCGAGGTAGTAGCTAGGTGGTTGAGCAACCATGGGTTAGATATGGCGGCTGAGAAGACGGAGGCGGTGCACATCTCTCGAACAAAGAAAAGGGTATACGCCACCTTCACGGTGGAAGATACGCAGATCAGGACGGTGGACACTATTAGATAACTTGGAGTCACTCTAGATGCGCGGCTGTCGTTCAAACAACACCTGATGAACGCAGGCGCAAAGGCTTCCAAAGTGGCTCGTACGCTCTCCAGCATCATGCCCAATATCGGAGGGCCGAAACCGCCGCGACGGTCCCTCCTTTCATCGGTAGTAAGCTCCGTTATTCTTTACGGGGCACCGATCTGGGCTGATGCCATGAACATCCATAAGAGCTACGGAGCCACCTGTCGGCGGGCTTATAGAACAGCCGCCCTAAGAGTGGCCCGTGCCTACCGTTCTGTATCGGACATCGCTCTCTCGGTGGTCGCGGGACTCCCTCCTATAGACCTTCTTGCTACTGAGAGGGCAGCAGTACACCGCGAAGGCAGGTGTACAAGGCAGGACATCGCCGATCAGGAGCTGAACCACGACAAATGGTCCATTAGGACCATAGAAGAGTGGCAAAAAAGATGGGATTCAGCGGATTCGGGGCGGTGGACACACTACGTCATCCCAGATGCAGCAAAGTGTACGGGCAGACAACACGGATACACCACCATTCATCTCACCCAGATACTCACCGAGCACGGCAGCTACTTACATCGGTTCCGCATTTACTAAAGCACGGAGTGCCCGGCATGCCCTGGTGTCGACGAAGACGTGGCCCATGTCCTCTTCCACTGCCCGAGATTTGCAGCGGAACGGGAACAGTTTCGGATCTCGTGAAGAGGACCACTAACACCAGATGGCTTTGGGGAATGTCTGCTCGCCTCACAGGAGGGATGGGACGCGGTGGTCACCATCACCACCTCCATCATCGATAGGCTGAATGCCATCAGAAGAGAAGAAGAAGGAAGAGGCAACAACATCACCCAGACCTGAAGAGCCAAAACATCGGCGGAGGGCCTTCTGAGGCATAGACTGCCCCCCTCGACGTAATGCCTTCCGGCGGTTTCCGAGGGTGGAATCACAGTCTAAGCGGAGGTGGTTTGAGTGGCGCAATTATACATCTCTGCTCACGCGTAACTGACGTATTTTGAAGGCAGTTCAGATAGTCATCGAAAGTGATTGTTTTTCGGACGACGACTTCTTTCACAGGTTTCATTCTCTTCTTCTCACCTGACACACGCAACGCATACATTTTTGACCTGAGTCCGACAAACTCAGTCATTAACTTTCCACTACATTCATCCTTCATTAACCCTAAAACTTTTTTATTGACTAGCGGCATACCGTAATCATTATTTTTGGAATAATCACTCGTATCGTACATATTAATATCGAGTTTCATACAATCATATATATCATCACACTTAAATTTATAAATAAGACTATCGGTATCAGTATACAATAGTTTCGCCTTTTCTTTAAATTTTTCTAAAACATAATCATAGTGAAATTCGTACAATTTAGTTTTAGAAATATCTAAAATAGCCATTCCGACATGTATAGGCTTATCTATAACTACTTCTAATTTTCTAAGTTGTATAGCGACCAAGTCTTCAATAAATATTACTATTCGATTAAAATTTGGTTTTGATATGAGCGCTTCAACGCCATATCTACCATCCCATTTATTTTTAATGCTTACATCCACCCTTTTCCGAACATTCTCCATCGTCTTTCCAAATACTGCATTGTTCATCAATTGATACAAATTTTTTTCTAAATCATTCGTGGCGACTGTGCGGAGTTTGGTATTCAAGTCAATATAAGAGCGTATAAGATTTCAACCATGGAGATTGTTTGAATTTTAGGAAATTATTAATTGTATTTAAAATAATACCGTGGGTGACTGCTTGCGTTAAATTTCGGTAATGAATGACATATCTATGTTTGTCATTTAATGTAGCGAGTAATTTCGGTTGTTTTGAACCGGGCGGAACTGCTCGCTCGGGGCACAGCGGGAGATCTTTCTGCTTGTTGTGTATTTCTTCAGAGTAGGTCATGTCGACTTCGTGAATATATCCGATTTCCGAGTCATCGGGTACACTTTCAAAGTCAACGTTTTCCACCCACTCGAAACCTCCGGTAGGCAGTAATTGACTCATTGCCCATCCATACAAATTATTAATATCCAAGTACATTAAATACTTTGACTCTTTTGATGGGTCATAATCGGGCATGTATTTATTATTTGCCTTCGCGTACCAGTTTGAATATTGAGAAAGACCTCCCCGTATACCACGTTCAATAAACATCACCATATCAATATCAGTGAGTAATTGTAACTCTACATGAGTATGTTTGAGAGCACAATCCAAAGTGTAACCGGGTAGAGTGTAATAATGCGCGGGATCTAAACCATGAGATTTTAATAGTGTTGTTTGAAAATTTTCAAAGATATCCGCAAGCAATAAACTGTCGGTTTTTAAGTACAGATCCGAGTACTCACCCAGAGTATTACACTTGAATACGTTCCATACATTCCTTGCATGCACATAATCAGACTCACTCACTTCACATTCATATAAGTTATTAAAAAATTTGTCTCGAGCAGGAAGACCTCATTTATCTAGGACGCTCATTTCTTTTACGTAATCGTAGGAGAAAATTCCCTTACGTGTTAATAAATTAAATTTTTCCTTATTTGGAAAGTGGGATTATAAAATTTGTTTTTTTTTTTTGTATTACTTAAATAAGACGCCAACTTTTCGAGGGAGCAGTTCTGAAATCTAAGGGAATCCAAAAATGTTATTCTAATTTTAGTGTCTTTGACAAATTTGATTATCGAAATATACTTTTCCACATTGCATGGAATGACTTTCATGTCTCCCTCGAAACAATTGGTGACTTCGCGAATTGAAAACTGAGCGTCGCACGGTGTGCCATTTTTCTTAGCGGCGTAAAATTATTTTCGAAATCGTAGAACTTTTGATCCAAATGAGCTAGAGGATTAATTCTTTCACCAAATTAAAGATAACGCTTTATAGAATAAGCGAAAAATAATTTGAACCCGAAAAATTAAGTTATTGACCGTTGAAATTAGCATGAATATTAATTTATTTTATGGCGTTTTACGACGTACTCTAGGTAAAAATATTCCTAAAAATACCATAATTTTTTCTCTTTTGATTGCCGTCTCTAGTAATTTGTGATCTGAAAATATTCTGAAAATGTTTGAATTATTATAAAATTTTACCTAATTTTTTAAACAAAACCCGTGAAGTAAATTATATGATGGTGTCATATTAATTACGCTTTTTAAACTCACATTGACACAGAACTGTAAATTAAAAACACATTTGACTACAAACAGGTATGTTATTGTTTATCAAAATTGTTTAAACAAATAATAATATACGGAATGAATGTGGACATTCAAAATTAAAATAGGCTTCTTAAAATAATGTTCAAGACTAACAAATAATACTCCATTAAAAAAGTTTAATTGTTTGCCTTTGTTGATAAATTTTTCATCATAAATTTAATTTTCATAAATTTAAATCAGAACTATGATTCGCATTCACATATTTATGAATGCACATTTTCAGTTAAATTTATTTATGATTTTTTTTGCAACCAATGAAGTAAAATTATTGACACAAAAACAATTTCAAATATTATTTATATATCTTTTTAAATAAATAAATATGTTATTTTATCAAAGAATGTTTAGTTCAATTGGAGCTTCCTAGTGTATTGTGAAGTAAAACTGCTACCACTGAAAAAAATTCTGCCTGATATTTCTATTGCTTAATAATATTCAAAAACCGCTTAATATTCGAGAATCAAGCAACACTCCTTCCAATCTCAAATTTAATTTGGATCTTATCTTATCTTCCTCTAATACACCATGAAGCTGATATCCTCTCTTCGACAAAATATCACGGGGAAAAATGGATTATATATAATTGTAATTGTATATAATTCTACATCGAGAACTCATGAGTAGTATGTTATTTATATATAGTATTGTAATAAATTTTACTATTATAATACGAAAATGAAATATTCGTTACTTCAGGTAGTAAAATTTCATAGTATCTTGTCAGAAAGTACCACGTAACAAGTAAATTTTCCTACATCCAGTAGTAACTTCTCCAAACATAATACGAATTGGTCCAACTTTTGAACGAATATTTCAATTTCGTATTAAATAGTAATATTTCCTACTGGTAAGTTCTCGGTGAAGATAGAACAATATATAAAAGGTTTGATAGAAAAAATTTCAAAAACCTTAAAGAAACAATCTGTACGTGTAGTAAACAAGCCAATCAACATCAATATTGGCGGAATTAAACCATACAAAGACCGTTTAGGTAAACTTCATAAGAGCGACATTGTTTAACAAATCCCTTGTGGTTACTGTGACTGTGTATACATTGGAGAAACGAGCAGGCTCCTAAAAACTAGAATTTATGAACACAAAAATAATATCAAGAGCAAAGAAAGCAACTATACAGCATTAACAAAACATAGGTTAGAAACGGGACATAATTTTAATTATTCAAAAGTAAAAATTTTAGCAACAGAGAAAAACACATATAAAAGGAAGGAAATCGAAAACTACTATATAAAAAAATGTAAGAATGCAGTTAACCAGATATTTGAAAATTTATTTTTTCCAGAAGTATACAACGTTTTGCTTTCATAGTCGTAGATAAACATAAATAATTAGGAGGTATTCGAAATGCGAGACACTTGTTTCAAATTTAAAGAGAAGGCCTGTTTATATTTATGTCGTGGGTGTGAATACCAAAGTTGTGTATGTAAATAGAATATATTTAAATGCCACTTTATGCTACTTCGTTTAGTTCTGACATATCGAAACCTACAATCCGGTACACGTAAAAAAAGTGTGAGTGAAAATTACCGAAGATGCAACCTCGCATCTAAGCGACGAACAAAATCCAGTCGTTAATCCATCTCTGGGTAAGGTTCTCTACAAAGTGTTATAATACTTTTCAAACCTGCTTTTTAAAAGTTATTCATATCACGTTTGTAGGGTCAATTTACACAATTCCATCAACGGATTTTTTGATATATAACCAAATTTCAATTTCATTTATAAGTCTTGTAAGTAACTTGCGTTTTTGTAAATTATTTTGTATTTTATGAAAATTTTTTTAAAATTGTATTTATTTATGTATTTATAGAAATTATACTGAAGAAGGCACACATCGAGAGCCGAAACGTTTAAATTGTTTTTTTATATTATTATTTTTGGACCGTCTCACCAAGAACCTCCTAGAACTCCTTAAGGGTTTCGCACTTTATTTAATAAGCGTTCAAGGAAAAAAATCAAACAGAATGATTTTTAAATCAATTCGCACTTAGAACAATATATAGTTATATAAAACAATAAATAATTAGGCTACATATTATGTATAAAACCACATAATTGTATATATAATCATATTTAATTGTATTTAATTGTATGTAGAATTATATATGAAAAACGATATTTTTTTGAAATTTTTTCTGTCAAACCTTTTATATATTGTTCTATCTTCACCGAGAACTTACCAGTAGGAAATATTACAATTTAATACGAAATTGAAATATTCGTTCAAAAGTTGGACCAATTCGTATTATGTTTGGAGAAGTTACTACTGGATGTAGGAAAATTTACTTGTTACGTGGTACTTTCTGACAAAAATACTATGAAATTTTACTACCTGAAGTAACGAATATTTCATTTTCGTATTATAATAGTAAAATTTATTACAATAATATATATAAATAACATACTACTCATGAGTTCTCGATGTAGAATTATATACAATTACAATTATATATAATCCATTTTTCCCCGTGATATTTTGTCGAAGAGAGGATATCAGCTTCATGGTGTATTATAGGAAGATAAGATAAGATCCAAATTAAATTTGAGATTGGAAGGAGTGTTGCTTGATTCTCGAATATTAAGCGGTTTTTGAATATTATTAAGCAATAGAAATATCAGGCAGAATTTTTTTCAGTGGTAGCAGTTTTGCTTCACAATACACTAGGAAGCTCCAATTGAACCAAACATTCTTTGATAAAATAACATATTTATTTATTTAAAAAGATATATAAATAATATTTGAAATTGTTTTTGTGTCAATAATTTTACTTCATTGGTTGCAAAAAAAATCATAAATAAATTTAACTGAAAATGTGCATTCATAAATATGTGAATGCGAATCATAGTTCTGATTTAAATTTATGAAAATTAAATTTATGATGAAAAATTTATCAACAAAGGCAAACAATTAAACTTTTTTAATGGAGTATTATTTGTTAGGCTTGAACATTATTTTAAGAAGCCTATTTTAATTTTGAATGCCCACATTCATTCCGTATATTATTATTTGTTTAAACAATTTTGATAAACAATAACATACCTGTTTGTAGTCAAATGTGTTTTTAATTTACAGTTCTGTGTCAATGTGAGTTTAAAAAGCGTAATTAATATGACACCATCATATAATTTACTTCACGGGTTTTGTTTAAAAAATTAGGTAAAATTTTATAATAATTCAAACATTTTCAGAATATTTTCAAATCACAAATTACTAGAGACGGCAATCAAAAGAGAAAAAATTATGGTATTTTTAGGAATATTTTTACCTAGAGTACGTCGTAAAACGCCATAAAATAAATTAATATTCATGCTAATTTCAACGGTCAATAACTTAATTTTTCGGGTTCAAATTATTTTTCGCTTATTCTATAAAGCGTTATCTTTAATTTGGTGAAAGAATTAATCCTCTAGCTCCTTTGGATCAAAAGTTCTACGATTTCGAAAATAATTTTACGCCGCTAAGAAAAATGGCAAACCGTGGCGTCGTAGCCACTTAAATTGTAATATAACGGGAATATTAAAACTAAATTTATAATTAATGTTACACCTATTATGCGCAGCATTCGTGATCCCTGACTGCAACATCTTTGTCGGTAAACGAGCCCCCGCCGATGTGGCACATCGTCGCCGACCGAAATGAATTGTCTTCTCTCGGTGTCAAGTTCATCGGCTTCGTGTTCATCAAAATCTGGAACAAAAAAAAAACATCCATTGAAAATAAAAAGTGTATTATATTAGTTTAAGTTTAATTTGTATTAATTGTGTATAATTGTTATGATGTTTTAAATAAGAATAAATAATGATATCAATTATATAAAGTGAGTGTTTACCTGATTAACTTCATCGGCCAACTTCTTCAGCTCGTTGGCAAACCTGGTAGCAGAGTCGGACCACCGGTGAGAGCGGTAACGGGTCAACGATGAGTCGTAGTTACAATGCAGGTAGTATCCTACGCTATACATTTTATGTTCTTCATAGGTCAACTTAGGTGCTGTCTCCGATTCTACTTTCCCGAGGAGACACTCGGTGTCAGCGTAAACAATGAAGGATACCGGTATGGCTCAACCCAAACTTTTAAATTTTAAAATGCTGTTTATTGTTTTGGGGAGTTTTACCGCACACTCATTTTTCTTTCCGCACACTCGAGTTTATGTGTGGCGAGTTTTTCTTCACTGCGATTGCAGATGTACTTCTTAATGTTACTTTTATTGCACTGCCTTCTCGCTAATCGGGATAAATTTTTTATCCAGCAATAATGGGAAATACTGCAACTTGTTTCATTCTCTACAACTTCGACGTCGTTCAAAGCAAAAGATGAGGAGGGCGTGGGGTTTTCCTCCGTTCTTCAGACACAAGGGGTAGGTTGATATGCTGATTCTTTTCATCAGTAGTCAATTTTATGGGAAGTACTTCTTCGTTCTTATCGGCTATCATAAAGATATTCACTGAGATTTCATTCAGCTTATCGAATTTCGGAATGTCTTTAAGTGCGACAGGTAAAGTAGTACCGGTAAATTTTATTTTTTCCGCATGCTCTATGTATGATGATCGCCTATTCGGATGATCCTGTGATTTTACAGGAAAGAGAGCAGAAAGAATTGCCCATTTAAAGCAATCGTCTTCGAAACCATGCACATTGATCACGGCCTTTTTATCTCTGATCCACTTGGGTAAGTCGATCCATCGTCCAGCACGCATAGGATTATATTTTGCCGCTTGTAATTTCCAACTTGCTCATAAATGAAGAGCGGAGTGAAGGAATGTAAAATATTGCTCATGCCCTGCTCCATATCGGAATCCAGATGATCGAATCTCTCATCGTTATCAATATCCTTGTCTTCCTCTTGTATATTAAAATTCATCGATTTAATTTTCTCTCGCATTCGTGGATGTGTTATAATTTTTTATATTAAAATATTTATATTCAACCCACGTATAGAGAGTATTGAGATGTCGTTCGACTTCCATTTCTTATCTTTATTTTTGTAGAGAACGATGGAAAACTACGGAGCGTCAATTTTGAATAGAAACTGATATTTCCATGGTTCTATCGAAGGATTTATATGATTCGCTGGTGAGATTATTGTGAAGAAATAGGAGAGGGTCGATAATTAACGTAAGGACTAATTTACACGCGTCTCAACTCGTATACCATCTTTACGAGATATAGATCCCAACATATTATCTAATATTCTTAGAAATTACATGTTTCCCAAATATGGGAATCTAGAACGAGCGCTTTCAAACGGAAGATGTAGGAAAAAGAGATCTATACTTAGATGTTACATGTATTTCCCAAATATGGAAATCTAGAACGAGCGCTTTCGAAAGGAAGACGTAGGAAACAGATCTATACTTAGATATTACATGTGTTTCCCAAATATGGTCGAAGTAACATGTGTTTTTCCAAAGATGTAGGAAAAACAGATCTGCTAGGCCCCGAGCGCTATTAAAGCACGCTTCGAATGAGAGGTAGGAAAACAGACTGAGAGGCCCCGAGCGCCAGGGGGGCGGCACGACGCCGACCTCCCCGACGCTATTAACATCACGCTTCGAATCAGAGTTAGGAAAAACAGTCCTATACTTAGGTTACATTTGTTTTTCCAATGGCGGTCGAAGGTACATGTGTTTTTCCAAAGATGTAGGAAAAACAGACCTCCCAGGCCCCGAGCGTCGGGGAGGTCGGCACCGTGCTATTGACTGCGGCGGCTGACGCTATTAAAAATAAGCACGTTTCGAATGAGAGGAACGAGCGTTTCGAGGGGGGAAAGGTAACCTTACAATAATTATTCGCACAACCAAATCGCGATATCAATTCGCGGTCTTAATTCGCGGTTTTAATTCACGAGTCATCTCGCGAGGTACCCCTCGCGATCCACCCAACCCGCGGATGGCGTAGGACACTCATACCCCCACTACTGTGATGATTTGATTCTTTCGCGGGTTCGTAAATACCATGAGGTAAACAACCTCGCTGTGTTCAAAGGTACACACGTTTTGGAATTCGCGAGGGTATAAAAGGACCGCGAGTTCGGGGCGCGTGCTTTTTGCCTGGTGCTCCTCGGGACCGACTCCTGGTCGCCGATACAGCGTGACGGGAAAGGAGAACTGCACGTGGGTGTTGAAGGTGCCGATTGGGGTAAGTGTCCATTGTGCATCGTAATTCGGAGCAATGTCGTTAATTTACGAAATCATATGTATAGGTCATTCAGCAAGTTGGGGCCATCCAGAAAGCGGCCAGTTTCTGCGGGGTGGTCCTTTTTACGACCTTAAGCTGTTTGCCAGTGCGCAGAGGATAATCGCCAACCTCATCGAACATCAACCTGGTTGGCCAGCATTCCCAGTGTGCGCGTTTTCAAGGGCACAAAGCGTAAAAAAGGACGAAGTAAAAGTGGGACCGATCAACCCACATTAACGTTAAAACCACCTTCTCTGGAGAAGTGCACGGTGACAAGTTTCGTAGAGATTGATTTAAAGAAAAATTTTGAATCGAGCCTGCGAGTTGGCTATAATTTTCAAATCGATTAATAAATTTTAGTACGCAATCTTAATTGAGTTGGACGAGCCTTCGGAGGGCTAGCATTGTTAATATTATAACGCTTTGCATTTCGGGTGTATCTGTTTGTCGAAGTGGACGGATGGAATGAATAAGAGTGAGAGAGTGCGTGTGTCCGGGTAAAATTAAAATCTTTCAAACTATTTGTCTCCGACCTCTCAAGCGAACCCTCGATGTGGAATATCAACAAAAATAAATTGTAGGAAGAATAAATTATCTTATGCTAAAATTATAAAATAAAGAAAATTTATTACAAACAATTTTTCATTTTCATGAAAATTACTATACAGGGGTTTTCGGGGTCGTTGATTACGAATTCGTTGTCCGATTTCGCAAATTCAAAATGGAGCATCCAATATGGCGATCACAATTTTCTAACAATTTTTTATTTTCATGAAAATTACTAGCCAGGAGTTTTCGGGGTCGCTGATTACGAATTCCTTGTCCGATTTCCAAAATTCAAAATGGCGGATCCAATATGGCGACCAAAATTTTGTAACAATTTTCTGTTTACATGAAAATTAGTATACATTGGTTTTCGAGGTTGCTAATCACGAATTCTTTGTCAGATTTCCAAAATCTAATATAACATAACGCAATTGTTACGTTGCCCAACTCTTACCAACGTGGAGATGGACGATTCTAAATAGTCTTTTTTTGTTTTTTTTTTTGTATTTTATTGTATTTTTTGTTTTTTTGTTTCTTTTTTTTATTTTCTTTTGTGGTTTTTTGTTTTTATTTATGAACGATAGAAAAACAATTAATGCAGTAATAATCTTTATAGTCTGTACAGTATCGCGTCGTTCTCAATTTGCATTCTCTAAACGAACACGTATGCCTAGTTCTTGAATCATATTTGTGAGTCTGGAATTCAGACGATGATGAATGTAACAAATATGATTCACTTACGTTTTTACACATATCTTTCGTTTTCATTGATTTTTCTCCATTTTTATTACATATATTCGAGATTACTGTTGCGTTCGTGACAGACGATTGTAAAATACGAATAAAAACTGACCACGTCCATTGTTTTGAATTTATATTTGGTACAGTTCTCTTGCACCTATAATCATGAAGGTCGACTCCACCCATGAACTCATTATAAGCGATAAAAGCTGAAGGAAATTGAGGTGCTACCTTGCAATTAGCATCAGTTGAAAACCTTTTTACTGGCATCGCAGGTGTAACGCCAGCTGCTGTAGAAAGAACAGAAACTTATTTTGAATCAATGTCACTAATAAAATTGAGCCCACTTTTTTTATCATGATACAGTTTTGTCGAAGCTCTTACAGCTTTATTTTCAAATTTATGATCTTCTGTTACTCTATTTCGATGTACAGTACAAGTTGCCTTCAAACCATTTTTTTTTCAAATGTAGAAGTAGATCCGGGCTCGTTGAAAAATTATCCATGTACAAATGATATTCAACCAATTTTCTTTTTGGAATATTTATCTAAAGTTTATTTACCATTTGTAATACCACTCTTGAGCCAATTTCACATGAAGACTGCTTCTCTTCCTTTCCCATAACATTTTTCCCACAATAAATGTCTAAGTCAAATGAATATCCGTTCACATCACAAAGTGTCCAAAATTTCAAAATTTCAGGTTTAGATGTTAAGTATTGTTTTAGAGTTGTTCTACCAAAAAACCGTACCATCAATTCATCTACAGAAAGAGCTGTTGAGAAAAATTCAAACTGTTGGATACTTCTTCGGAATATGTTGATCAAGGCACGTACTTTCCAAGCTTTATCAGTATTATTTTGGTCGCTTGTTTTACAATATTTAATTTTTTATTTTATAACATGAAATTTATCACGGCTCGTAGCTGAAGCAACAACATCGCATTTTAAAAGAGGGTCTCTGCACCAATATTCAGTATGATTTGTACGAATGTTATACGCTGTTAATAATACAATTAAAATAAACGTGTTCAGTGTTCCTATTGATAGCTCCAAATTATTCTCAGATGTCGCAGCAATTATATACTGTTTCAACTCTTCTGTACAAAAAAATTCAAAAAGTTTTAAGGGTGTACTTTGAGAGATGAGATTTTTAAAAATTTCACTAAGTGAAATGTGATTTTCTAAATTTTCATCACATCTTTTCTCTCCTTCAATCCACGAGTATACTTGATCTGACTCTAATTTCTTTTGTATGCTCGTGCAGTGCCTATCAACAGATCGGTACGAAACATTTGGAAAAACAATATCGTCGTCACTTGAACTTTCATTATCTGAAAAATTTTCGACAGAACTATGATCATTCGAATCGGGTATAAAACGATCATCATCGTCTTCATCGTCAGAAGCTCGTTCATCAACGTTGGAATCATTTTCTTCATAAACATTCCAAATTTTACGTTTTGACATTTTTATCGAAACAGTTCTTTATAACAAAGAACAATTCCAAGATGTACAAATATATATGCGTGATATGTTACATCTAGTCGGCGGTATCAGTAGACTCCTTATATAGTCGAAAAAACGCCACTTCTATAACGAGAACGCTATAATAGATTCGAAAACCGTTAGCGCCCCTAGTGGAGCACTCTTCACAACTTACACATCTTACGATAGTTCTTTGTTATAAGGAAGTAAGATCATTTTATCAATATACCAATAGTTTCGTACAGAATTCTTGATAGGAACTACACAAGTACACGAAAGAAACTGGGGGCAAATCGTGTGCTCTTGTGGACTGAATAAGAGACAGTATATCGTGAATATTTAGAAAATTATATTTTACTTAGCGAAAAATATAAATCCTTTCGCCAAAGTACATCCGAGGAACTTTATGTGTAATGTTTTGCAGAAGAGATGTAAATGTGTTTAATTATTGCTGCTAAATCTGAGAATGATTTAGAGCTATCAGTAGAAACAATAAGCACATTTATTGGAATTTTATTCTTAACATCACTGTTAGAAATATCTGTTGTAATCATCGAACAAATCCTTGAAGGTTTTTTACAACATAAAAGTACTGTAAAATCACAATAAAAAATTTATATTTTCTTTCGCGGTAGTTATAGCGCGAATCGACATCATGTTAGGTATCATTGTATCTAAATAAAATATTCCGAAGTGGTGAATTGTATGATTTATGGAGTGCAGGTATTAATGTTTTATTATTACTTTAATTTGAAGGGTTGTTCGAAACTCAAATAAAGATTCGAGGTTATGGCCTGTCAAACAGAAGTATTCAATTTTTTGTTGTGATTTTACAATACTTTTTTACTGTAATTCTGCTGTAAAATTATAACAATTTTAACAATGATCGTATAATATTGGAAAAAATCACACTGAATAATGTTCCACAGACCCACTTCTCAAACGCAACGTTGTAGCTTTAGATCTACATATAACTTTCATATAAAATAAAAAATAAAATATTGTAAAGCGAAAGATGAAAATAATTCTGATAAATCTTGGAAAGATGATCTTGATCAATATATCTTAAAGAAATACCTTATGTTTTCAACACCTCTTCATGCGGATGAAATGATGATAGGCTTTTTAGGTCGAACTACTCTGCAGGAATTCTTACTACCTAGACCGCGAAATTTTGTTAGAAATTTTAGGCTCTTTGTGAAAACGAATTCATAGTCAGCGGCCCAGAAAATACCTGTGTATTAATTTTCACGTAAATATAATATTCCTATAAATTTTTGGTCGCCATATTGGATCCGCCATTTGGGATTTTATAATCTATCAACGGATTCATAATGAGCGACCCTGAAAACCCCTGTATAATAATTTTCATGAAAATTAAAAACTGTTAGAAAATTTTGGTCGCCATATTGGATCCGCCATTTTGAATGTTGGAAATCGGACAACGAATTCGTAATCAGCGACCCCGAAAACCCCTATGTAGTAATTTTTATAAAAATAAAAAATTCTTAGAAAACTGTGATCGCCATATTGGATCCTCCATTTTAAATTTGGGAAATCGGACAACGAATTCGTAAGAGCTCGTTTCGTCCATCGACCGTTTCTCCGTGCAATATACATTGCGGTCTCCTTTTAAAAATCGCCATCCATTGCCATCCCGAGTGCCCTAATGGAGCCACTGCCGGCAGTTTTGAGGTCAAAAGGGACACGACAAAATTGGTAGGTTTTTTCCTCAAAGATGAATCCCGTATATTTTCGCAAATTTTGATGCAGGGGCACTTGCCGGACAGGATCTGGACAGTATCCGTGCGTGAGATCCACCATCAAAATTTTTAATGAATTCTTTAATAATTGGGGGGGGGGGATTCATTGTCATCTTCAATTACGTCATTTAGATGTCTAGCATCTATACATATTCGAATCCCCCCATTTGCCTTTTTAACGATTCTTAATGGATTCACATATGGCGTTATTGCTCTTTCGATTATCCCTTGTGCCATCATCTCCTGTATTTCATCGCCGACAGCACCCCTAAGGGCAAATGGCATTGGACAGTTTCGTCTCACGTAGACCTTGTCATTTCTTAAAATTATTCTATGTTCGTAGCCTTTAGCGCAACCTATTTTGTTCGAAAACCGCCCCACGTGTTTACTTCAAACTTTCTCGAATGCAACCCTTTCATAATCATTTAATTCGTCTATATTTTTACTCGCGTTCATTATTTCCTGTTTTTTTGCTACTTCAAAACTGTCAGGCTCGCCATTCACATCGGTTGCCATACTATTATTTCCTTCATTATTTGTTAATTGAGAATCATTTCTCGAATGCCATTTGACAACCTCATGTTCTTCGTCACGAACCATTGTACAAATTTCCTTCAATTTGTTATGTGTTACGTCATTTATCATACTATCATTATCATTTATGTCAACATTTATCACGTCATTATTTATTATGTAATTACTACCATTGGGACGATTCACCTTATTCAATCGTATATCGTCATTCAAAATATTATCGTAAGTTAAAATATCTTCATCATTATGGTTCAGAGTATTGTCATCAATACCATTTTTTAATAAATTATCATTGATTATGTTATCATTGGCATCATTAACAAGATTTGGTACGTCATTTTTTGTAAAATCGTTTTCCAAGCGTATGAAATTATTGTCACTTGGCACGTCATTATTAATAAAATCAGTGTCATACTTCATAAAATTATTCTCATTTCTCATATCATTATTAATAAAATCATTGTCATTATTATCATTATTCATAAAATCATTCTCAATTCTCATATCAATATTAGTGAAATCATCGTCATAATTTATCATTATTCATAAAATCATTGTCCTTATTTATAAAATTATTATCATTTAACACATCACAATTATTTAAGAAGTCATAATCGTCATCCACTACATTACATGGTTCCGATCATCGTCTTCATTATCGTTATTCAACATGTGACCATCGTTATTACAGTCATCAACATTTTTAAAATTATTGTCATAACACATATCATATTCAGGATTATCATTTTCCAAATTATCATTTTCCAAATTATCATTTTCAACATTATTGTAACACCTGTCACATTCAACAATATTCCTATTTATATCATTATCACTATTATATACCTCATATTCATCCCCCCATTCTACGTTATCTTCCTTGTTAATTTGGTTTTGTTTATTAATTTTTTTAAGTACTTCATGATGGTTCATGACGGAAACATAAGTTGCATCGTCATAAATAGAGCATGTGATGTAACTCGAAGGTTCAATTGCAAACTGCACACACGCTTTTGATATATTTTTTTCTGCCCACATAATTGATCTCTCCGGATAATTGAGCACAATTCCGAATTTCATATGGAAATCATTACCTAAAATTATGTCTGTCGATAAGTGAGGAATTACTAAAAAGGCATGAGCTCTCGTCGTATTATGGATGTCAAAAGTTAAAAATATTTGTCTTTTAATAGTCGTAGCTTTTTTAACAATAGCAGTCGAAATTAAAAGGTTAGTCACTGGTAATTCGGGCGGATTACCTGCGTCACAAATTTGTTTATAAAAGTCTTCTGAGATAGCCGTAATTTGGCTACCTGTGTCAATAAGAGCCCATATTTCATTATAAATATGCATTTTTATATTCGGATATTTAAAGTCCTCACTTCCTCGACTTGTTTATTTTGATTTCGTGCGTAACTATTCGGAAAAATCGAATCCCAATTTTGAAAAATCGGTGGCGGATATCTAACGTCCGGTAGTGCAATCTGCGGGTTATTTTCGCGGCAGTTAGTGTTTTGTGGAAATCGAGATTGATTCTCATTTCTAAAATTTACCCTTTTTGACCGGTTTTCACCTGCTTGAAGTTGTCGAATCGTACTCGCGCAGTTTCCGTCATTTGGCATTGCAGAGTTACTTTTATTTTTCGTTTCTTTTTCGATTCCAATCGCGTCCAATTTTGTTATAGCTTCAATTATTCCACTAGACCACGCTCGCATATATTGTAAGGGGTATGGTTAGGTTGGGTCGATAGATGAGCCAGTATTTTCAAATATGAAGTTGGTAACCATGACGCAAGGGCGCTAGGGTACGTAGTACGCCGGGGGTACTCAAAGAGAGGGCACTCCGCCGTGAAACTGAGACGAGAGAAGACGCTTCCCGTCGAAAAGCAGAAGTGAATATGGCGGCGTTTCAAACGTGGTTTCGGTGTGACCACGCGGTATCGAGCGGTAATATCGCGATCCTGAATGTAACGACTCGCTTTGTGATAAATGTGTAAAAAACTTTTAATATTAAACCAAAATAGAATCATATTTGCCCTCAGTAAGAGAGTGTTTAGTGATTTCGGTACCTGCAAACAAAAAGAAACTTTTCCGTAACTCCAATTCCGGATTACTCCCTTAATTCTTTCTCTCTTACAGTCTCAGAAGTGGGATTGACGCGAATTGACGTGATTGGCACGATTAAACAAGTTTCGGTAAAATCGATCGTAAAATTGTTCGGATCACAATTTACATTGCGACAATCACGCTGCATTTCGCATTTACGATCAACGGATCGACGTGCGAAAAAATCGACACCGAGAATCGGGATAAATCGTGATTGAATGAATTGATTTTCATTTCGAAAAAGAGTTAGTGTGGGACCCAGAGTTTGCGCGATTTTCGTTGCGACCGACGCTTTTGGAGTCAACAAAGTTTGCCCTCTAAATTTCTGCAAGGTCCTAGTAACGGTAATCCGTTTAGCACGTGCAGAAAATTTATAGACTGTTGTGAAACGATTAATTTGAGAACTTTTGACTGCAAATAATTAAATTTACTGTAAATTTTAAAGTGACGCCGTGCGTGTGCCTGAAGTCTCGTGCGTTTGGAAAACTTTATCATGCAGCCCTACGAGATTTTGAAAAAGCGTTTACTTGGTTTAAATGAAGCGGATGTTCGAGCAGAGGCAAGATTATTGGAAATTGCTGCAGAAGGACCGATTGATCGCGTTTTGGACGCTATTCTTGATCATTTTGCGCGAAATACGGATATGGAAAATTCGGCTTCTGATCAGCAGGCGGATCCGGATATGGCGACAGCATCAACAGGAAGGACGTCGGCTTCGACGAAACCAGCAACAAATTTGACGAGTTTGGAGCAACTGATGGTGTGTTTTCAGCAGCAAATGCAGCTACAGAATCGATTTATGGCCCAGATGACGGCATGGATGACTGATGCGAGAGAAGCCCCACAGATTATTTCACCTTCGCCAGGGAACGTTTCTCCACGATTAGAGTCAGGTCAACCTCAAAGTCATAAGTTGTATGGAGGTAATCTAATTAATATTATATCTACGCAAATTACTTTATTCGAAGGAGCTGAAAAAAAAAATATAGTAAAATGGCTGGAGAGAGTCGATTATGTGGGTCGATTATATGAAGTTTCTCCAGAAGTTTTATTGTTGGCTGCTACGAATAGGCTGAAAGGCACTGCTTCTCAGTGGTATAATCGTCAGTCCGTAGAAATGATATCGTCATGGTCTAAAGTTAAAGACGGCTTAATTGGATACTTCCAAAGAAGAATTTCATTTGTTTCAGCAATGATAAAAATTAACGAAAGAGGATGGAATCATACCTCTGAAAAATTTGTAGATTATGCTAATGATAAATTAAATCTCATGCAATTTATAGATCTTACCGAAAAGGATCAGATCGATTTGTTGGCTGCGGGGATTCGATTGCCGATTATTCAGGTTGCGGCTCTGGATGCCAGACTGGACACAGTAGCAGAATTTGTTGAGCACATGAGAAGGGTTACAGAAACATCAACGATTATTTACACCGGAGGTCAGAAGTTGCAGTCTACGAAGCAGGCGCAATTGCCAGTGAGTTCCACGTTAATGCATAAGCAATTGCCATATACACGACCGAATCTGTCATGGAGATCCTATGAAAATATCGGCTCAAGTTCGATCGCCCGAGTGAAATCTGGTTCAGCTGTTTCTACTGCAGCAGTTACGTGTCGAAATTGTCAACGTACAGGGCATTATGCGACGGACTGTCAGTATCCATCAATTTCAAGTCAACCAGACAGTAATCAACATCCCAGACAATGGGGACCACAGCGTTCAATGAGGTTCCAGGATTCTTTGGCATCATCGTCAAGACCTTCAGGAGGTGTTAACAACATAGCCAGCGTAGCAAGTGCGAGCATTCCTCATGTTCAAATTATAAGATTAGGTAATAGTAAATGTAAGATTCATGCGCTAGTTGACTCGGGTAGTCCGATCTGCTTAGTAAAATCGTCGCTTGTTAAAGAATTCGCGAATAAAGTTTGTTTACAGGAAGTTGATTCGGGTCAAAGTTACCGAGGAATGAATAACACGCCGATAAGAATGTTGGGTAAAGTTGAGCTGCCAGTTGAAGTAAACGGTTTAAATGGCAGGGAACTACAAGGAAGTTTCTTTGTTGTAGACGACCAAACTATTAATTACCCAATATTGTTGGGGCGAGATCTCTTTATTACGGAAAACTTAACAGTGACGTATGAACCGAATAGCTGGGAATGCGAATTGACTGAGCATTGTGAACCGAACGATATTTTAAATATTAATGCAATTATAGCTCGTAGTGATTTAGATATTATTTTAGAAAATGCGAATAGTAATGTAAGTTCGAAAATTTTACAGAAATTATTGAATATTTTTGAGGAAGTTAAAGAGATGGAAATAATGCCAATTGAGGACGAGTATAGGGTTAGGGTTAATATAAATCGGATCCCCCCAATATATACTAGGTAAATTTTCTCTTTGTGTGTAACTTTTCGACATTCACTTACTCCTCCCCTTCGTCTCTTTCTTTCTCTTAGACTGATCCCTTCGGAGTGTCGCATAAATATAAACAAACTATGAACGTATATCAATATATGTGGTAATGGTAATCGGAATAAAGGCTCGATGCATTAAATGTTATCTCCATTCCTATGCTACTTAATTCTTCCTAATTTCCTCAACACTCTCCCTGGTAGAAATTCTATCCAGTTTTATTGGATACAGTCCATTTTCTGGCTAAGTTTCATGGTTTAAAACTGTATCCACCAAAAATGCCCACAAACTAGACAATAACTAAACACAAATCAGTAAAAAAGCTTTTTGTTACATATTGTCTACAAATGAATGGATTTAAACTGTTCACATATTTGTCTAAAAATTCTGCCTAATAACTGTTCAATAAAATTATTTAAAATATGTATACACACATCCTATACAGTTACTGTTAAATTAAATTACTCAAAATGTCTATATAAAATAAATGGACATTTGTTATGTTGATGTATTTCAGATTAATATAATTCTAGGTTATATACATTGCTATACAATTAAAGTACATTTTTTCAGCAAAAGTTCTCTAGTACATTACCTTTTTATTTATTAAATATATATTCAGATAAATAATAATTAACCAATTTCCCAGCGATGAATTCATCAAAATTACGCGTTAAGAAACACAGAGAAGTAAAGCGATACAAGCATCTTTTGCAATCAATGTTCTCTGCTGCTGGCGTACCAGAAATGGATGATGAACTTAATACTGATGTATTCAATGAAAATAGTGAAGAAAATCCATCTGCTCGTGCTGCAGATATAAATTCTGATGAAATAATTGATTTATGTGAAAATATTAATGACAATAATCACAATAACGATGATGATAATGATTGTGCTAGCGATGAAAATAATGAACGAAATGATCCTATTGGTCCTAATGTGCCAAGTGATAGTGATGTTGACAATGATTGTGTAGTTGATATTCTTGATGATTGTAGCGGAAGTAATGACAATGACAGTGCTGATTATGCGTATAATGAAAATGTCGAACAAAGTCTTGATGCGTTAAGTGTGAATGAAGACCATGATTACGATACAATTAATGTTGTTAACAATAGTATTGCAACCAATGTTGAGTTTATGACAGTTAAAGATGACAATGATGAAATTTCAGAAATTAAAGAAATTAGAGATTGGGTAATTTAATCTAAGACTCCCCATAAACATGTTGACTCGTTATTAACAATTTTAAGCCGTAAAGTATTACCTCAACTTCGAAAATGCACTAAAACTTTATTAAATACCAACAAAGCTGAATATGATATTGAACAAATGACAGATTACAATGGCTCTATTGGAGAATTTGTGTACCTTGGCATTTCACAAGGACTAAAGTCGTGCGTTAATATCTTTTTGCACCCGGATCAGATATTACATCTAATGTTTAATATCGACGGCATGAAATTTTTTGGTAACAGTCATATGACAGGTTGGCCTATTCTGTGCAAAGTACACTCTTGTGCAAATGTTTACGAACCATTTACGGTTGCCACATATTGTGGACGTAGTAAGCCTAAATGTGTAATAGATTATTTAAAAAAATTTATTACTGAATTAAATGAACTTCTGAATACAGGGCTGGAAATTGAAAATATTCAGTTTACAATAAAAGTTATGGCTATTCCATGTGATACGCATGCAAGGGCCTACCTAAAAGGTAAGAAATGTCACACAGCGTTTTATGGATGTCAGAGGTGTACAGTTAAAGGAGAGAAAGTAAATAGAACAATGGCATATATTATGTCCAATGATACTACCAAGAGGACAGATACATCCTTTCGAAATTTTTCACATGTACATCACCATACTGACGATGTGATGTCGCCATTTACACTATTAGATCCACCTGTAAATATGGTTAACGATTTTATTTTGGATCCTATGCACCTATTATATCTGGGTGTTTTAAAAAAATTGGTAGAGATTTGGATGACATCAGGGGATTCAATACACAAGTTAAGTTCTCGTCAAAAGAAAGAATTAGCTCAACGCATCGAATCAATAAAAAAGGATATTCCTGATGAATTTCCTAGGAAAATTAGAAGTATAGTTTACTTCGAACTATACAAAGCAGTCAAATTCAAATTTTTCCTTTTGGTTTGTGGACCTGTTATTTTGAAATATATACTTGACGTTGATGCGTATAATCATTTTTTATTGCTTCATGCAGCTTGCAGAATCCTGTCTTCCAAAAACATGCTCCTTCATTCTGATTATGCACGACAATATTTGGAAACATTTGTTCGAGCATCTAAAGAATTATATGGTCCTCGATTTATAGTAATGAATGTTCACAATTTAATTCATTTAGTGGACGATATCGAGTACACACAATGTTCTATAAATGAATTAAATTGTTTTACTTTCGAATCTTATTTAGGAAAAATTAAAAATTATATCCGAAGCCCAAATAATATTCTTGCGCAATATTGTAGAAGACAGCATGAAGAACAACAAACAAATAGGAACAAACCACAAATTCCTCCAGAGTTTCAGATCGTTAAAAAAGGTCAATATGAAAAAATATTACAAGTCAAATATAAAGGCTATTTATTAACACTAAAACAACCCAAAGAATGTTGAATGTGGTAAAATTACACAATCTTTATGTTATATCTTATACAGCCTCTAAGTTATAATTTTATAGGTTACACATACATAACAGGAAAGATTATTTTACCACAATCAGGGTGCTACTTACTTTTTATGTAAAATATTTTTTTAAGCCGAGATAGTAATATTAAACATCGCCATAAAATCTCACTTCTGGAAAGAAAGGCAGTTCACCCTTAATGTTTTCTGACAATCTCATGTAAAGTCACAAGTTTGTTTGCCCAAATAACAAAACTGCAAAACTTTCGGGTTGCTTGTTGGAGTGTTGAACAATTGTTCAACAATTTTCCGGAACGTTAACATTACGTTATCTGGACTGTTATATTCAGTTTATTCCTTTTTTATTTAATTTTATTTCATTTTTCGTAGAAATGAATTTTACTACTCATACGCATGAAATATTTACAATTATTATAATATCTGTCAATGTTTTTCAGTACATAAACAATATGGAAGTTATGAAATACTCCATAATTTCGTTTGTGAAAAGAGGTAGACAAGGAAAAACTAAATCTGTCGATATAGTACCATCTTCATGGTTAATGTGGGATAAAAAGAAACAGAAGTGTGTAACAAAATTTCCCGACCGCCCCTATACCAAAGAAAGCTCTGATTTACTCTACACCATGGTGAAGAACGAAGATGATCCATTAGATGAATGGCCTATATTTTCAGTTCAATTAAAAGGCTGTAGCGAATATTTTCGTTTATAGAATTTTAAATTTTATGTAAACCGCGCGAGAGTTGCATTAGCTAGAAAGACAGAAACTAGGTAGGGAGAGCGAGAGAGAAAGCTATTAATTCAACTGCAGACTGTCTCGATAAACGTCCGCCAATCAAAAGAGATAACTTGGACGCTTAGGGATTTTAGGAACGCCCGGTCGCCTCACTAGATGCGATGCGCACGACATCCCTTCCCTAAGAGAAGAGTTGCGTCAGCTCGTGGGGACACATTCGTTTTAAACTTTGTAGAAAACGGACGCCATAGTCGACTCCGTTTGATAAAATTGATAAAAGAGTATTCCCGGTCTTTTCCGTGAGTAATGTGATCACGAAGGAACAGTACGTTGCAAGCCCAGCCTGGAAAATCGAGAAAGTGGACAACTTGTTGGCGGTCGCCACACTTGAAGACAGGCATGTCGTTCAATACCGTGCTCGTAATGGTGACGTTTCGTGTATCGAAATAGAAGATCAACGTTCTTTTTCAACATCGTTCCACTCCGGCGTTATTTCCATGGAGTTTTAAACCGAAGATCTACGCTTGTTTGCGGATTTACTCGACTCGGCGTCATTTTCACGGAGGTCAAGTATATCCCGCTCAATCTGTTGCTATCGACATTTCATTCCGAATATGGAGAGTTGGTTGCCACGAGGTTCTCTAAGGGACGTCGAACGAAATCGCCATTTTGTCAACTGATGGACGATTGGACAAGAAGATGAGACAGCATTGCTTCAATTCGGATGAAATCCTGGCCAGGTTTTATTTTATCGTTTATTTAACGTTTTCTCTCATAAAGTAGTTTTCTCTCGCTTTCATTTAGATAAACAAACATGTTTCAATAGTAAATTCATTCCCATTAAATTAATAAAATAGCGTTGTGTAGTTCAAAGATGATATGTAAATTTTCTTATAATGGTATTTTACTGCGACATTATTATTTAAGAATGACTATCGCAGCGGGAAAAAATGATTCGATTAAAATTAATTATTACAAAGACTCTTTCCATTATATGTAATATATATATGAAGATCGTTGTTAGAAATTATTTATTGATATTGTATTGAGTCGTTGAATGCTATGGAAAAAGATTGCTCATAATACACTTTTCATTTAAATTAAATGCTGGTTAGTGAACATAACGATATTTAAATGAGATATGACAATTGTTTTATGCAGTATTTCAATTTGAGAAATGACAACCTCTATAATAATATAATTCAAATTATTAAAATGATTGAATATTATAAAACGCTTCCTGTTATATGCGACATAACCTCCCATTCTATTTGAAGAAAAATTATTTGTGATTTTGGCTGCTTATTTTTTGACAGGTATATCTTAATGAAAAAATATGAAGACGACAATTTTCCATTTAGCACATGTATGTATTGTTCATTTATAATTATCCCTTCTATCCTTTTTTGTAGTTTATTTTATAAAACAAAATAATGTTTCCTATAGTTTAGAAAACATTATAAGGCGTGGCTAGTAAGTATTTCACAATTATTTGATAATTTCTTCATTACGAATAAATCAGTCTGAAGCTTTAACCAACAATCTAAAAAGTCTGAATTAAAGAGTAACATATTTACATTTTTTTTGTTTTTTTTTCTGTTACTACATTATTAAGCATTATAAAGTTACGATACAATTAGTATGAGAAATCTTTTAAACAGTTTCTTGAATCATTATCGATGGATCCGAAGAGGATGCCCACATTTTTGTGTGACGATTAGAAACGTATGTTTTTCAAAACAATTACAAACATCATAACTATAAATTTGACTGCTTGTGAATTGGTTACATGTCACTTTTAGTTTTCGATATAACGCGTGATAAGAATAAAATATTTTGTGTTAATATAAAAATATCAGTTTATATAAATATATAGTAGAATCAAATTTTCTTTACTTTTTATGACGTAATAGAGCTCATCTTCAAGGCTGAAAGTCATATAACCTTCAATATTCAAAAGCAGTCCAAATTTTAGTTACACTGTAAAAAAAAAATCGTGTAATTTTACAACGTTTAGCGTTGGTCATATTTATGCCCATGCTGAACGTAGCGATTTTCACGTGTCGAGCGTTGTAAAATGGCAACCTTGATTGTGAAGTCACATAACCTTGTAAAATTTTACAACGCTCGACGTGTGAAAATCCCTACGTTCAGAATTTTGAATGCTTTTCCCCTGTCAGATTTTTCCCATTTTTTAGAAAAGTGTCCTTCTATACTCTGACGTACGTTCAGGACCTAAGCACAATGAAACCTCGACCATGTGGCTTGTTTTAAACGTAAAAAATGCTAAACAAATCTTAAAAAATTCATGGGGCTTCTTAAACTATTCAATTTTAAGTTTCTGTAATAATATTTATGGAAAAAAATGTTCATATTTGTATTGTTTAAACAGTGGGGTAACCTAGTAGGCAACCAAGTTTTTGACAGAGTCGAATCGACCCTGGTTTACATTCGAAGGGTTAAACCTCGGAGGTCTTAAGGGTTTCAAAGTTTCATTGTGCGTTGATTTGGAGGTGAAAGGAACAACACTAAAACCTCTAAACCGATGCACACTCGAGTTACCACTGCAACCCTTGTGCTTGGTCCGAATACTTCATGGCGTGTAAAAAATTTCAAAAATCGATTATACAAATTTTTCTTATTATGAACTTGAACACCATATCAATCACATATTACTATCGAATATCAGTCACATATTACTTATACATGTATGAGATGCACTCCATAAATTATCTTGAACTATCTTTCTTTGTTTTGTCGGTCTTTTGATTGGATGGGATGATAAGAAAATCCATTGTTAAAAATTAATATATTTCATAATGTCCTCTAGATAGTCCTGAAGAAGACCCACAGGTGGTCGAAACGCAGACATTATTAAATATATTATTTTTTAACAACAATCGATTTTCTTACCATCCAACCAAAAAGACCGACAAAACATAGAAAAATAGTTCAAGATTATTTATATAGCAGTCGAAAAAATTCACCTTATTACCTACATAAATTCACTAAGTTGTTCGTTTTTAATAGATACCTACGTAGAGGCAACTCAAAAATTAAGTCGATTGGACAAATGTGATCATGCCTTCTCTTTAGACGAAGATGATACACCAATAGAGAGAGAAAGATTGGCTGAGGAAGCTATTAAAAGAAGTAAATTCATCGAAAAGGCAAAGGTCTTAAAGGATATAATGACAGTTACTCCAATGGAGAACAGAAATTTTGCATTGCCACAGACTGCAGGTTTTTATGTTTATATTCTATAAAATTAATTGAAGTGATGACAATTATGATCGCAATACAATTTAGATATTCAGGTTGATAATGTTCATACACATAACAATCTTACCATTTCCAATTCATTTACATCTTCACTAATAGAGATTTTCTTTATCATTATATTTATTCTTTTATTGTGTTATAAATTAATTCTTTTATCACTATTTATTACGTAAATATTAACACATACACACAAAAATACTTATAAATTTCTTTAAACGTGGAAAACGTTAAAAATTATACAAGCCTCTTGGGGGTGCATCCAAACTATGACAGAGTACATATCGTTGCCCTGCATCTGCGACTGACTGAGACTTACGGCACTATACATTATACATAAACAGTGTCTCTGCGGTCGCCACAGATTAACACAAAAAAATAGCGGTTGCCTACTGCACCGTTTCTGCACTGGGTGTACATATATATGTACATACATACAGGGTGCGTTCGTACGATCCGAACATAGGGCATACCATGTTAAAGATAGAGCGTTCCTGATTGGCCAGTTCCAGCCCATACAGTTCTCTCCATTGGCCGCGCGAGAGCAGGGAATGACTGAAACTGGAGATGCGAGTACTGCCTTCACTGTTCAGTACTTCAGTCAGCCACATTCAGTAATTTAGCCTGAATTAAACATTGAGTCAAAAGATCGTAGTACATAGATGTAATTTTCCTATGTTTAATGTTGTAAATTCCCATTTAAGTCTGTAAGAAAGTTACAACGTGGTGTAGTGAATTTGTAGTAAATTTACAACATTAAGCGAAGGAAAATTACAACGGGTTGTAAAATTACCACAATTAATAGGTTATTTACATTTACTTTTTTTTATAATGTAGGAAAATTACATCTACGATCTTTTATCGTGCAGTCAATGTTTACTTCAGGCTGAATTACTGAATGCGGTTGACTGAAGTACTGAACACTAAAAGCAGTAACTCGAACCTCCAGTTTCAGCCATGCTATCTCGCAGCCAATGGGGAGAACCGTACGGGCTGGAACTGGCCAATCAGGAATGCTCTACCTTTAACCTGGCTTGCCCTATGTTCGGATCGTACGCACGCACTCTGTATGTACACCTGCAGGTGCAATAGGCCTTTTCATTTACGGATTGTAGTTACGTTTGTCGCTTATACACGTAGTTAGTTACTTTTATACCATACAAAATGTGCTCGAAACAAGTAAAAGCTAGATCTAGTTACCCTTAAATGAAAAGGCCTACAATTCGAGTTATTACTAGGATTGTCCAAACCACGTCAAAACTTTGGAGTGCACAGGAATCAGGTAAATCGCATGGTTCATGATCGAAACAAAACGTTCATTCGATCGTTAAGGGGTCGTTTCCACACGAGTGCTATCTTATAGCGTTCTCTAATGGACGGTGTAATGTAGATTTTTCTGCACCTTGTGTATCTCTATCTTTATCTTACACATTTGAAATCGAGAGACAGAGATACATTTAGTGCGCATTACACCGACGATCAGAATACGCTATTACGTTTAGGTTTACGTTTAGTGAAATGCGATATAACTCGAAAATCTCCAAATATCCAGGTTCGAACAGAAAGCTCACCCGTAGACACGTGTTCTGATTGGTCAATATTAGAAGAGGGAGTAAAACATTTTCGAGATTCTCGATGATATCGAATTTCACTAAACGTAAACGTAAGCGTAAACGTAAGAAAGCACCCCGTGGAAACGACCCCTAAAGGTCAATACACAAGAACAGACGTAAGACGTAAGCATAAGACGTAAGACAGCACGTATAGCGTACACTGTAAAAAATGTTGATGTAAATTTACCACGAAAATCATAGGATTTGTAGACACAAAAATACCAGTGATAATCGCTGGAAATTTACCAAAAGCTGGTAATGTATCACATTTAAGTGTAAAATTCACTTGAAAAACTGTGCAAGTTCCCTGTTGAAACTATGGAATTTTACACAATTGCTGTAATATTACATTTTTTCACTTTTCCATTTCATTATGTATTTACCACAATTATCAGTGGTATTTTTGTGTCCAATGCTTCTCGTTGTAAATATTACAGTTTAATTGTAATATTACATATTTACTGCCAAAAAAACCTCTCAAAATCGCTGAAAAATTGCATCAAATGTGTAATTTGACCTCGAAAATCATTGTGAACAATTACATTCATGAAATGTAATTTTACTTCACACTTTTTTCAGTGTATTCAATAATCTGCACCGTCCCAGTGCAGTGCACATTTCCGCTAATCTCGACTACCCGAGGTCCGGGTCGGAGATTGGCAAATATGTGCACTGCCCTGGGACGGTGCAGATTATTGAATACGCAGAAATGTAATAGCCGTGGCATTTCTTAGCATACGTCTTACGTCTTCTCTTGTGTAATGGCCTTAACCATATAAATTTAATTGAGATTTCTATGCACTTCAAAGTTTTGACCGTCCTAGTAACAACGTGAATTAACCCATTAACGCCCAAATGCACAGAAAGTTTACACTAATTTCAACGCTTATTTCCAATATGAAATGAATTCGCAAAAAATCAAACCTATCAGATTCTACCATTTTCGGGGCCGCTCTTTCGAATGGCAGTGAGAAAATTTTAAAAAATTCGAAATTTATATATGATTTTGACATATATAGTAAAAAACATGTTTTTCATGGGTGCAGTTTTTACAAATATCGAGTTTTCGATACAATATCGTATTTTGAATTAGCTGAAATATATTGTAAGCGTGCACTCGATAGTTGTACTTAAAAAATATACTGGTATATATTTAAAATTTTCGATGTGAGATTCAAAATGGCCACGGCATTGAAAAATATCTTTTGAAAATTTAACCTTTTTTTTCTTGAAAACTATAGATTTTAGACAAAATCTTCTAAGAACAGTTATGTTTTAGAATGAGTCAAATTTTTTCAAAATGTATTGTCAAAATTTTTTATTTTTAAAAAATTCGAAAAATCAAAATTTTGAAAAAAATCTGAAAAAATTTGACCGTATTCTCCAACCAATTCTAAGATATTTTTGTTCTTAGGAACTTTTCTTTAAAGTCTATAGTTTTCAAGAAAATAATTCATTACTCTTGAAATATAGAAAAGTTTAATCATCTTCTGTCTTGAAAACTATACACTTTAAAGAAAATTTCCTAAGAATAGGTTTAATTTTTTGCGAAATTCATTTCGTATTGGGAATAAGCGTTGAAGTTAGTGTAAATTTTCTGTGCATTTGGGCGTTTATGGGTTAATGCACCTGGGAGTACACACTTGTTTTCCACTCTTCCGGGGTAAAAATGCAACGTAACGTAGGAAAATTGGACCAATGAGGGATAATTTTTGAATTTCATTAATTTTTTTACATTGGTTAAATTTCCCTTTTCTATACGTCTGCGTTTGCATTTCAACGTCTATGTAGGATGCCCAAAAACTGACCAGCAATATTTTGGATTTGGAATCTACATGTCATTTCAAGCAAAACGTCCTCTACCAAAATTGGATCCGAGGCTTACAATCTGAGTGTCGAGCCATTAAAGTTAAACAAAATCACTTTTTTGCAATAACTCAGTTGTTTTTAAAGTTATCTTAACGAAATTGGGCTCATTTTAAGGATATTTTCAAGATGTACAATTCATCTTTGAGGCACTTTGACCCACGATGAATGTTTCTCTTGCTGTAGCCATAAAATCGGGAAAAAATGCCAATTTTTGCGGTATTTCGCATGTAACTGATTTCGCTAAATAGTTATCGAAATATCACAAATGAGGAAATTGTAGGCCTTGAAGAAACGAACAATTTTACCCCTAAGACGATGCGATTTTATAAAAATTGAGCCCAGCAGAAGCTTCTTAATGTCGGAAAATTGACGGAAAACGGCTTGGTATTCGCAAAACGCATTTTTTACCAATTCCTTGAGTTTAAATGACTTCTCCTGGGCTCATTTTTTTTCTACCACAATAATAATAAAATGTTGTTCTCCCCAACTTTTATGTCTCTAAACTATTTTATTTCGACTTTTTTCAGAAAGTGTGAGTACCACAGAGGAGCTAGAAGATAATGCTAGGGGAGTAGTGCGCATCGACACTCGGCCTAATGGCGCGTCCCGACCGCCACTGATTCCCACAGTGATTCGGTACGGTATAAAACTCCAGTTGGGAATGACGGACATGTGAATCTGTCTTACATTAAGGGCAGACAGTACAACTATGCCGACGACGAAAAAGGTACATATGGGGCATTCACAAATTTTGTAGTTGTGTAACAATTTTAATATATTTGGAATTTTTGAGTTATGACTTTTGAAAGTTTTAGACGTTATAAGGAATACACTATGTTCAATCGCCTGCAACTCAAAAACGGTTCAGTGTACAAAAAAAGTTTACAAGGAATAAAAGTTTTATATTTGTGCCGGCTTTACAGCGATTCAGAAAAAGATTACAAAATTTTATTTTTAATGCATATGTCTGGTAATTTTTATAAAGAAATTCGATTTTTCTAGTTCATATTACTTAAACTTTATTACTCAAAAAAGTTACCAGATATATGCATTAGAAATGAAATTTTGCATTTTTTATCTAATTCATCCTGAAACTGGCTCAAATGCAAAACTTTTATCCTTTATAAACCTTTTTTGTACAAAGTGAGTAAAAATGTTTACGATACAAATTTATTTTATTATATGTACTTTATGTTGTTGATTTTAACATTTCATTGTAGTGAACACGCAGCAATTGGATGTAGCAATACGTAACGTTAGTGAAAAACTGGATTCCTACTTTCAAAACACTATTAAAATATTGACTGACAAACTGGCCGAAATTTTATATGATTTGGATGAAATAAAAAAGAGACTTGTGACACAAGAAATTAAATTAGACAATATTGGCCAAAATTATTCCTCCGGAAAATTTTTGCATCTAGAAAAAGAAGACAATCTGAACATACCGTTTAGCGACTATGACACATTTAAGAGTTTTGATGAAGCGTTAAAAAAAGATGACACTCTCAAATTGACCGTTGTAAATATTCCTTTCCTAAATGAAAGCATATTTGAAGCTATGACTAGTTTTATAAATATTTAATTATTCTTTTCTTATTTTAGTGTCAAATTCTGAGGACATGATTTTCCAAGGACTGTTGCGTTACTAAAACTGCAGTTAATATGTTGAAAACATTTTTTTCAAAAGAGTTAGCTGTACAATTTACTACTCAAAAGAAAATGGGCGATAAATTTATTTTGAAAGAAACACATTTGTATACATTAATCGAAGGTACGTATTTGGATCATTTTCAAAAAATGGGTATTTTCGACTGGCAATATTCAAAATATACAACTGCATGTTTTAATGTTTCTATTTGTATTATTTTTTTCGCTTTTCAGTGAATTTTTCAAATACCTAGTGCATAGAGAAATATATAATCTTTCACTAATCTCCAAAAAATGTCATTTTTCATGTAAAGTAATTCTTATTTTTTCGAAAAGCGTGTGTCATTCATAACATATAGAATAACTAACGATTTAATCAATTTGTCGCACGAACTATATTGTTAATATTAACTGCTATGAATATATTTCATTTTCCATAAATTTCCTAACATTATAAAGTACTAAATTTTTAATTTGTTTTAATATTTAGATATAATTGTACGGCCAAGTACTGTCAAACGCCCGCGACTGGAATTCGAAGCATTCAAATCGCCGATCACAAGAAAAGAAAGACTCTCCACAGTCAACACAAGAAAATAAAGACTCTCCACAGTCAACACAGTCAAATAATACTAAGCAGTCTGAAGAGATGCATGTAGACACTCCAGAACATGATTTATATAGTCTCATCCAAGATCCGATTCCGCCGTGAGAGCATTACTATCTCAACATTTTTTACTTTTAAGGATGTTACTGTATTTAAAAGAATATTTTTCAGTTACGTACTGTATTTAAGGGATGAAATTATATGAAATGACAGTGTAATTCGAAAAACTGCAGAGTATTATCTTATTTTGAAAATGTAAAAGAATGTAAATGCATAAGAAGTATGAAATAAACCTACATTTTATAATATTTCGTTTTTTTTCTCTCTGGTTAGTAACTCCATAAAATGTCAAATGTGTCTACATATCTAATGAATGTGCTTTAAAAATGTAGCTACAAAATGGACAAAAACTGGACAGAAAATGGATACAAATTGTATACATAATTTTTACATTATCATGAAAATAAAAACATATCTAGTTATTAGCCAAATTCTGAGATAAAAACTGGGCAAAAAATGGTTACATTATTCGCTTTAAATTTTCCAAATAATTCCAGCTAGAAACTGTACAGAAACTGTCCAAGATTTATCTAAAAATGTATCAAAAAATTGGCCACAAAATTGTTACATTATCAATGGGAAACTGGCCACATTTATTATCCACAAGCTGACCAGTACGCAAGTTTATTGGCCAAAAACTAGCCAATATTTAGGCGCAATTTCTACCAGGGTCTCTATCCGATTCGATACAATTTTAACACTCGTTTTCTACTGAAATTCTTTGTCTTGTCTTTATTGTATACTTTGTTTCCACCAATTGAAATAATTTTTGATTGCTACTTAAAACATTTTTGTCATAGTATTCGGTAGTCTATTTAATAGAATTTTCTAAATTCGCTAAAGACTGATACTGATTTTCGAGGAGTGTCTGTAATAATTCATATTTTTCAGCTAGCGTTAGAGTAATATTTTTAACATATCTTATTTCAGGTCGCGGACGAGTATTTTATATACTTTTGCGATGCATAATGTAGAGAGTGGCGGGAAATTGTAACGCTTACTCCTACCAAATGTATAAATACCTGAATAAATTATTATTATATGATTAATTATATTTAAAAAACATTTATGTTTACTCTCACAACGCAGAGTTGATAGATGTTTTAAAAACTCAAGATTGTGCATGCTATATTCATGTTTAGGCCGTATCTTTACACCAGGAAAACATTTTATTCTTAGCTTTATGTAATCGTCAATTATAGTTTTTAAGCATATTATCTGACTTAGTGATGTAATTGAAGAATGTTTGATAGTTTTAAATATATATTTAATAAATCATCTTTCAGATTCATTGTTTCATTATTAGAATTTGAACTGCTGTTACATAAGTTATTTGATACCGACGAGTCATTTTTATCAAATAAGGGAATAGTCTGTTGTTGTTGAATCTCAATTTCTGTGTTTTCGTCGATTATATCACTACCACAGATTGATAACAGATCGCTAAAGGTCTTCCTAAATGCGTGACACGTTTTTCGTTACCGGCCTTACTTGCAACTCGCCTAAAATATCTGTATATTTACGTCCGTGGAATTGAGTTTGATTTATTTGTTCTTATTTATCAAATACTTTTTATTTTTGAAGACTTTATCCTTTGATGTTCAAGGATACTAATATTATAAGCGAGTTGCAAGTAATATCAGTAACGAAAGTATGGCAGAAACTGCTATGCGTTTAGAGGGACCTTTAGCGATCTGTTATTAATGTGTTTCACTACTATGAATATTCAATAAATGTTCATTATGATCATTCCTTGAAAGCGATAATTCTCCATTTTCAAATATATCGTGATCCACATTTCTATGATATGTAGACACATATATTCGATATGAATTAATATTTTTGAAAGTTTCTTTTACTTCCATGTAATACCCACATTTTCTAAACATTTTTGAATTTGTAGCATATTCTTTATAATGTTTTTTCATAAATTTTGTATTTGTATTTTTAACAGAGCAATTTGTAAATAAATATTTGTAGGCCTTTTTATGAAAGCGAAGAAGATATTGTTTAAAACTACTGGAATTTAAGCATTTCGTGTTACATTTTACGTGTGTACTGAATGCTTGCATTTGCTTTTCTATATACATTTTGATGCTCATCATATTTAATGATAGTTCATAATCACACGTCAATGTTTAATAAATATATGAATAATTATTTACCGATTATCATGTGTCAACTGTTGGTCCACGACAACCCAATTTGGTGTACGTTAAAGAACCTTTTAATAACTAGGTACAGGTTAATATTTTTTTATTTATTTATTTATATACGCGCATTTCTGTTCTTTAATATCCTAAATTTTGAAAAGTTATTTATCACCAGACGATTCTAACAGTCTCTTTTGTGACGTTCCATCCCAGTCTGCACCCGCTAGAATCATCAGCAATTGTTCTATGATTTTAGGGTAAAATAAATTTCAACAATTTGTAACGTGAGTCCATATAACCGCTATATTTTAATAATTAGTTATTTTTAAATTTGACGCTAACATATTTTTTCCTTTTCTTATACATAAACGACTCTCGTGAGAATTAGACATTTCCGTCAATTCCGAGTGCCCAGGAAAAATGTTGCGATAGAATCGTTGCCCAGCTGTAACTAATAAAATATAATTTCGGCTCCCGTTGCTGCTTTTGCTTTTTACAAGAAACACACAAAAAATAGATAAGGCCGAAAATAATTTCTATGCCAACACCGGTGAGGCCTGTTCAATTTCAAAGACGCCCCGGTTTAATCGTAGATTAAGTTTATGATCTTTTTCCGCTGGAGAGCTGTCGAATATAACAGCCCAGATGGAAAAGCGTCTTATTACAGCCAAAAATAAGTTGCTAGTTCCTATGTGAACAAAAGATTTTCTTTTAAATGATTATTAATTTTTACTCTGCATTTCAATATGCTATCCATTCATTTTCCCATGCGAACCATAGCTCACCTGGTCCATATGCGTATTTTTAGCTGGAATAATTCTTATAATTTTTGATGATCGTAATGTTTATTAACATCAATACTTGCGCAAATATTTCAAGTTGCGTTTATAATAAAATGAATACTTTTACACTCTATTATAAATGTTACTATTATATCATGACTAAATATTCTTTATTATGAATATTATCATTATTGTTATTATTTTACGAGGATTATTGTTGTAACGTTATTATTCGCTAAATTGTGTTACTTTGCAATGAATGATTATTATTAATGTTAAGAGAAATATTATTTAGAACATCGTCGAGTCGAATATGCAAATGCATTTTGTGTGAGTGTCAAAAGAGATACTCCCTTTTCCTCCGGTGGCCCAATGAGGCCCCTCCGTTTGAGTAGGCGAGTGCGAGAACATGATGTTTCCTTGTCTCTCAACGTGACTTTTCCGAGGACCATTTTTTTTATTACTTCTGGCCAGAACGAAGATTGGCCAGAGTTCGGAAATGCATTTTCCCCACCCCATATTTTCGACTATACCGAGTCTACGTGCTGCAGCACTCGACTCTGGGAAGTCAGTATTCATTTATAATTTCCTTCGCGTATTTCAGTATTCATTTAAAATTTCCTTTGCGTACTTCAGTATTCATTTAAATTTTCCTGCGCGTACTTCAGTATTCATTTAAAATTTCCTTCGCGTACTTCAGTATTTTATTTTAAAAATTACCTTTTCGCATACATTTTTCAGTGGTTCCAATATTTATAGAAGAAAAGAAGAAAAGGTGAGGATAATATTAATTCTAATCTTTAGAAAAAGATAGAGTAAAATTTTTCTTTCAATTCGACTGGAGTGGTTGAATTTACCTTCACGCTCGTCGAATAACTGTTAATTCGACTTGAGGGGTTGAATTATTTTTTACCCTCGTCGAATAATTTTTAATTCGACTTGAGAGGTGGAAATTAACTTTCACCCTCATCGAATAATTTTTAATTCGACATGAGCGGTTGAATTTACGCTCGTCGAATATCTTTCAATTCGACTTGACGGGTTGAATTAATTTTCACCCTCGTTGAATAATTTTTAACTCGACTTGAGAGGTCTAAATAAATTTCACCCTCGTCAATGCCTCGTTAACTCTAAATTTATGTTAGATTAGAATTAATCATAGCATTTAGATTTAAGTTTCTTCCGTTAATAAAATAAATAAGATATTTTAACACTCGTATATATTGTTCCTAAATTCCTTAACCCTTTCCTGGATCTTGGTCGCCCCAAGTTAAGAGGGGCGAACAAATACATAATTTGAAAATACGTTACTGACGGTACTTTCCGCCCGACGAATTAAATTTTTGGCGCAGTCGGTAGGATCAAGATCGAAAGGTTTAAGATGTTACATAGGAATAATTTTTTTTTTTAATTTCAGTTTCATTTAATCAAACCAACTCTTCTACAGGAAAGTTATATATCATAGTATTTTATGTCTATGTCTTAATTCTATTTTTCTTTCAGCATATTAGTCGTGTATAATAGTGTTCGATTGTATTTAATTTTAATTCTACTAGTATTTGAGGATCTAGAAACTCCTTCCCTTGGGAAACTGTTTAGTTTCGGTCCAATTCTATTATTGGTTCCGTTAAATTCTTCGTGCACATACGTTTGAGTTGCTTCCTCAGGAAAGTTCGAACTCGCCAGTGCAACATTCGAAACGGAAGACGTGAGAAAAAAAAAATATATATATATATATAATAATAATATAAAAATAATATATATATATATATATTTTTTTTTCTCACGTCTTCCGTTTCGAATGTTGCACTGGCGAGTTCGAACTTTCCTGAGGAAGCAACTCAAACGTATGTGCACGAAGAATTTAACGGAACCAATAATAGAATTGGACCGAAACTAAACAGCTTATATATATATAATAAGAACATAATTAGGAAAATAACACTACAAAAGAAGTGAACAAGTGAAAATTAAAAACAGAAAAAATTTTTTGAAGAAAACGCTACAAAAATAACAAAAACATTTCTTGTAATAACATCGTGATATATTAAAGAAAACACGATTAAATAAAATAAATGAATCCGAAGTGTTGAAGGAAACGCGATGAAATAAGAGTGAAAGTAAAAGTGCGAAAAATGAAAAATTTGGAATAATCAGTAAATTTCCGCAAATAAAGATTAAATAAATTCGGCCTAAAATTAAAGGCAAGAGACGGTAGTCTACCGAGACTATTCGTAAATATCGGTCCAAAGTGACAAGAGACGGTGATCCGGGAATCATACGTAAAAATACAAATAATAAAATTTAAAAAAAATAATAAATTCGGCCTAAAATTAAAGACAAGAGACGGTAGTCTACCGAGACTATTCGTAAATATCGGTCCAAAGTGACAAGAGACGGTGATCACGCGTAAAACGAAAATAAATAAATATTAAATAAAAATAAAACATATATTGACCTAAAGTAAACGGGAATGGTGAAAATCCAGTGAAGCTATCTGTAAAAAAAGAGGAAAGCGTTTAATCGAAAAACGTATTGAAACTAATAAATAAAGATGAAGTGAAACGTGAAAAAGGAAAAATTTGCAATGAAACGAGAGATAATGTAGATTAAGTAATATGAATAAACAACCTAAATAATAAGAGTGGAAAATCGCGAACATAAAGTGTATAAATAAATGAAACTAAGGAAATCGCATTTACGCGTGATTAAAGAAATGCGAATAAATTAAATAAAATTAATCGAACAAATAAGACGCGCAATTGGGTAAAAATAAACAAAATACTTCGGCCCGAAACAAGGCAAGATTCCGTAATCACTCGTAATTAAAAACGCGAAAACTGAATAAGGTAGTATCTAAGAATAATAAATTAATTATATATTTGTCTATATATGTATATATATATAGACAAATATAGTTAACCGAAGAAGAAAGAAAAGACGCTTTACTTCCCGGTGTTCCTGCTGTAAACCACTGAAACGTTGCTGGAAATTCTGAGACTGATCCTTTTCTTTCCAAACCGCGAGTTTGTTATTCTCTTCTAAAATCGCCCATACCAATTACATTAACAGAAATCCCGGAAGAAAGCGAAAATAGTTCATCAAATTCGCCCCTGTGAAATTTTTCAGATTTTGCAGAAGAAAGTAACGTCTCTTCGGATTCAATTTTTTCTTCATCAACCTTACCTTTTATACCTCGTGAACGTTTCAAAATGGCGGAAGGCCAACTATTCGTTAGCATTCGTAATGCAGCAGATACAATACCAGTCTATTCGGGTAGTAATGACGGTTATACATTCAGCGAATATTCTGCTGCTTGCAATATGGCATTGAAAATGATTCCCGCTAATGCTGAGAGAGCTTACTCGATTAAAGGGCGAAGCGTATAAAACCATATTGGGCAAGGATCCCGATACCATAAGCGATATGCTAAGGTTTTTAAAGGGTATACAAGGACGTCGCATTTCTTTCGTGGAAGTATACGGAGAATTAGCAAGGCTATGTCAAGGAAAAACCGAATCAGCCGCTAGCTATTTTAACCGCATTCGCGCTATCGGGTACCGATTAAAAGAAGTCCATCAGGCCGAAATAGGCGACCGAGATTTGTCCACAGAGAAAATTTCGGAATTAGAGAGAGCCTGTTGCAAGGCATTCGTATTAAATTTAAAAAGTGGAAATACACGGTCAGATGACTGAAAAACGGGATCTCAGTAAGGCCGGTCCAGAAGCAATCGAGATAGAAGATAATCTACAAAGTCGGAAACGACTCATGTCCGTCGATAGGGTTAATCAAGGTTGTGCTATTTGTTTTGACACCGACCACGAACCTCTACAATGCCCGTTACTAAAAAGGGAAAACAATCGTTGTTTATTTTGCAATAGCTCTTCTCATCCTTCTAGTGATTGTAAGTAGGAAAATAGTCTTACATGCCAATTGTGCGACCAAACCGGTCATACTGCTCGCGATTGCCGTTCCAAGGGTCTTAAATGCCAAGCATGTAGCAAATCCGGTCACGAAGCAAGGGACTGTAGAGTTTTGAACCCCTATCTTATTTGCGAAATATGTCGCAAGGTAGGTCATCGCTCTAGAGATTGTCGTTTCAGAACTTCCGTTAAAGTAATGCAGGTTTTACCCATGTGTCAACTTTGCAACAAGGAAGGGCACGAGTTGAGAAGTTGCCCTAATAATCCACAAAGTCAGTGGTGCTCGCAAAGAGGACACATCTTGAGAGATTGTCCGCAAAAAGCGAATGAACAGCGACAACCTCCTCTTTGTCAAAACTGCAATAGATTTGATGATTCCGCGGACCAATGTAACCGGTTGAATAATCAGTTTCAAGCACAAAACATTTGTTATCACTCGGTCGAAAATTGTTTCGCGCGGAAAAGACAAACGCAGAATCCGATGAATATTTATAAGAATCAGAACACGGGAAACTCACCGAGTCTCCCTCGGCGGGAGGCACGGATAAATGCTCGTCAAAATCGCGCGAATGTCCATACTCTGGAAGCATCATGGCTCCCGAACCCGTTTCTGTACTCAAAGTAAGCATAGATCGCGACTCTCCAGTACTTCAAATTACCGATCCAATACGAATTTCGTTACTATTGCATTCAGGTGCGGGACCGTGTCTTATAAAAAACCGTTTTATAGACGAATCAAAAATTGATAGTTCTAGAATAATGCGTCTGTTAGGAATATCGCCCCAACTTGTATCAACGATAGGGAGTGTCTATGTAAATCTCTTAGGATTTCCTACTGAATTTCATGTTGTGGAAGATACATTTCCTATTCTCCAAGACGGAATAATAGGTGCTTCATTCCTATCCAAAAACAAGACCAAATTAAATTGGGATGGGAAATGTTTAGAACTTGGCAAAATGAGGTATCCCTTCGCGCAAACAAATACACCGATGGTCGTACCGCCGCGCACGTGACAAATAGTATATGTTAAGATACATTCCAGCAATACATGTTTTGGACATCTGCCCCCTTTAGACCTCTCAACAGGTGTGTTTTTGGGAAATGCTTTGGTTGAAAATAGGAGTGGAAAAGCATATGCGATAATAGTTAATACTTCTAATAAACCATATTCGTTCTCCCCTTTTTACGTTGAACTCTAGGAGTTAGATGGTATTAAGTGTAGCAAACATACTATGCATGTAACCAAACGCGTTGCTGGACGTCTTAAACGTAATAGAAATAAAATTTCTTCATCAAAAAATTTGACATTGCGTAATGACTTCCGTTGCGAAAAAAATAAGAAACTTTTACGACTGGATCATTTGAATGACGAAGAACGTAAGGAAGTCGATTTTCTAATAAGTGTCAGCTCAGATCGATTCTACCTTCCGGGAGAACCTCTTGGAGCTAGTCATTTGATGAAACATGATATACACACTACCGACGATACCTCTATATACAAACGTCAATACCGTTTCCCACAGAATTTGCGAGGAGAAATTAATGGACAAGTATTGGAACTCCTAGATAATAAAATCATACAACCATCACGTTTTCCATATAATACTCCTGTTTTGATCCCCAAAAAGGAAGATAGCCATGGCAATAAGAGATGGCGTTTAGTTTTGGACTTCAGGGATTTGAATGAAAAAACAGTCGGCAACGAATATCCTCTACCTAATATTTCCGAAATTTTGGACCAGTTAGGCAAGGCTAAATATTTTTCAATTTTTGATCTTGCTTCCGGTTTTCATCAAATTGAGATGAGCGAAAAAGACCGCCACAAGACCGCATCTAGTACCGATCATGGTCACTGGGAATTCTGTAGAATTCCCTTTGGATTTAAAAACGCCCCCGCGACTTTTATGAATTTAATGAATATTTTACTAATGGGTTTACAAGGTACCGAATTATTCGTCTACCTCGACGATATAGTAATTTATTCCAAATCTTTAAATGAACACCGAAGAAAGCGAATTTACAATTAAAACCAAATAAATGCGAATTCTTGCGTCATGAGGTCACCTATTTAGTTAATCTTACAACCCAAGAAGGAATCAAACCGGTCCCTAAAAAGATAATATACGGAAAAATTCCAGTGACACCTTCAAGTCGTACGCTTCCTCGATCCGAACTACCTGACACTTACGATAATTATCTAATTAGGTTACTGGTTCGTTTAGACAGTCTTCATAAAGGGAAAATTCTCGAGAAAATGTTCAATTTGCTAAAGAACGATCAAAGGTTTATTACGATCGTCGCGTAAATAAATTCACCTTTTCCGCAGGTGATTATGTTTTATTGCGGAAAGGTATGAAGATCGGGAAACTTGGTGATTTGCAAGAAGGTCCTTATAGAATTCTAGAAGTATACAGCGACAAACATGTTAAGATACGTATTGGGCGCAAGGAAAGAATAGTTTCGATGGATCGACTAATTCCTACCGCAATCCAAGCACAGCCTTAATAGGCGACTCAAAATGTCAAGTATCATAACCTTGTATTACCTTTTCTCTTTTTTGTTAATAGGAAAAATGGCCAGCAATAATAAATTTGATTATCGCATTTGTGCCGCCGGTGATGAAACCCCAGCGTCTCGCCGAAACACCCAACTGAATCGATGGGGATTAATGCATTTGAAGGGAAAACCTCATGCAGAACAGAAAGCTGCCATTATGGAAGCGAGGGCACTGGAGTCCCATATCCGAGATGAGCGATGGGAGGAAGTAGGTATTTTACAGAATACCGCCCCTGATTGCTGTAACTCTAGTGTGCCCACTTGCAACAGTCCCACACTTTAAAAATATCAACAAACTGACCGAAGCAGAAGGATGAGCCCTATCAAGATTACCAACCTGTTACCATACCAATCTATCGAGACACCATCGAGGATCCATCTCTACCTACTCGAGGTGATCTCCGGAAACGGAAGACACCGGGACCATTCTTGAAGTTGAATGCTCCGAAAGCCACTCTGCGCGAAAAACTAGTGCATATGTCTATGGCTGCCAATCCCGAATTAGCTGATCCTAATGAAGTTTGGGAGACCGAGAGTATGGCGGAAGAATCCACCGACGAAACTGCCAGAAATTATGACGACTATTATGATGAATTGCTAACCTTTGAAAATTCACTGAATGAAATATTCACTGAATCGAAGACGCGAGTAACTCCGTCCCCCACTAATGTTGGACAGCTGGACATCGAGTTAATGACTTTCTCGGACGACACCGATATTACCCCTGTACTTGTTGTACGGCCAGCAGGTGCTGAATCACTGACTCCCTCCATCTTGGACCAATCAATACCAGATGTAGAGTTGATAGTTAATGATCAGCCGGGTTCAAGGTCAATTGAACCACAAACATCGGTCGTGACTGGGGCAAAATCTCTAGACCAACGTCGAAATCGCCGTCACCGACCTCGATGACGGCGAAGTAATAGACATCTAGTACTAAGCCGAGAAAATAATGAAACTATTAATGAAAATAGCGTAAGTACAAGTAGAGCTCCACGTCCTTATCCCCATATTTTTCAACGACACCTTACGCCGCATTTTTGTACTAAAAAAAAATTTAATATATATATATTAACATAACATATATATGCGTTCCACCATGTTTTCACGAGTCGTTGGTACTTGTTCAGAAAGTCGCGATATCCATTTACTTCCCTTCAGGAAAGTAGAGAAAAATGTAGGTGAACTGGTTACGTGTGACTCAACTTATGTATAAAATGATATGCTACTTTATTTTCGAGTTATGTCGCCCTCTAGCGTTATGTAACAGAACCGGCGCCGTTGATGGCCGAATGCAAGCGATGTACATGTATGAAACCACGTGAGTTCTCTCGAGGTCCGGTAGATGGCGACGAAATCCCCAAATGAAGTAAGAGTTTCGTTTTGTTTAATAGAAGCTGGTTTGACCGTCAATGCTCAGCTTATTTATTCTCATTTCGGAAAAAACATACAGAGAGAGAATGAATGAGCTGAGTGAAGGGACATGACGCGTTTTTTAATGGATTGCGTGATGTCCTCTTTTTGTTTATTAAATAATAAATTTAAAACCTAAAATGTAATTTTATTGAAGGTAGAAAACTTATTTATAAAATTGCTTCCATATTGTATGCACAATTTTTATGTAATCAGTTTTGATTTTTAATATGAAGAATATCAATTATTCATAATCTTAATTTTTCGAATGGACATTATTAAAATTTCATATTCAGAATAACAATTTTCGCAATTGATATTACTAAATTCTAATATTAAAAATTCTAATATTAGAATTTTTAATATTAAATTTTCATAAAGGGATCAAATTGTCCCTATTGGCCCCTGGATGTCCCCCTTCGTGTCGAACAACTTTCATCCGACAACTTTTTTGATTCTGTGCATAGTTCTCGAGGTATTTCAATGTCTTCAGATAAATTTGGATTTTTATCGATTACAGAGCCACCTGTGAACTAAAATGCAATAGCTCCTAGGTCAAATTGGTGTACTTTTTTCCGGAGAATCCAAATTTGCAATAAAAACTGGGGGTTCCTATTTAAGTTTTATTGTTTTTGCCCCCACTCCACCCCCAGGGGATGGGGGAGGGGGTAAATTTAATTATCACTGGATGCCCCCCTTCGTGTCGAACAACTTTCATCCGACAACTTTTTTGATTCTGTGCATAGTTCTCGAGATATTTCGATGTCTTCAGATAAATCGGCCACCCTGTATATATATATATAATAATAATATTTATAAATAAAAATATATATATATATTTCTATTGATTTTATAATTATCAATACTTAATCATCTTTATATTTATCTGTATTTACCTTCATGTAATTGTATTATAACTGCAGGGTGTAGCTCAACAAGAATGGAAGCACTAATCAAGACACTTTTCATTATCGCCAGCGTGTCCTGGACCACCAGTCTCATCGCTTACGATTGTGGGACACCGAATGCGAATATGACGGTCATATCGTTGAACCACATAGGGAATTGTGATATACCCGAACCCCGGGTCAACAAAACGGCCGTGTACATACAGTTGCTTAAGATACGTGTAAAATAAACGTATTCCGGGAAATCACGCATTGCGGCATGCACAGCCACAGTTCAGCAGTGGCCCAGGGAATAGCAGAATATATGCATGAGGTCGGTCGAGAAGAGTGTTCGCGCATGCACGAAACCGGGCGTCTCGTTTTTGGTTCAACCATCTTGGAGAATATAAAGAAGAATGGTATCACATAATTCAGCACTGGGTTAGATGGCAGAATAGGATTTGATACCAAATGCAAGGGCACACACTACTACACCGACCCTTACGGTTCCTGGGATGATGTTATCGTCCAAGCTCGTGTAAGAGTCACCTTGGCCGACTACGAAGCTCAAACTCATCTCTAGAACAACGAGGTTATTTTGAGTACCGGTACACGTTGCCCTGTTAATCGTGGAACATACCTAGATTCCAATGGGAATTCAGCCTTGTGGGATAACATTCCCACTGAATCTTGTAAATTTCATCGGTACGGTGTACTCTACCAAGGCCTTGCATCAAAACTAATCGATATTGACAACACTTCCGCAGAAACTATATATAAAGTTATGACGCAAGATTTGATTTTTGCATTAGCTACAGGCGGCTCAAAGAATATTTGCGGCTATACTATTACCAAGACGGAACATCCCAAGCTCTACATCTTGGAAGGAAATAAAAATAAATTTTTTAATTCGCCAGCACCCCCTAAAGCTCAAGACATGGACCTTTTTGCGTACATCAATAGCAAGTTCATTTACGTAGAAAAACACGTAAAGACTCAGGTCACCAATCTGTACAGAGATATCTTGCTGCATCGTTGTGCCCTCGAGCAGGATCTCTTGAGGAAAGCGCAGTCATTATCGATTATCCGTCCAGGTGAATTTGCATACACTTACAAAGAGGGTCCAGGTTACATGGCAATCGTCATAGGAGAAGTCATCCGACTCATTAAATGCATAGCCGTTGACGTCAAACGCGTATTGCCTCAAATGTTCGAGCTGGAAGGGCTCTGGTATAAAATCTTCCCAACTCTGGTGGAAAGTCGAACTCCTCACATCATGTCACCGAAAACCAGCAGTACATGGAGATACGAGAGTCCTGGTAACCTTGCTCGATAAGGTATCTACACCGCTGAAGATCTGGAACGTTTAAGGGACTATATCGTGATGCCTTCCGAACAACCCGCCATTGTGAATAAACTCTTCGAACGGTTAAGGGTGAAATTGATAATTCCGCCGGGTTATCTATTGGAGGATTCTTGGATGCACAAACCCTTCAACGTATAGCAGACTCTACTTGGAATAGAATGGGGCTAGGGTTCAGCAATCTCGGTACATTCAGCGCTGGGATCTTGGGAGTCATTATGGCTGCAAAACTTTAGAAATTTGCAATAGATACTGGAATCCATTTTTTCGCTTTACAACGCGTTTTTGGATGGTCATTTTTCTTACTAGGTGCTGTCATGGATTCGATGACAAATGCACTTTTACATTTGCGCCGTCGTCCAGAAACAAAGACTCCAGATTCAGCTGAAAGAGGTACGTCTGAAGAATTGAAGCAACTGTATCCAACAAACCAATTATGCAGTGAAGCAGAAATTCCAACACCGCCGTCAAGGTTGTTAACCGCAATTGCATTTGTATAAACAAATATATATATATATATATATATATATATATATGTGACGCGTTCTGATGAAAGGGACCTAAGCGTCCGAACGATAATTGTGCAGGAGAGGGAAAGATATGCTACCAACGGCTCAATTTTCAATATTTTGCGCTGAAATTTTCAGCATATCTTCCTAACTCGAGTTAGTAGTGTACAGAAAGAGAGTAAGAGAATATCGGAAACACTGCGCCGCAGTCTTGCCTATTCTTTTCCCTCTCATCATAATTGCCGTTCGGACGCTTAGGTCCCTTTCTGCAGAACGCGTCATATATATATATATATACTTCTTTTTTCTGTACTCCTTTTTGCGGGAATGTATTTTATAATACTTCTCGAAACTCTCGAAATTGTATACAGGTCCTGACATCGTTTCAAAGAAATGTCGCGTTCCTGTGTCTATGTTTGACAGCACGTAAGCACCTCTATTTCAAATATTGTTATAAAAATGTCCTGCCTTTAGATGGTCATTGCAAACGGCCTCTTTCTAATAATGCGTGATCTTTAGATCATAAATATTGAAAAGTACTGGCTGTTACACATTAGTATTGTCATGTGAGGAATGTCGACAAAAAATTGCAAAAGCAATTCATTAAAGGTCAGCTATTGCTACATCATAGTCGCTTCTCGATGCCTATGTGAAAATAGAGCGTAGGCTAGGAACCGTATTTTCAAAGTGAACGTAAAATTCTAATAATGACCTTTTCCTCCTGCGTTCTACTACCATCTCTCTCGCTCTCTCGTACTCTTTGTTAGATCCATTAACTTCAGCATTATAGCATTTTCGCAGTCATCGTCATCGCCGATTACCCGCCGATCATTTTCACCATATATTTTTCCATATATACAGGTTCAGACGCGTTTAAAGTCATTGAGCAATTTCATCAAAAGATATACCAAGTAACACATTTTCTCTTTCCCAAATTTTTAGGCAACCTCCGCCATAATAGAAAGGAGATGACCTCAGTTTCGTATTTTATCTATAGGTATGACCTGGTGGGTCACCCGTAGGCCAACACACCCCTTCGTTAACAAAGGTAGCACTAATAAATAAATAATTTACAATAATAACATTTAAATAGTAATAAATCTCACATAATCCGAATAGCGTGCATTAAAATGTATAATATACACGGAGAACATTTTTCATCGTCAAAATGAGTGACGTAACAAATTTACCCCAGAATAATCATGCAAGCAGCACCATCTTCTGTGATTGTACCTGAAACTATTAATTCCTAGAAGCCATTAAAAGTTTAGTGCCTAGAATATATGTATTTTGGTTACCGGCATACATTGTATTCATTACTTCACATTATTTGGTAGCTACCTATGTTCTGTGCCTGCAATATACAGGTACCGTCGTCAAAAAAGACGAAACCAGCGCCAAACAAATGCCGCAATTAGTCTATGTACAGTAGGGATGCATATGTGCACCATGAAAACCGGTGAACTTTTTTTTCAGTATTGAACTGATAGAAGAAGCTGGAGGTAATTAGAAAGAGAGAAGATGACACGCTTATTCCCTATGCATTTATCTATTCACGAGATTTACCTGTTTTCATGACGTTCGAATCATAGCTATACGAGTTTGGACACGTGGGGAATGTAATTAATCAGGTTTCTGACCATTTTTTAAAATGTGTACAATTTACAACAACTTAAATATCGCCATGCAGGTTTCGACCTGTTAATTATCCGTAGACTTCACTATATGTTAACAATGAATCTGACTTACCACAAGTGACGACAACATACGAGTATCGACTTGCTTTTAATATAATTAATTAACTTTCATTTAATATTTCCCAGTTTTTAAATTTCTGAGAATAAGAAGATCGAAATGCACAGTATGTTTACGCACAGTTTTGTGTCTGTTAGGTAAAAAGTTAAAGGAAATGAGAATGCTGCCATCTTTTTGTATGTTTAAAGAGATTGAAGAATCTGTGTGTCGCAGAATGAAATATGCGGGTGCATCTGAAATTCATAGATTCATCGTAGGCTGACATCATACACTTGCTGATATAAATGGTTATGAAGCGATTACAATTGAATACGAGGTTCCTGAAAATTGGCTCTGTGCTCTTTGCCACTTCCACATATGGCGTGGTGCCTCTAATTCATTGATATACGTCGTACCTCTCTCTCTAGATCGTAGTATCTCTTCGTCGAATCCTACGAATCGGAAATCAAATCAGAGTGTCAGTAACAGATAATTTTCACGGTCACTAGATCCCTCTCGGTATCATCCGATGTTCCTCTCGAGATTAGGATAAATGGTCCCATACGTGTTCATTTTCTATAGTTTGCGAGTTACGATACTCAGATGATGAAGAAGTTAAACGCACTATTAAATCGTTTCAAGTACTTGCACCAGTATAATGGTCACCGCAATTTCACAATTGAATAAGTCTTTTCTGCGATATTCGATCTAATTGAAATGTGCGTAGACGTATGAATACAAGTTTCGATTGGTTTATAATACAATTGAGCGTTCCAAAGATCTTTCAATTTTAAATAAAAAATGTTCAGTCATTAACTTGACATCGTTCAAACAATTAATTTTTGTATGTATATTAAATCGCGATATACTGCAGTCTTAAATCAAATAATTAAAATCATAACATCTTAAAGTCAGTCCATGCATAAATCTCACATGGTCTAAGCCATCTACACTTCATCTTTCTTTCTGTAAATGCAAAACAAAACGAAAGACAACAAAGTATTTGTCATTATGATAATAACAAATTCCTTCACATTAGAACCGTGTCCAATAGCCCACACAAGGTCGCCTCATTTGTAGTGAATTTAACTTTCCAACTGTCATATTTGATTGTCGATCATTCTCTCTCTCTCTCTCTCTCTCTCTCTCTCTCTCTCTCTCTCTCATTAGCTACCGATTTGTTGCATCTATACGAATACTCTTACATCAAATCGAGTCGTATGCACATTCTTGTGTTGTAACATTCACACGACTATGGAATGAAATTCATTCTGAAAACCCAACAAATACAAGCGTAAATGTATTTTAATACTAACGAATGGTATACCCCTTGATTCTAAATTATATGTAGCGTAACCGACATGACTATTTAATTCCGTTTAGAATAATGATTTGGAGATTCACACCGCAGGAAACGTTGTTATATTTGACAGATTTTTGTTGCTTCCACATTGTAAGCTTAATTAGTTAACTAAGTTATTCACGTACGAATACTATTGTTATATGTAAGTATTTTGTTAAATATATTGCCATAAGGAGTATGTCCTCCTATCCATCAGACCTAGTGTAATACAAAAAGATACAAGTCATTATATCAATAAATCATTTTCATAATAATAAATTAACCTTTAAAAACTTCTTATGTTTTCACATCATGCACTAAAATTTCATATTATTATTATTATTAATATTCAATCGTTTATAGAACTGATGTTTTTATACATTATCACTTAAAAAGATTGCTACCGTATATGAAATATGAGACTAAACAACAATTCAACATGGAGACATGCATAGATTAATTTTATTTAAATGTGCGCATGTGATACCGTAAAACATTAGTCATTTTGAAAGGAAAAGTGAAAAGTTCTCAATGACCTTTCTGTAAAGCTTCTATCTTACTTCATGTTTCTTTTCGACAGTCCAAATACATCGTTACACAAACACACTTTCAATAATTATTGAATATTTTCTTATATAAGGGAGTAAATATTCAACAATTTTTTCGTAGATAATGAAACAATTTAATATATACGATCATTATACAGTTTTACTAAAACAACCTTAATTGCGGTGTTTTAGAAATGTTGGTGACAAAAGTATGAATACCCCTATGGAAATAAAAATGTTATGTTTTCGTTACATTTAAGCATGATTCCGTACGATTACGTACGATTTGGTACGTTTAGGTACGTTTTGGTTACGATTCGAACATTTTTACAGCATTATACAGAAACGTAGGCGAACGTACGCGAAGGTACGTTAACGTACGCAAAAGTATGCAAAGATGCAGTATCGTCCAGAATCCTACAAAAATGTACACATACGAGATAAAATGCATAACAGAATATTTCTAAACAGATATAAACGTACGTAAACGTACGTAAACGTACGCGAACGTACGCAAACGTACGCGAAAGTGTGCAAAGGTACAGTATCCTGTAGAATGCTGCAGAAACGTCACTGACGAGAAAAAATGGATCAAAGAATATTCCTAAACGTATACGTAAACGTACCCCTACTCGAAAAGGAGGATAGAAAAGCATAGAAAAGTATAGAAATTCTGCGTGATTCGTATGCTTTTGAATCCTATTTTTGGCACATAATGTATCCACAATCGAATGGATATTACACAAAAGGAGTTCGCGTAAGTCTCGGTCCTGTAGGTTGGAATCCTGAGGTCTTCGGAGCACGCTCTGGGTTGCCGATCGTTTATATTTTTACGCCATACATATTGGTTATATAGATACGGTGGGGTTTAAATATATTGAAGATCGCCATGCCGTATGTACGCATTAACCGACTCAATGGGATCCCCCCTTTTGATAGCCTCCAAAATTTTGTCATATTTTGCTTATCTCTGGCCGTTTTTGAGATAATTAAGAATTTTTAAAAATTTTAATGTGTAACAGAAATACCATATTACGTTACTGATAGTGATCGACAGTGGTAGACCAGTGGTTGGTGTCGCGTGCGATCGTTGTTTCTAGTCAAGTATTCTTGGTGGGGAACACTACATGGATGATGACCGCTTGAGAACAACTTTCTTAAGAAAATTAAATCAACTAAAAAAAGTTAAAAAATATTTGAATTAAATAAAAAATAATAATAAAATTAAAAATAAAAAAAAATTTGTTTGTATACAAAGAGGAAAAAATTGCCCGAATAATATGAAAAAGTGTATAAATATCCCTACAAAACGCGACAAATTTTTGGAATATTTGTCCAATGTAGAAGAATTGGTTTGGGTCATTTTTTTCCAAAATTACGTGAAAAATTTTGAACAAAAAATCGAAAAAAAATAACGGAAGAAAAACGGGCACCTATCTGGGATATTCAATACTCGTGCAGTCGGGCACGTTCCTGTAAATAGTTCCAAAATCTCGTACGTTTCTATACATGGCTGCATATATCCTTACAATTGCGTACGTTTGCGTACGTCTGCGTACGTTTCAGTACATATTCATATGATTCCGGACGTTTTTGTACGAAAATATTTTATTACGAATGGTTGTTTGACATCTACAGTGTACAATGCTGTACACCTCCGCATGCTTCAGTATGTTCTAGCAATTTTGTGTACGTTTGCGTACGTTTGTGTACGTTCGCGTACGTTTGCGTACGTTTCTGTACAATGGTGTACAAAATGTTCGAATCGTAACCAAATCGTACGCGAACGTACGTAAACGTACCTCACCGTACATAATTCTATACAGACGTACCGAAATGTGTCAAAATCGTACGGTGAATTGCGCTAGATTACCGTTGATTTTTTCCATACGGGTATGCAATTAAATGAATAATTTAACACGCGTATCTCTATCATTACGTTCAATTGTATAATTTTTTCATATTATACAACACGTACATATTGACAATGTTTGCAGACTGCACTTCAGACTTTTCATTATCACGTTTAGAATAAAATGTGCGTCAAAATTGACTCTTGCTCATCATTAATTATAGGCATCTAGTACATCGGAGCTTTGAAACACCTTTACAATACGTTGTATATTTTCTTGAATCTGAATGCATTCACGTTACTGATGACAATAATGCTTCTTTAGTTTCATCTTGATCAAAGGTGCAAACGCAACAAATTGAGATCAGTACCATTAATTGCCAGTGTCTGAAATTTCTTACCCTTACCTATCAAGGAGTTTCGAAAATTATAGGCGAAAGCATTCACAGTTATTAATATGATTCTTTACAAGTCATAAGTTTACTGTCGACTAGATTCATAATAAACATATTATTTAATGTAAATCGGTAAGTATCTAATTCCTTATCTTACATTTAATTCCTCACAATATTCAATATGTACCCTTCAAAATATCGTGTTTTAATTTTGCTTATTGCATCTTGCAATATATCTGCTCGAACTCTCTATATTGCATTCCTTAATTTTAATATTAATTTGTTATTTAAATATTTCACTTCAAATACTGATCCTACTGTCTTATTTCATACTGTGAACACTTAAACGAGTAATATATAGTTTTAGTAAAACTGTATAATGATCGTATATATTAAATTGTTTCATTATCTACGAAAAAATTGTTGAATATTTACTCCCTTATATAAGAAAATATTCAATAATTATTGAAAGTGTGTTTGTGTAACGATGTATTTAGACTGTCGAAAAGAAACATGAAGTAAGATAGTAGCTTTACAGAAAGGTCATTGAGAATTTTTCACTTTTCCTTTCAAAATGACTAATGTTTTACGGTATCACATGCGCACATTTAAATAAAATTAATCTATGCATGTCTTCATGTTGAATTGTTGTTTAGTCTCATATTTCATATACGGTAGCATTCTTTTTAAGTGATAATGTATAAAAACATCAGTTCTATAAACGATTGAATATAATTAATAATAATAATATGAAATTTTAGTGCATGATGTGAAAACATAAGAAGTTTTTAAAGGTTAATTTATTATTATGAAAATGATTTATTGATATAATGACTTGTGTCTTTTTGTATTACACTAGGTCTGATGGATAGGAGGACAAACTCCTTATGGCAATATATTTAACAAAATACCTACATATAACAATAGTATTCGTACGTGAATAACTTAGTTAACTAATTAAGCTTACAATGTGGAAGTAACAAAAATCTGTCAAATATAACAACGTTTCCTGCGGTGTGAATCTCCAAATCATTATTCTAAACGGAATTAAATAGTCATGTCGGTTACGCTACATACAATTTAGAATCAAGGGGTATACCATTCGTTAGTATTAAAATACATTTACGCTTGTATTTGTTGGGTTTTCAGAATGAATTTCATTCCATAGTCGTGTGAATGTTACAACACAAGAATGTGCATACGACTCGATTTGATGTAAGAGTATTCGTATAGATGCAACAAATCGGTAGCTAATGAGAGAGAGAGAGAGAGAGAGAGAGAGAGAGAGAGAGAGAGAGAGAGAGAATGATCGACAATCAAATATGACAGTTGGAAAGTTAAATTCACTACAAATGAGGCGACCTTGTGTGGGCTATTGGACACGGTTCTAATGTGAAGGAATTTGTTATTATCATAATGACAAATACTTTGTTGTCTTTCGTTTTGTTTTGCATTTACAGAAAGAAAGATGTAGTGTAGATGGCTTAGACCATGTGAGATTTATGCATGGACTGACTTTAGGATGTTATGATTTTAATTATTTGATTTAAGACTGCAGTATATCGCGATTTAATATACATACAAAATTTAATTGTTTGAACGATGTCAAGTTAATGACTGAACATTTTTTATTTAAAATTGAAAGATCTTTGGAACGCTCAATTGTATTATAAACCAATCGAAACTTGTATTCATACGTCTACGCACATTTCAATTAGATCGAATATCGCAGAAAAGACTTATTCAATTGTGAAATTGCGGTGACCATTATACTGGTGCAAGTACTTGAAACGATTTAATAGTGCGTTTAACTTCTTCATCATCTGAGTATCGTAACTCGCAAACTATAGAAAATGAACACGTATGGGACCATCTATCCTAATCTCGAGAGGAACATCGGATGATTCCGAGAGGGATCTAGTGACCGTGAAAATTATCTGTTACTGACACTCTGATTTGATTTCCGATTCGTAAGATTTGACGAAGAGATACTACGATCTAGAGAGAGAGGTACGACGTATATCAATGAATTAGAGGCACCACGCCATATGTGGAAGTGGCAAAGAGCACAGAGCCAATTTTCAGGAACCTCGTATTCAATTGTAATCGCTTCATAACCATTTATATCAGCAAGTGTATGATGTCAGCCTACGATGAATCTATGAATTTCAGATGCACCCGCATATTTCATTCTGCGACACACAGATTCTTCAATCTCTTTAAACATACAAAAAGATGGCAGCATTCTCATTTCCTTTAACTTTTTACTTAACAGACACAAAACTGTGCGTAAAGATACTGTGCATTTCGATCTTCCTATTCTCAGAAATTTTAAAAGTGGGAAATATTAAATGAAAGTTAATTAATTATATTAAAAGCAAGTCGATACTCGTATTTTGTCGTCACTTGTGGTAAGTCAGATTCATTGTTAATATATAGTGAAGTCTACGGATAATTAACAGGTCGAAACCTGCATGGTGATATTTAAGATATTGTAAATTGTACACATATTAAAAAATGGTCAGAAACCTGATTAATTACATTCCCCACGTGTCCAAACTCGTATAGCTATGATTCGAACGTCATGAAAACAGGTAAATCTCCTGAATAGATAAATGCATAGGGAATAAGCGTGTCATCCTCTCTCTTTCTAATTACTGCTAGCTTCTTCTATCAGTTCAACACTGAAAAAAAAGTTCACCGGTTTTCATGGTGCACATATGCATCCCTACTGTACATAGTCTAATCGCGGCATTTGTTTGGCGCTGGTTTCGTCTTTTTTGACGACGATACCTGTATATTGCAGGCACAGAACTTAGGTAGCTACCAAATAATGTGAAGTAATGAATACAATGTATGCCGGTAACCAAAATACATATATTCTAGGCACTAAACTTTTAATGGCTTCTAGGAATTAATAGTTTCAGGTACAATCACAGAAGATGGTGCTGCTTGCACGATTATTCTGGGGTAAATTTGTTACGTCACTCATTTTGACGATGAAAAATGTTCTCCGTGTATATTATACATTTTAATGCACGCTATTCGGATTATGTGAGATTTATTACTATTTAAATGTTATTATTGTTAATTACTTATTTATTAGTGCTACGTTTGTTAACGAAGGGGTGTGTTGGCCTACGGGTGACCCACCAGGTCATTCCTATAGATAAAATACGAAACTGAGGTCATCTCCTTTCTATTATGGCGGAGGTTGCCTAAAAATTTGGGAAAGAGAAAATGTGTTTCTTGGTATATCTTTTGATTAAATTGCTCAATGACTTTAAACGCGTCTGAACCTGTATATATGGAAAAATATATGGTGAAAATGATCGGCGGGTAATCGGCGATGACGATGACTGCGAAAATGCTATATTGCTGAAGTTAATGAATCTAACAAAGAGTACGAGAGAGCGAGAGAGATGGTAGTAGAACGCAGGAGGAAAAGGTCATTATTAGAATTTCACGTTCACTTTGAAAATACGGTTCCTAGCCTACGCTCTATTTTCACATAGGCATCGAGAAGCGACTATGATGTAGCAATAGCTGACCTTTAATGAATTGCTTTTGCAATTTTTTGTCGACATTCCTCACATGACAATACTAATGTGTAACAGCCAGTACTTTTCAATATTTATGATCTAATTTCTTAAGATCACGCATTAATAGAAAGAGGCCGTTTGCAATGACCATCTAAATGCAGGCCATTTTTATGACAATATTGGGGGGGGGGGAGTCGTCGCCAGGTCTTTTGAACGCGTTGAGACTTGCTTAGCGGCTTTTCTACGTTAATTTCAAGATGGTCTTGGGTGAAGGGACTCGACGGTTTTGTCTCTATTGGAGATCATTCAGATACGCTAATTAATCTGTGAGCAGCTGTAACCCTCTGTACCGTGATGAAATGAATAATTGTCTCCAACGATATCTTCACCCCATTCGGAATGTTAGGATTGGCCATTAAGAATGAATTGATTTTCTCAATCTTTTCGATGGATTCTCGAATGAAGTTGGAAAATTGCTCCTCAGTAGCGTCTTTTTCAAGAGTTCTGTACACCCTCTTCAAGGCCTCTTCCCATGACGAAAAATCTTCTTGACATGTACCATATTGATGTAGAAATACAATATTTGAAATAGAGGTGCTTACGTGCTGTTAAACATAGACACAGGAACGCGACATTCCTTTGAAACGATGTCTGGACCTGTATACAATTTCGAGAGTTTCGAAAAGACAAATGTACGGTGAATAAGTGATCGACGGATAATCGACGACCTTGAAAACGGTATACTGCTAATGTTACATAATGTACACTCATACAGTTTATCAAAAAATTTGTCTCCTGAAGGAAGACATGATTGATCGAGGACGCTCATTTCGGTTATGTAATCGTAAAGGAAAACCCCTTTACGTATTAATAAATTGAATTTTTCCTCATTTGGAAAGTGGGATTTTAACATTTGTTTTTTTTTGCATTACTTAAATAAGACGCCAAGTTTTCGAGAGAGCAGTTTAAAAATCTAAGGGAATCTAAAAATGTAAGCTTAATTTTTTTATTACTTTGTGTACCTTGTACACGCTTTATAATTGATATATATTTTTCCATATTGCAAGGAATGACTTTCACGTCTCCCTCGAAACAATTGGTAACTTCGCGAATTAAAAAATGAGCGTCGTAGCCACTTAAATTATGGAATATGACAGGAATATTAAAAGTAAATTTATAATTAATATTGCACCTATTATGCGCAGCACCTCCAAATTGACCAGTAGTTTCTTTTCATTGGGTACGATAAAGACATTCACCGAAATGTCATTTTGTTTTTCAAATTTCGGTATATCTTTGAGTGCAATCAGGAAACTGATGCCGTCAAATTTAAGATGTTGTGCATAATCCGGATACGATGCTGGTCTGCCTAAATTTTTAGTATTAAATGGAAATAATGAAGACATTATCGCCCAAGCGAAGCAGACATCACCAAATACTTTTACATTGATCACGGCCTTTTTATCTTTGATCCACTTTGGCAAATCTATCCACGATCCGGCAAGCATTGGGTTGTACTTTGCTACTTGTATAGCGAGTGAATTTATGGCGGATAACGTCCAACCACTGCCCCGATTTTGAAATTCTTCAAGTTGAGGTAGAATGACACTCTTTACTTTATCATCATACCACTCGTTAAAGTCGGTAGTTGTGCATATTTTAGAGTATTTATTTAAAAAGAATTTGTTATCACCCTCCTGCATACCGAGTACAACTTGCCCAGAAAATACCGTGCACACCTTGACACAGTGGAATTCCTTTACTACCTCACGCACATAGTTAATGATGATAGTTTTTGCCGCTTCGAAAAACATTGCGGGAACCAAATATTTTAAATTCACAACCAGTCCAGTACGAATGCGATTGTTGAAGGCGGATTGAACGTTTTCCTCGAGAACGAGATTTCCTTGAGGTGCTTTACCCTTCTCCTCCATTAATCTGTTAGCAGCTGTAACTTTCTGTACCGTGATCCAATGAATGCTTGTCTCCAACGATAACTTCACCCCATTCGGAATGTGAGGATTGGTCCTTAAGAATGAGTTTATTTTCTCAATCTTTTCGGTGGCTTCGCGAATGAAGTTGGAAAACTGATCCTCAGTAGCGTCTTTTTCAAGAGTTCTGTAAACCCTCTTCAAGGCCTCTTCCCATGACGAAAAATCTTCTTGACATGTACCATATTGATGTAGAAATACAATATTTGAAATAGAGGTGCTTACGTGCTGTTAAACATAGACACAGGAACGCGACATTCCTTTGAAACGATGTCTGGACCTGTATACAATTTCGAGAGTTTCGAAAAGACAAATGTACGGTGAATAAGTGATCGACGGATAATCGACGACCTTGAAAACGGTATACTGCTAATGTTAATGAACCTAACAAAGAGTATGCGAGAGCGAGAGAGATCGTAGAAATTATGACATTGGAAATTTGAATTAGACTGCCTCCTTTCTCTTACAGCACGGATTGTCGAAATTTGGTAAACAGATGATGTTTTGAAGAAATTGTGCAATGACCTTTTAAACGTGTTTGGACCTGTATACATTTTCGAAAGTTTCGAGAAAATAAGCGTACGGTAAATAAGTGATCGACGGATAATCGACGACCATGAAAACGGTATACTGCTAATGTTAATGGATCTAACTAAGAGTATGCGAGAGAGAGAGAGAGAGAGAGAGAGAGAGAGAGAGAGAGAGAGAGAGAGAGAGAGAGAGTTGCTAGTAGGACGCGCGAGGCAAAGGACATTTTACGTTCACTCTCAATACGGTTTCTAGCTTACGATGTGTTTCCATAAGCGACTATAATGTAGCAATATCTGACCTTTAGTGAAGGCGACTTTTGAAATTTGATTTTCGACACATGGCAATACTAATGTGTAACGGGCAATACTTTTCAATCTCTCTGATTGAATTTTGTAAGATCAAGCATTAAAAAGATGACGTTTTCAATGATAATGTAAAAACAGGACATTTTTTAATAACAATATCTAATGAAATAATAAATATTGGTTGACCTTCACCTTCTCTTTTGATTAGACAATGTAACGCAATGCATACATTAAATTACCTGTTTTTCGACCTTTCGAAATTTATAATAACAATACATGAAATTGTTTATAATAACCTCCTTTCATTTCTGACCTTCTTACGGCCCACTTGCGCAATTCTTCCATCACACTATCATCGATGGAAGGTATGGTGGGGGGCGGCAGAAGCCCTATAGCCCCTCTACTTTCGCGTACTTCAGTATTCATTTAAAATTTCAGAATTCATTTAACGTTTATTAACATCAATACTTGCGCAAATATTTCAAGTTGTGTTTATAATAAAATGAATATTTTTACACTCTATTATAAATGTTACTATTATATCCTGACTAAATATTCTTTATTATGAATATTATTATTATTGTTATTATTTTACGAGGATAATTGTTGTAATGTTATTATTCGCTAAATGGTGTTACTTTTCAATGAATGATTATTATTAATGTTAAGAGAAATATTATTTGTCGATCGAATATGCAAATGTATTTTGTGTCAAAAGAGACACTCCCTTTACGTCCGGTGACCCAATGAGGCCCCTCCGTTTGAGTAGGCGAGTGAGAGAACATGATGTTTCCTTGTCTCTCAACGTGACTTTTCCGAGGACCATTCTTTTTATTACTTCTGGCCAGAACGAAGATTGGCCAGAGTTCGGAAATGCATTTTCCCCACCCCATATTTTCGACTATACCGAGTCTACGTGCTGCAGCACTCGACTCGGGGAAGTCAGTATTCATTTAAAATTTCCTTCGCGTACTTCAGAATTCATTTAAATTTTCCTTCGCGTACTTCAGTATTCATTTAAAATTTTCTTCGCGTACTTCAGTATTTTATTTTAAAAACTTCCTTTGCGTACTACAGTAGTTCATTTTAAAAATTACCTTTTCGCATACATTTTTCAGTGGTTCCAATATTTATAGAAGAACACAAGAAAAGGTGAGGAGAATATGAATTCTAATCTTTAGAAAAAGATAGAGTAAAATTTTTCTTTCAATTTGACTTGAGCGGTTGAATTTACCTTCACGCTCGTCGAATAACTTTTAATTCGACTTGAGGGGTTGAATTATTTTTTACCCTCGTCGAATAATTTTTAATTCGACTTAAGAGGTGGAAATAAATTTCACCCTCGTCGAACAATTTTTAACTCGACTTGAGAGATCTAAATAAATTTCACCCTCGTCAGTGCCTTGTTAACTTTAAATTTATGTTAGATTAGAATTAATCATAGTATTTAGATTTAAGTTTCTTCCGTTAATAAAATAAATAAGATATTTTAACACTTATATATATTGTTCCTAAATTCCTTAACCCTTCCCTGGATGTTGACACACCAGTGTGTGTGTGCGTGTGCGTGTCCGTGTGCGTGCGTGTGTGTGTGTGTGTGTGTGTGTGTGTGTGTGTGTGTGTGTGTGTGTGTGTGTGTGTGTGTGTGTGTGTGTGTATGTGTGTGTGTTTTTCGAAGCGACGATGGAAAGCTCTACCAGCCATCCCTGCCAGCAGGAGTGCGGGGCTCCCACCCGCTAAAACCACCTCCGCTCAGACTGTGATTCCCCCCTCGGAAACAGCCGGAAGGCATTACTTCGAGGGGGGCAGTCTATGCCTCAGTAGGCCCTCCGCCGATGTTTTGGTTCTGCAAGTCTGGGCGATGATGTCGCCTCTTCCGTCTTCTTCTCTTCTGATGGCATTCAGCCTATCGATGATGGACGTGGCGATGATGACCACCGCGTCCCATCCCTCCTGTGAGGCGAGCAGACATTCCCCAATGCCCTCAGGTGTTAGTGGTCCTCCTCCCGAGATCCGGAACTGTTCCCATTCCGCTGCAAATCTCGGGCAGTGGAAGAGGACATGGGCCACGTCTTCGTCGACACCAGGGCATGCCGGCCACGCTGCGCTTTGATAAATGCGGAAACGATGTAAGTAGCTGCGAAAGCAGCCGTGCCCGGTCAGCACCTGGGTGAGATGAAAGGTGGTGTATCCGTGTTGTCTGCCCGTCCACTTTGCTACATCTGGGATGACGCAGTGGTTCCACCGCCCCGAATCCGCTGAATCCCATCTTTTTTTGCCACTCTTCTATGGTCCTCATGGACCATTTGTCGTGGTTCCGCTCCTGGTCGGCGATGTCCTGCCTTGTACACCTGCTTTCGCGGTGTACTGCTGCCCTCTCCATAGCAAGAAGGTCTATGGGAGGGAGCCCCGCGACGATGATGCTGGAGAGCGTACGAGCCACTTTAGAAGCCTTTGCGCCTGCGTTCATCAGGTGTTGTTTGAACGACAGCCGCGCATCTAGAGTGACTCTAAGATATCTAATAGTGTCCACCGTCCTGATCTGCGTATCTTCCACCGTGAAGGTGGCGTACACCCTTTTCTTTATTCGAGAGATGAGCACCGCCTCCGTCTCCTCAGCCGCCAGATCTAACCCATGGTTGCTCAACCACCTAGCTACTACCTCGTTAGCTTCATCTCCGCTAAATTGCATCTCGTCGATGGTCTTCGCGACGACGATTAGTGCAAGGTCGTCTGCGAAAGCTACCATGGATACCCCGTCTGGAAGGGATTGCCTGAGCAGTCCGTCATAGAAGACGTTCCAGAGCAAGGGTCCCAGAACCGAACCCTGTGGCATGCCTCCCGTGATGTTGTAGGAGTGCCTGCCGTCATCGGTCTCATAATACAGGGTTCGGTCTGTTAGGTAGCTTGAGATGACTTCTCTTAGGTAGAGAGGCACCTTCAGAACTTCGAGTGCCTGCATGATGCAATCCCACCTGGCCGAACTGAATGCGTTCCAGGGCAATGATGGCACACATGCACCTGGTGTTTCGGCTGCGACTGATGGCACACATGCACCTGGTGTTTCGGCTGCGATTGATGGCATCCGTGGCTATTGCTTTCACTCGGCCGATTGTATCGATGGTTAAGCGCCCCTTCCGAAATCCGAACTGGTTTTCGGAAAGACCTCCGGCATTTTCGATGGCTGCTTCCAGTCTGGCACAGAGATAACCCTCTCATATAGCTTCCCGGAGATGTTAAGCATGCAGAGCGGTAGGAATGAGGATGGGTCGTCCGGGGGTTTGTTTCCGGGAAGCATCCTTCCTTTAGGCAAGCACTGAATGTCAATGTGAAGATGGTTGGTACATTCAGCGCTGCGATCTTCCCTGCCATTCCAGGTACCCCATCCATTCCTGGGGCCTTACGCGTGGAGATGTTCTTAGCAGCCATCATTACTTCGGCTTCGGTAACATCTGGCGGTTCGGCTGCACCAGCAATTGCCATCAGGCCAGTGCCAATCGGCCATTCCCGCTGTTCTGGGAATAAATGGCCGACGACTTTGCCAAAAAACGATGGACAAGATGGTGCGTTGGGTCCCGTGGGCTTGATCTTGTTCATGACCATTTTATACGGTCGCCCCTAGGGATCGCGGTCCACGTCTTCACAAAAATCGTGCCAGCACTTTCTTTTCGCGGCCTTGATGGCAATCTTGAGCCTCTTTCTCTTTCTTTCATAGTCCGCGGCCAGTTGGTAGTCCCGGGGCTTATGAATTGCTCTCTGGTGCAGCCTTCGAGTCCGAAGGCACTCTCGACGGATATCTGCGATTTCCTCGTTCCACCAGTAAACTGGGAGTCGGCCGCGAGGATTTGACTTCACGGCCATAGAGGCATCGCAAGCCGCTGTTATGGCTCGGGAGAGGCATCGGGCTCGCTCCTCTGCTGTTCCCTCCACCTCTGTCTGGTCCAAGCTGTAGATGAACATTTCCCGATCGAAGGTGGCCGGTGCCCATCCCTCTTTGCTTGTGCTCTGCACCTTTTGTGCTGCTCTGCCGGTCAGTTGGATCTGGTACACCAAGGCTTGATGGTCACTGCTCGTGTATCGGTCGCTAACTTTCCAGCCCAATCCTTCCCCCATCAATTTTGGGTCGACGAAAGTCAGGTCGACTACGGAGGACTTGCTGGCCATGGAGTAGGTCGGCTTTCCCCCCGTGTTAGCAATCTCCAACTCCAGTAACGAGAAGGCCTCAATGAGGGCATATCCTCGATGGTTGGTCTTCGCGCTACCCCATTCCGTCGCCCATGCATTGAAGTCCCCTCCGATCACTAATGGGAGTCGGGAGGTTCTTGCACTGGCGACGATGGCCTCCAGGGATCCTTGAAACTCATCGATGGTAAGACTGGGAGGGAGGTAGCAACTGTATAGTTTTATACCAGCCACCTCCACCCAGGTGAAGCTGGGCAGGGGGTCCGACATCTTATTGGATATGTGCAGATTCCCACACACCCAGATGGCCGTCTTGTTGGTGGAATCCTTCACCCAGCTCGGTTTACAAAGATCCTGGTAAGCCTCGCTGATGACGGCGATATCGGCCTTCTCCTCCTTCTCCTCCTTGACCAATTGAAACAGCAGGTCCTGGGCCACCGCACAGTGATTGAGGTTTATTTGGAGCACGTTAGCCATTGTTGGTCTGTACTCCAACCTCCTGCGTTGCACGATGTTTGGCGACGCAGTCCTCAACCTTATGGCCCTCCTTGCCACACCGGAAGCACTGCGCCGAGCGATCGACCGCGCTCTTACAATCCCTTGCCAGATGTCAGCTCTCGTGGCACCTGTAACAGCGCGGGGTTCCCTCGCGTAGTCGAACCCGGCAATTAACCCAGCCAATTTTAAGCTTCCCCTTTTTCAGCAGTGTGTTTGCTACTGCGACGGCAAGCAAGATATTGGCCGCCTGGGTTCCGCTATATGCTCCCCTGAGCTTGATATTCTCAGGGGTCACTGCTTCCGGTGAAGTACTCTCAATGATGGCCTGTGCCACCTCCTCCCGAGTTGTGGCCTCGTCCATGTCCTTGATGGTGATGGCTTCCTTATGGGACAGTGCCTATACGACAGCTGTCCCTTTTAGGATGGACGTGGCCGCTGCTTGGAGCTCTTGGGTGCACACGCCAGGCGATACAAGCTCTATGAGCCATTCGCCTGCTTTCGTCCGCATGATGGCGGTCACCCTTTTTCCTAACTTTCGCAGTTCTGGCGCAGCTTTCATGGTCTTCAGGATGTCGACATATGACGCACCGTCCGCTGCCTTGATCTTGATGGCATCCGGGCGGAAGGGTCCGAGGCCGGCTTTTGATTCCGGCTTCTCCCTGTGTCGCTTGCCGACATCCGTTCCCTGCTGCTGCTGATGTTGTTGCTGCTGCTGCTGCTGCCGTCGTTGTTGCTGTTGATGCTGCTGCGGATGTTGTTGCTGCTGATGCTGTTGCGGTTGTTGTTGATGCTGCTGCTTCCCCTTCTTCTTTAGGCCGTTTCTGACCACCGTAACCCAGTCCTGGTCTTCCGACTGGGTTGCCGCCGTTATTCTTACGGAATAGGGGCGAAGTTTGGCTCGCCCCGTCCTAGCAGGTGACCGACGCCTGCGAAGCCCCCGAACTTTCTCGTGCCTTGGCGTAATGGCTAAAGGTACGCAATGTGCCTTTGGCCGTATTCTTGAGCTCCTTGTGGAGATTTTTCTTTTCCTGGAGAAATTCCACAAGGAGCTGAAGTTTCTCTTCCGGGCACTCGAAACTTACAGTCTCGTGCGCCTTTCCTGACAGAGTGTCACTTGTAACATTTAATGCTGTTGGGGCCGAGTGACCAACCCCAACAACACTGCAGTTGCCTGATAACGACGCCGGAGAGCCCGCTTGCTCACTCGTACCCGACGCCGGTACTGGGGATCCAACCCCTGCAACGTAAGCTTTTATCTGCAGCTGATCTTCCATACTTGGTTTATTGTTCGGGGTTCCTTCCCCTAGCTAGTTCTTTGATCCGCGTCGGGTATTTTATTTCTCCGATACCTTTTACCACCATTCCCCGATCCGCCACCTGGGGACGCGCCCGTTAGAAGGAACCAGCAAGACGCCGTCGGGTGTGTGTGGGTTTGTGTGCGCGTGCGCGTGCGTGTGCGTGTGCGTGTGCGTGTGCGTGTGCGTGCGTGTGTGTGTGTGTGTGTGTGTGAGTGTGCGTGTGCGTGTTCGTGCGTGAGTGCGTGCGTGGGTGTGTGTGTGTGTGCGTCCCTGTGTGTGTGCGTCCGGCGATGTATGCGCGCGAGCGTATATGTATAAAACAACTACTAATATGCCGAAAAGTCGCCTATTTGGGACTTTTAGGTTAGGATATCCCAAAAACCTACGGTGATAAAGCAATTCAAGGCTGGATCCAAATTCAGCGACTCAAAAAACATACAAGTATATTATTTATGCTTTCCAGACTAACCTCATTGTTTTAATAAGGTCTGAACGAAAACGCTAAAGTACTGATTTTTTATTTTTTTTTTATTTATTATATTTTTTAACGGGCGGAATTTTTACAAAGTTTGTTCATACATACTGAATAATAGTTGTCATATTTGCGAGAGCTGCAGATCGACTTAAGAAAATGGCGCCATACTTCACATTTGTGTATGAAATGTAGGAAACTGCAGAAACCGACACCAAGTACAGCAGCGGTCATAAGTCGATTTCCGCTAGATAAACAATATTTTCGAAACGTAAACAAACAACCTGGCTCGTCTTACCAACAGCGAGCTGCTGCTTGAAAACGAAATCGAAAAATTGTTCACCCGACGGGAATCGAACTCACGACCTACGACTTCGTAGTCCAGGGCGTTAACCGCCTAAGCCACGAAGCCGATTCAACGATATCTCCGAGACAAAAAAACATATCGCTAAAACTCAAAATGGGGTTTCAGTGCTAAGATTACCATTTTTAGATATTGCAACGAGATTTCTAAAAAAAAAATTAATTCGCGACGTAATATCCATCCGAATATAGCCAAAAACCGTGCTTTTTGCACTTTTAGGTTAGAATATCTCGAAAACCTAGGGTGATGGAGCAATTTAGTGGCCAGATTTAGGTTCAGCGCACTAAAAACTTTCAGAAAAGTATGGTCTGCTTTCTGGGTTAAAAATCTTGTCGGCCTGTGTAATGATCATGTCAATACGGATATGACATTTAACACTTTCAAAGATATAAGTGCGCAATGTTGGACAGATAAGCATGGCTTTATAGTAATAGATAAAGACAGTGAATTAGAAGAGGGAAGATATAGAAAAGGTTTTGATTGTTTTATAAGCATAAATGATTTTAAGAACAAAAAAAAATGTTGTAACAAGTCAGTGCAGAGTGAGACTTGCATGCATTAACATGTCTTCTCCTCTTAAACAGCAAGACGTATTACGTCAAATTGTCAAAGCTAGCGAATCTATTCGCCGGAAACATCGATTATTAAAAATTGGTAAAGAAACGCATAACCTTGCGATAAGTGAAACCCTCAAACCTTTAATAAGTCCATTGGAAAAAAAACCCGACGCTTCAACAATGTCGACCAGTAAACATGCAATTGATGATACACAGGATAACGTAGCGGATAGTATGGAAATTAATGATGTTAACGATTATGATGATGATGATGATATGCGTGATGGATATAATACCCCTTCAGATCAGACATTTAGCAGTGATATTAAAACACCTACATATCATACTGAAGAAAGATTATCAAATAAGTTTCTGACTTTACTGATGGGGAATATTCACGAGAGAAGTGATATCATTGATACAATTTATGGTGTTCGCACAGAAGGTGGTACTACAAGAATCGGCGATTCGACAATAGAATTTAAGAATAAAAATGTCATTGTTAAGGATCACAAATTTGCTATTACTGAAGGTTTGCTAGAGTTATTATTTAAGAAAAAAGCTGATATAGCTTGTAACTGCCAACGACGTCATCATATTCAAAGTAAGTACGTTGGTTCACAGACACGTTGTGTCTGCGTGTGAGGGACGCACACATGCATGCCCCCCCCTTGACTATAAAGAGAGGGGCGCACCGATGGAGAGGTACTCAGTCGTCGCAGCGCGCTTGTCGAATAAGCACCGCAACGATCGACTCTGGTTCGGCGGCTTGTGTTTTTACACGAAGCGTCCGTAACCGAAATTTATCTAACGCCCACGGGTTCAATTGCGAACAAGTGGTGTCGTTGTAGCAAAAGAACACCAAAGACTCAGACTTATGGGCTGAGGTTTTTGTGTGTAAATAAATATCAAAAGAGATAACGGATAATTAATGAATTAGGCGCGTAATTAAAATAGTATAAGTACAGTCGCAGCGAGCGCATGAAATAAATCAGTAAATTGCATATCCACAGGCGCATTCGGCCTATGCCAAATCACATGTACTACTTCCACGATCGAAGTGACTAATTATTTGTATTATTTCAGTTGAAAATAAATAAAGATTATTTTAAACCTATCCACCTCTCGAGTCGATTCATTACTTACCTGGTAAGTTACAATTGGCGACCGTGACAGGACTCGAGAAAGGAAGGTTAAAATATATCTTTCCAATATGGAAAAAGATTCCAACGGAAATTGGAAACCGTTAGTCAAGCCAGGCGAAAAAATATTCGCAGGATTATATACCGTAAGACAGAGTAGCTTTGATCTAGAAGAATTCTTAATGAATTTACCTCCCCAATCGTGCGGAGACAATAATGCAGTAAAGAAAGAACAATAAATGAATTGTTTTTGAAAAATTAATTACAAAAAGTATTGGTTTATTTAGAGTAACCCTGAATATTACCCTTAATTATTAAAATGCCGCGTGGTAGACGAGCAGGAGTCCGTACACAAACTCGCCGGAGTCACTCACAAGAGGTCCGCGGGGAACGCAAAGTAGAAGATTTTGAGGATATAGATATGTTTGATAGACTAAAATGGCAAACGGAAATTACCCGTCTACTCAAAGAAATGAGAAAAAAAGAACAGGACAGCGAAAAAAGAATAGCGGAATTAGAAAAACGCTTGGAATCACAATCAGCCTCTCCAGGAATAAGCATTATTCTGGATCAGGTACAACAGTTACAAGATGATGTTACGGAGCATGATCAACAGATCAGTCAAATAATGAAAGAACCCGTTGTAATGATAGGGGACATGTCCGAAATTTTAGCTTCTTCGGACATGCATAATGCTATAAAGAAACTTGAGCACCAGATAAAATATTTAAACAATACGATTGAGGAAAATCAGTCACGGATGGAAAACAGGTATACTAGAAGGTTAACCCTCGAAACAGAAGCACTGAGTGCACCAAAAATTAGGCTTAATCCGCCAATATTCTCAGGAAATAAAACCGAGAAACCGTTAAAATTCTTACAAGCTTTACAAAACTACTGTAAAGTGACACAAATTAAAGCAGCAGAATTTAAATCACTAATGTACCAAATCTTAAAAGGAGCAGCGTTAGATTGGTGGTATTTCATTGAAACAGATATAAACAGTTTAGAGGAATTTGAAAAAAGATTTAGAAAACGGTATTGGAACGAAGACTCACAATATCAACTAAAGAAACAAATCGAATTCGGATATTTCAATTGTCACCACAATTCAAGCAGAGTCGAATACGCAATTGAACTGTACAACAGTATAAAAGAAACAAATAGGTTATTGAGCACGAAAGAATTGATATCGTTGATATCAAGACATTTTGAGCAAGACATAAGGAATGCAATCATAAACCGAGATATAAGGGATTATGATGAGCTTTTAGATATTCTACAAAGGTATGACGATATGGGGCCGTTGAATGGACCCAAACAAAAATTCGAAATACCATATGAGAAAGATCAGAGAACTGATAAAAAGAAAGAGCATCATCCAAATTTCCAGTATGAAGATGGGATAAAACGACCTTATCATGCGTACACTCAAAGAAAGGCAGAAAATACCTTCCCTAACGATAGGGGATACCAAAACTGGCGGGCACAAGGGAATGTGCACAGAAGGGAGACAAACAGATATAATGTCAACATGTTAGATGTTGATGAAGATGTGGACGGATACCAACAAATCAGCGAAAGATGTGACGAAAGTGAGAGCCAGGAAAGAGGAGAAGAATTGGGAAGTAGCAGCAAACAGAGCACAGAAACCAGACGAATTATGTGCATTTTCGAAAATCCGAGGGAATGGCTGACAGGAGAGGTGGAAAACCCGAATCAACCAGCCACAAAAAAATGCCCGGAATCAAGGATAACTATAGAAGGTATACGAGTGAATGCTTTGTGGGACTCGGGTAGCGAAGTGACCTGCATTTCAGAAGAATTCTATAATACGCACAAAAATGTATTACAATTGTGTCCAACATTTCCAGACACGGGTAAACGGATAATCAGTGCAACGGGAAACAAATCTGCTAACATAAAACTACAGATTCTAGCCCAGACAGTCATAGGAAACGTGCGAACGGATCTAATATTCGTGGTAATTCCACAGCTTATACGACACTGTATCCTTGGAATAAATGCCCAACAAGAATTGAAGGCCAAATTAGACATGGAAAACAAAACCATAAGGTTAAGAGGAGGAGAGGACAATAAAGAAACAACTTTAGACATTTCGCACACCACAATTAACGAAGAGGAACACGTGCAAGAGAGTGGAGTTAACATACAGTATATTAGAGGAGATTCAAAATTCCAAGAAGAACAACCACCGAAAAGAAGCGGTGAGGATATATCAGGCAAAGACATTGTCAATAAATTACAAGAATGTGACCTTCTTAACACCAAGGAAAAGGAAAAAGTATTCAGAGTCCTGTTCAAATAACGAGACATTTTTGGTAAACGCTTAGGAAGAATAAAAATCTACGAGCACGACATCAGATTAAAAGATGAGACACCATTTTTTATAAAGCCACATGCAGTACCTTTCGCTTATAAAACAAAGGTGAAAGAAGAGATCCAAAGAATGCTCGAATTAGGAGTAATCGAACCATCAGCGAGCCCATATATTAGCCCGATGTTAACGGTAATAAAAAAGGACGGGTCGGTCAGATTATGTTTAGATGCTAGAAAATTGAATGAACAAATGATAGCAGACCATGAGACTACCCTGAACAATGATGAGATCTTTCAAAAGTGTTTAGGCGCACAGTTCATGTCAAGCCTAGATATGAGTAGCAGTTTTTGGCAAATCCCATTGACAAATAAGTCGAGGAAATATACTGCGTTTATACATGACGGGCGAGTATATGAACACACCGTAATACCGTTTGGTTTAAAAACCAGTAGCTCTAGCCTAATAAGGGCCCTAAATCAAATATTCAGAGGGCTAGGGGATTTTATTATAAATTTTGTCGATGACATATTATGTGTGTCCCCTGATTTCGAAACCCACTTAGAACACTTAGAAAAACTCTTAGGGAGACTACAGGAAAATGGAATCACCCTAAATTTCAGTAAATTACAGCTTTTCCGAAAAGAGATGCAGTTCTTAGGGCATGTACTAACCCCAGGAAAAATACAACCACAACAAGAAAAATTAGAGAAATTACGAGAATTCACACCTCCCAGAAATCAAAAGCAGCTACGAGGATTCTTGGGATTGGTAAATTATTACAGCAAATTCGTGCGCATGTATGCAGACAAAATGGTACCATTGCTGGAATTATTAAAAAAGGGACAGAAATGGGACTGGAAAGAACACCATCAAATTGCATTCAAAAACATAAAACAGGCATTCACCGATTCTATGTTCCTCAGATACCCCAAACCAGGGCAACCCTACATACTCACGACCGATGCAAGTGATTATGCGATAGGGGCCGTATTATCGCAAAACAATGAAATAAACGAGGAAGAAATAATTACTTTCTTTAGCCGTACATTAAAAGGACCGGAAGTAACATACCATACAACAGAAAAGGAATTGTTAGCAATTATAGCCGCATTAAAAAAATTCAGAACTTATTTGATAGGCGAAAAAATAATTCTGAAAACGGCTCACAAGGCTCTAATATTCTTAAAAAAATGCCAGCTACTGAATAATAGAATGACACGATGGGTTCTTAGTATACAAGATTACGATATAGAACTCGAATACATAAAAGGAAACCAAAACAAGGTAGCCGACTTCCTAAGTCGAATCCATGAAGAGAGCGATAAACTCACAACGAGGGAAGATATTATGATCGCACAAATTAAGTTAGCAAACTTTAGTAAAGAAATAACAGACAAATTAAAAAATCTCGCGAATTTACAGAGAGCAGATTTTGAAATCAATAAAATAAGAAATCGGACCAGAGAAGTACCGAGGGGCAAATGGTTCGAGATCAAAAATGAAATATTAACAAAAAGGGGCAAAACAGGAAAATGGGCCATAGTAATCCCGAAGGAGCTGGGGATTAAGATATCGAAGGAACTACATACAATATACGGGCACATAGGTCAACGCAAATTGTTGAAATTAGTCAACGAAGCGTTCACATTTAAGAACATGCGGAAGACTATTAGTAAAATCACTAAATTCTGTGATTCATGTCAAAGGAATAAAGTAACGACAAAATACTGCCAAGCTCCAGAAAAATCGATAATTCCGGAAAAACCAGGAGAATTGGTATCCATTGATTTTTACGGGCCCTTGCCCGTGTCGCGAGGCGGAGTAAAACACATCCTCGTAACAATAGATGCCTTTACCAAGTTTGTAGTGATGTATCCAATTCGGAAAGCCACTACGAATATAGTTATAAAAAAATTATTTGAGGATTACATCCCTCGATACGGTAAACCCAGACGTATACAATTCGACCATGGGACGCAATTCACAGCAGAGAAATGGATAAAAAAGTTAAAGGAGGAGGACATCACAGGAATCTTTTCATCAATACGACATCCGCAAGGAAACATAGTAGAAAGAGTAAATAGAGAATTGGGCCGGTTTTTTAGAACATTCGTAAGTGAGAAACATACCGGATGGGCATTATGGGTAAATTTAATACAGCAACTGATTAATGAGACGTATCATGAATCGACCGAATTCACCCCAATAGAATTACAATTAAACAAAAGGCCAGTTAGACTATGGGAAAATTGGACGAAAATTCCCAAATTTACGGATGAGCCGCCATTAGAACAGAAGCTACGACTAGCACACCACAATCTAAAAAAAAACATGCGGAAGCACGAAAAAGACAAGACAAGAACTTAACTTTTTATACATATTTTAAACCAGGTGATTTAGTTCTTGTCAAAACGATGAATGTGTCAGACGCACTCGGGCAGAAGATAGCAAAGTTTTTTGCCATATATGAAGGGCCGTATAGAATTAAAGAAAACATTGGACTAACAACATATATCCTAGAGAGCAACACTGGAAAACGCAAGGGCATGTATCATGTAAATAATTTGAAACCGTATTGGTGTTAAAGGTAAACAAAGGAACAAACAAATTACGTAGCATCACGAGATTATCAAATTTAGTTAGTTCGATCGAAATGCCTTCTATGGGTACGATAACAAAAAGTAGTCACGCGGGTCGGAGTGTTGCTATCCAGGTCGGACTGCATCCCAATGACTGCAGATGCAACGCCTGCAAAGTGATAATAATCGAGCCGAAAAAAACAATAAGGTTCGGGAGAGCCCGTCGTTTTAAAAACCTTAGGCGAGGACCGAAGATTCCGGGACGAGGTAGTCAAACGAGAGGGACGATTCTGCGACATAAATGGACCCAATATCCACCGGGTTTAGAGCAGGAGGATCGGCGGGCCTATGAGAGGGCCGGTGAAAAATTCGCAGAATTCTCGGAGGAGATTACCCTCAGAAGAGAGGCGATGGAATCTCGGAAAAGAAAAAGAGACACCTATGAACAAGAACCAGGCCTAGAGGATCTGGAACTAGATCTTTTTTGCGAAGAACACGATAGAGGTAATAAGTGACAAAACACGCAAAGTAGTTAAAAGAAAAAAAATGTTTTTTTTTTGCGAAATCCTTGGAAAATGACGTTTTTTTTTGTAGAAATTAAACGAGAATTGGGGGAAAAACAACCTGAAATAATAGAGACAGTTGAAGAAACCGAAGATTTTTTAGAGGTTGATATATATGAAGAATTTGACCCTTACACGTTTTTGGAAATTTTAGAAAATATAGAATTTTAACAACATTAAAGTTTCAATTTATTTTTATCTTCTCTTACAAATAAATATATAGAGTTGTTAGGGTCGTTGTCAAATCCGGGGTGTCAAATCGCTGTCGTAAATCGAGACAAAAAACTCAATTTCCTAGAAGGGGGCATTGTAACTGCCAACGACGTCATCATATTCAAAGTAAGTACGTTGGTTCACAGACACGTTGGGTCTGCGTGTGAGGGACGCACACATGGGCATTCCAAGTGAAATCACCCACGTTTTGGAGTCGGGTTCCAGATTTTGTTTTACGTTAGAATACTTATAGTACGTGCAAAGATAAGCCTTTCTGCCAAGTTGTAGCTTAAAATAATAATTTGTTTAAAAGTTATTGCAAAAAGAATATACGAAAAAATTGAAAACAAATATTTTTTGATCGATCATAACGTAGAAATCATAATTGATAGAGAAAAACTTTTCAAACAAAAAAGATCGAAAAAGACCTAAACTTTTATGTGGTATAAAATAAATAAACAAATTTTTATTATTTATAACAATTTTAGTCAATTTTTTCATTAAAAGGCAATTTTCTCTGTAAGGGGATGAAGCGATTTTTTTGAGATCTGATTAAAAAATGTCCGCAAAAATGTCCTCTTTAATTTTGTGAAAGAAAATTTTAGTTATCTTGAAAAATGGCTTGTTAACTAATAAAAACCGACCGCGCGCGGGCCGTCTGTCGGCCGTTCCGCGCTGCCTCGACGCTCGCTGGCCATATACCTAACATTCAATTTTCCTGTGAAATTGTATAAAATAATAGACTAAATATAATCAACCTTCCTTCATGCTATAGCCAGGCTTAGGACTGGCAGATAGTGGTCTGGCGCATTTAAAAGCTGACTATAATAAAGTCATTGTCATTTGTCTTATTATTAACTATATATGTATATTCAAATGGCATAGTGTTTGCCTTAATTCGTGGTGGTACTCGTTCTTGTTCGTTATGAATAGTAAACAGTTCTATATCATTATAGTACTATATATATTATACGGTTACATAATTTTTCTAACTTCAGAATTTGTAGAATTCGAAAACAATTTGACATAAATATCGGTTGGTGGATGTATATTTTTTACTGGTATAAACGAATGGAAACTTTTAGTTTCTTTAATCTGTATTGCTTTTGAAAATCTGTTTTGCAAATTTTCTTTTATTTCATTGTGATCACCCTCAGTGCAATAACAAAACTGCATGCTTGTATGTAAGGATTTTAAGAAACACTATAAACGCTCTATTCCCCAAATTATAATACTACAAATGTGAAAACAACATTTCTCGGTACTCAGGCCATAATGGGTTTAAGTTAAGTTGGACTACCAGACTCGTATACCTGCCCATTATCCTTTATCGCATCGTAAACAAGATCGCTTATCTAAGAAATTTAATCGATCATTAACCGTACAGCTATGCAGGGTATTTCAAGAAAAAAAGTCCTAAGCCTGGATATAGCATGAAAGAAGGTTGATGAATGATATTTAGTCTATTATCTTATACAATTTCATAGGAAAATTGAATGTTAAGTCTAAAATATATTCCAAAAGGCAAAAAAAGTAAAATATTAAATACAGGCGTGTATACTAATTACACCTATAGACGGAAAATGTTTGCGACACCGCCCCGTACCTACTCATATGGCCAGCGAGCGTCGAGGCAGCGCGGCACGGCCGACAAACGGCCCGCGCGCGGTCGGTTTTTTATTAGTTAACAAGCCATTTTTAAAGATAACTAAAATTTTCTTTCACAAAATTAAAGAGCACAATTTTGCGGACATTTTTTAATTGGATCCCAGAAAAATCGCTTCATTCCCTTACAGAGAAAATTGCCTTTTAATGAAAAAATTGACTAAAATTGTTATAAATAATAAAAATTTGTTTATTTATTTTATACCACATAAAAGTTTAGGTCTTTTTCGATCTTTTTTGTTTGAAAAGTTTTTCTCTATCAATTATGATTTCTACGTTATGATCGATCAAAAAATATTTGTTTTCAATTTTTTCGTATATTCTTTTTGCAATAACTTTTAAACAAATTATTATTTTAAGCTACAACTTGGCAGAAAGGCTTATCTTTGCACGTACTATAAATATTCTAACGTAAAACAAAATCTGGAACCCGACTCCAAAACGTGGGTGATTTCACTTGGAATGCCCCACATGCATGCCCCCCCCTTGACTATAAAGAGAGGGGCGCACCGATGGAGAGGTACTCAGTCGTCGCAGCGCGCTTGTCGAATAAGCACCGCAACGATCGACTCTGGTTCGGCGGCTTGTGTTTTTACACGAAGCGTCCGTAACCGAAATTTATCTAACGCCCACGGGTTCAATTGCGAACAAGTGGTGTCGTTGTAGCAAAAGAACACCAAAGACTCAGACTTATGGGCTGAGGTTTTTGTGTGTAAATAAATATCAAAAGAGATAACGGATAATTAATGAATTAGGCGCGTAATTAAAATAGTATAAGTACAGGCGCAGCGAGCGCATGAAATAAATCAGTAAATTGCATATCCACAGGCGCATTCGGCCTATGCCAAATCACATGTACTAGTCACTTCCACGATCGAAGTGACTAATTATTTGTATTATTTCAGTTGAAAATAAATAAAGATTATTTTAAACCTATCCACCTCTCGAGTCGATTCATTACTTACCTGGTAAGTTACAAGCTATAATCCAACCATCTGATTTAAACAATTACAAACGTATACTTACCTTAACTAATGCCCATAGGAAAGATTGGAATCAGGAAAAACCTATTCGATATAATGCTTCCCACAAGTATCGAAACTATATCAAAGATATGTTCAAAGATGTTCCGAAAAAGGGTGGTAATTTAGTGAATACATGATTGCTGGACAAAACCGTAAAATTGATTACGTGCATTGGGATGATCCAAATGCACTTGTCGATCGTTTGCGCCTTCTAATAGCATCGCAAGCTGCGGGTAATTCGAATCTTTCGTATGTTCAAATTCAAATTTTATCGATCATTGAGGAGTTGCGCGAAGCTAATATAATCTATTAATTTTGCGATAATTACGTCAGTATCATAATGAGCATCGATGTGTTTGGACGTTCGTCTCAACGAGCACGGAAGCAAGTATTTCAAAGTGTTGAAATTTCTACAGACGGTTCATATGATTTTAAGAAAAGAAAGTTATATAATATCGGAAATCCGACGGATTCGGATGATGCCATTAATTTGAGAATGTTCCACACATCTATTCGCGATATTAAACAGCAAATAGGCGAGCTGTTTAAAGGTGTAATTAAAAATAATGAGAAGATTGAATATTTTGAAAAAAAGTATAAATAAAATGCAATAAGATATAAATCAAAATTACAATGAAATAGAAAAGAGGCGGATTATATCTTCAGATATCGGAAATTATACTATTGAATTACATCAAGAAATAACTAAACGTACCAATAATTTAAATAAAAATAATTACACGCTTAGCAATCTTAAGAATAATATCACTGTCTTAGAGCGGGAAGTAAAGAAAAATAAAGATGATTTGCATAAAAATAATGGTTTGATTGATAGTCTTACGGTAGATATTGCTTATATAGAAGGAGACTTGAAAAAACATACCTATGACATAAGGGAGAGTAGTACTGTAGCTCATGATGCTGAGAAATTAATTTTTCTCCTAGAACAAAATGTCAATAAAAACAGTGAAGTTATAAAGAAGATTAATGAAATAACTGATGTTATTTACGGTAGAATTAATTATTTGGTCTGAAAAATGTGAATAAATTAACTATCTGTAACAATCCACCCAACAGTTTTAATCAAGACGTTGCCTTATCTGTTTAACAACAATGACTTCTAAAGAGAAGAGAGAAGTCGTGAAGGAGCTTCATAAACCAGCAAGAAAAAATTATACAAGACGGCGAGTAGATATTCACGGATTAGATGAAACATGGCAAGCTGATCTTGTAGAAATGATTCCATATGCAGATGAAAATAAGGGTTACAAATACTTGTTAACTGTCATTGATGTCTTCTCTAAGTATGCATGGGTCCGCCCAGTAAAAAGAAAGACTGGTCGAATTCCAAAAAATTTACATACCGACCATGGAAATGAATTTTTTAATTCGAAATTCGAAAATTTAATGAAAAAACGTGATATCCATTTATATTCTACATACAGTAATCTAAAAGCATCAATTTGCGAACGCTTTAATCGTACATTGAAAAATAAAATGTGGCCACAGTTTAGCCTTCATGGTAATTATCAATGGCTCGATATCTTACCAGACCTGGTTAATGATTACAACAATAGCACATATCTTACTATTAAAATGAAGTCACAAGATGTTAATAAAGACAATGAAAAAGGACTATTGGAAAGTGTGTTTAATGTAATTGTGAACGAAAAGATTCATCCAAAGTTTAAACTAGGTCAGCAAGTTCGTATTAGTAAATTTAAACATATATTTGAAAAGGGGTATACACCAAATTGGACGACTGAAGTGTTTAAAATAATACAAGTTAAGAAAACGAGTCCAGTAACATACTTATTAGAATACAAGGATGGAAATCGAATATCAGGCGGATTTTATGAATATGAACTGCAACGTACTAATAGTCTAGATGTTTACCTGATTGAAAAAATTCCACGTCAAAAGGGACATAAAGTGTTTGTTAAATGGTTGGGCTTTTAACATAAGTACAACACATGGATCGACAAGACAGATTTATTACTTTAAGACTACAAGAAACATTTATTACTTTAAGACTAATATGGTGGAACGAATGATGGTTGAGTAGTTGGAAGGAAGATTTTTGCTGCATATGGTATATTTTAAAAATCCAGATGTTTACCTGATTGAAAAAATTCTGCGTCAAAAGGACATAAAGTGTTTGTTAAATGGTTGGGCTTTGAACATAAGTACAACACATGGATCGACAAGAAAGATTTATTACTTTAAGACTACAAGAAACATTTATTACTTTAAGACTAATATGGTGGAACGAATGATGGTTGATTAGTTGGAAGGAAGATTTTTGCTACATATGGTATATTTTTGGTATATTTTTGGTATATATACGAGTTCGAGTTGAAGAGATTTCAAAGTCTACTTCTTGCTTCTCGCAGGCAACATTATATTCTATTGATCGAGTTATATTAAGTGTTTTTTGTTAAAATGGCTCGAGTTTTAGAATACAGTCGAAAAAGTGAAGCCTTCATAAGTGGAGTGCGTTGCCAATTATATGGTCCGGAGATGGTTCGCCACTTGACAGTAGCGAAGAAATCGATGGACCATCGTCATGCGGAGGAGGAAATAAAGGAGGACTCCTATTGGGAATCGATCTATGCCTCAGAGCACATGTTAAAAAAACGGTGTGATGAGGTGAATAATCAAAAAAAAAATATCAGGCGGATTTTATGAATTTGAACTGCAACGTACTAAAAATCCAGATGTTTACCTGATTGAAAAAATTCTACGTCAAAAAGGTTCTAAAGCGTTTGTTAAATGGTTGGGCTTTGAACATAAGTACAACTCATGGATCGACAAAAAAGATTAATTACTTTAAGACTACAAGAAACATTTATTACTTTAAGACTAATATGGTGGAACGAATGATGGTTAAATAGTTGGAAGGAAGATTTTTGCTGCAACGTACTAAAAATCCAGATGTTTACCTGATTGAAAAAATTCTACGTCAAAAAGGTTCTAAAGCGTTTGTTAAATGGTTGGGCCTTGAACATAAGTACAACTCATGGATCGACAAGAAACATTTACTTTAAGACTAATATGGTGGAACGAATAATGGGTGAATAGTTGGAAGCAAGATTTACTTAAGATAAATTAGATTTTTGTTGCATTCCTTAGCATATTTTTTGGTATATATACGAGTTCGAGTTGAAGAGATTTCAAAGTCTACTTCTTGCTTCTCGCAGGCAACATTGTATTCAAAAACCCGAGTTTTTTTGCTAAAATGTCTCGAGTACTTGAGTACAGGCGAAAAAGCGGCACCTTCATAAGTGGAGTGCGTGGGCAATTGTCAATGTTGCTTGGTTCCGAAATTCCTCACCACTTGACAGTGGTGAAGAAATCGATGGACCATCGCCATGCGGAGGAAGAAATGAAGGAGGAGTCCTTTTAGGAATCCATCTATGCCTCAGAGCACATGATAAAAAATCAGTGTCATTAGGTTAATATCGCGCTTCAAGACGCTGTGCGCAAATTGAAGCGCAATTTTAGAAAAAAAATCGCCCGCATCGAGTACTGGAGTATTCAGCAGTGGCGAAGAAGGGATTTTAAATATATCCTGAGCAATGGTACGTGCGAATGTCGCCGCGTCATTCGCGATTATAAGATGCGCAAGCATCACGAGAAGGAAGTGCTAAAAAGGGCGATAACGGCGTTGGAGGAGGAAGCAGCAGAACGGAAATTTGCAATTGACGCAGAGTTGCGTCAATACCTCAATGCGTTCAAAAGGGACATTAAGCAGAGGGAAAAAAGAAGAATGGAGGAACGAGCGGACCTTCAAACAGTGTATGAGCAGTATGGGATGCCATGGGACTTCGGCGACGATGATGATGAAGACATCGACTCGGACGCGACTTACTTCGAATCCGATCCCGACCAGGCAGACGATCAGGACTGGACATCAACATAAAGGTATAAATAGTAATTTCAATTATAACATTCACACATATTCACATATTTTAAAATTTATTTGATGTTGTATATATTTACATATAATACACACATTATTCATCTATGTGCATAATATCTTTATGTCCCCACGGTAGAGTATCTGCACTACCAGCGATCAAGTATCGCTTATCATCATGGGGACTTAGAGCAATTTTTTTCTCACATACGGTGTATACGTTGTGTAATTTTGAACGTATACATCTCTGCTCGCGCATAACTGTAGACGTATTTTGAAGGCAGTTCAGATAGTTGTCGAAAGTCATTGTTTTTCGGACGACGACTTCTTTCACACCTTTCGCTCTCTTCTTGTCACCTTCGCCTAACACACGCAACGCATACATTTTTGACCTGAGTTCGACGAACTCGTTCATTAACTTTCCACTACATTCATCCTTCATTAACCCTAAAACTTATTTATTGACTAGCGGCATACCGTACTCATTATTTTTGGAATAATCATTCGTATCGTACATATTAATATCGCGTTTCATACAATCATATATATCATCACACTTAAATTCATAAATAAGACTATCGGTATACAATAGTTTCGCCTTTTCTTTAAATTTTTCTAAAACATAATCGTAATGGAACTCACACAATTTTGTTTTAAAAATATCCAATATAGCCATTCCGACGTATATTGGCTTATCTATAACTACTTCTAATTTTTTTAGTTGTATCGCGACCAACTCTTCACCAAATATTACTATTCGATGAAAATTTGGTTTCGAAATGAACGCTTCAACGCCATATCTACCATCCCATTTATTTTTAATGCTTACATCCATTCTTTTCCGAACATTCTCCATCGTCTTTCCAAATACCGCATTGTTCATAAATTTATATAAGTTCTTCTGAAAATCATTCGTAGCGGGTGTGCGCAATTTAGTATTTAAATCTATATAAGATTTTAACCATGGAGATTGTTTGAATTTGAGGACGCGATGAATTGTATTTAAAATAATACCGTGGGTGAGTGCTTGCTTTATATTTCGGTAATGAATGACATATCTATGTTTGTCATTTAATGTAGCGAGTAATTTCGGTTGTTTTGAACCGGGCGGAACTGCTCGCTCGGGGCACAGCGGGAGATCTTTCTGCTTGTTGTGTGTTTCTTCAGGGTAGGTCAAGTGGACTTCTAGAATATATCCAATTTCCGAGTCATCGGGTACATTTTCAAAGTCAACGTTTTCCACCCATTCGAAACCTCCGGTAGGTAGTGATTGACTTATTGCCCATCCATACAATTTATTAACATCCAAGTACATTAAATACTTTGACTCTTTTGATGGGTCATAATCGGGCATGTATTTATTATTTGCCTTCGCGTACCGGTTTGAACATTGAGAAAGACCTCCCGTATACCACGTTCAATAAACATCACCATATCGATATCGGTGAGTAATTGTAACTCTACTTGAGTATGTTTGAGAGCATAATCCCAAGTATACCCGGGTAGAGTATAATAATGCGCGGGATCTAAACCGTGCGATTTTAATAGTGTTGTTCCGAAATGTTCAAATACATCTGCGAGCAATAAAATGTCGGTTTTTAAGTATAGATCCTAATACTCGCCCAGAGTATTACACTTAAATACGATCCATATATTCCTTGCATGCACATACTCAGACTCACTCACTTCACAATCATTCAATTTATTGTAAAAATTACTGCGAGAAGGGAGGTATGGCTCGTCCAAGACGCTCATTTCTTTTACGTAATCGTAGGGGAAAATTCCCTTACGTGTGAATAAATTAAATTCCTTCTCATTTGGAAAATGAGATTTTAAAATTCTTTTATCATTATTCGATAAATATGATGCCAATTTCTCGAGGGAGCAATTCAAAAATCTAATTGAATCTAAAAATGTTAGTCTAATTTTTGTGTCTTTGACAAATTTTTTCATCGAAATATATTTTTCCAGATTGCATGGAATGACTTTCATGTCTCCCTCAAAACAATTGGTGACTTCGCGAATTAAAAAATGAGCGTCATAGCCACTTAAATTATGAAATATTATGGGAATATTAAAACTAAATTTATAATTAATGTTGCACCTATTATGCGCAGCACCTCGGAATTGGCCAGTGAGATGATCGTGATCCCTGACTGCAACATCTTTGTCGGTAAACGAGCCCCCGCAGATGTGGCACATCGTCGCCGACCGAAATGAATTCTCTTCTCTCGTTGTCAAGTTCATTGGCTTCGTGTTCATCGAAATCTGGAACAAACAAAAAAACATCCATTGAAAATATAAAGTGTATTATAGAAGTTTAAGTTTAATTTGTATTAATTGTGTATCAAGTCTACGCTCTACCGCCGTCGGCGACGGACGTGTTTACGATCTCTCGGCGATTTTGGCAAACGTTGATAATAAATCGTGATCTATTCACAAGTATGTGCGGGACGTGTGTGACACAAAAGGAGTCATTCTAAATTCATCAAGAATTAACATGAGCGAACATACAGCTACTCCACCAGGTCAATACTGGGAAACTGCGAGGAAAAAAAACGAAAGAGGAAAAAGATCAAGAGAAAGCCCAGAATTGATTAAACGTCGTAAGCAACCAACATTGCAAAATTATTGGTTACGTAAAGATATTGAAATCAGCAACCATTATGTGCCTCTGTCTACTGCAGAGGAAAACGACACGCAAACAAATGATGATGAAAATAAAAATTTAACAACAAATAAGGTACAAAAACCTCCTCCAATCTTTATAAATGGTGTAGGCAATATACTTCCTCTCAAAAATTTGTTAGATGAAATCGCAAAAGAAGGCTACACAATAAAAGTTCTAAATAATGAACAAGTGAAAATTCAGCTGATGACAACTGATAAATATTTACCAACTATGAGCGCATTGAAAGAGAAACAAACACAATGCTATACATATCAAAACAAACAAGACAGGAACTTCAAAGTAATACTGAAAGGAATACATTCTACAACTGATGTCCAAGAAATAAAACAGGAGTTATTAAATTTTGGACATAATGTTAAAATAATAACCAACATGAGACATCCTATAACCAAAAATGCAATGCCGATGTTTAGTATTGAAATAGAATCTCAAGAAAATAATAAAGAAATTTATGAAGTTAAAACCCTCTTAAATACAGTAATAAGCTTTGAACAGCGAGATGTACCCCAATGTATTAAGTGCCAAAATTACGGACACACAAAAACTATTGCCACCAGTTACCAAGGTGTGTAAAATGTGCTGGGGCGCATTTGACGCAAAATTGTACTTGGAAAGATAAAAAACAAGAAGTGAAATGCTGCAATTGTGATGGTTCCCACCCGGCTAACTACAAAGGATGCATTTATCGTAAGTAGTTAATACAAAAATTATATCCCTCACTTAGAAACAAGAAAATAAGCCGAATTGGATCTAACCCAAATGCAATAAACACAAGAGAGCAAAAACCTGAGTACGCAGAAGTATTAAGAAATACGGATCGTCCAATCCAAGACGGCGACCAAATTAACCAACAAAAAAATGTAAATAACTACGGTAATCAAAACATATGCCGACTTGAAGAAATGATGTCTAAGCTCATGGAAAGAATGGATTCCATGCTCAACCTTATGACTATTTTGTTATCCAAACTTATCAGATAAAATGTCCTATCAAACAAAAATTGGAGTATGGAATGCAAACGGTCTTGCACAAAAAAGGCAAGAATTAATATTATTTCTAAAAATGCACGATCTTGACATATTGCTCATCTCAGAAACGCATTTCACCAAAAAAAGTTACATAAAAATTCCGAATTATGACATATATCATACGGAACACCCAGACGGCACGGCCCATGGGGGGACAGCAATATTAATAAAAAACACCATTAAACATTTCGAAAATGAAAAGTACGACTGTGAACGTATACAAGCAACCAGTGTCACCATATACGACTGGTATGGACCCCTCACAATTGCGTCAGTTTATTGTCCGCCAAAACACAATGTCAAAAAGGATGAATTTGCAAAATTTTTTTAAAACGCTCGGAAATCGATTCATAGCTGGCGTTGATTACAATGCCAAACACCCGTGGTGGGGATCTAGGGCGCACACGCCAAACCCAAAGGGTAAACAACTCTATTTAGCTATGCAAGAAAACAATCTACATCCCCTGTCCACTGCAGAACCAACCTATTGGCCAACAGACCACAGAAAGACTCCGGATGTAATAGACTTTTGCGTTTTAAAGAGCATACCAACAAGTTATGTAAAAATCGAGTCAAGTCTCGACCTGACCTCAGATCATTCCCCAATTTTGGTGACAATCAGTTCCAAACTAATTAATGAAAATAAACCACCAAAACTACACAATACCAAAACTAACTGGTCTGTATTTAAAAAAACTCTAATAGAAAATACTACCTGCGACATAAGGTTAAAAGATAACGAAGATATAGAAACTGCAATCGATGACTTTACTAGAAAACTACAAAATGCCGCTTGGACTGCAACTCCAGAAAATTCAGCAAAATCAGATTTAAAAACTACCAATTGCTCACATAAAGTAGAATCACTAATTAAATTAAAACGAAGACTAAGAAAAATATGGCAAATAACGCACTGTCCAAAGGATAATAAGGTTAACAGAGATTTAAGTAATCTAATACGCCAGGAAAAAAACTTAGCATTCGCCCAATATTTAGAAAAACTGTCACCCTCGAAAAATTCAAATTATTCTCTATGGAAAGCAGCAAGAAACTTAAAGCAACCCGTTATGACAAAGCATCCTATCAAATTAAAAAAAGGTAAATGGGCGAGGAATAACACAGAAAAAGCCGAGGCTTTCGCCAATCATCTTCAACAAACATTTACGCCGTTTCTCAGAACCATACCTGCAGAAGAAGAAGAGGAAATTCACGAATACCTGAAAAAACCTTTAAAACCGGAGAAGAACATAAAGCTCTTTACGCTCAAAGAAGTAAAAAAGATAATAAAAAATGGAATTAGCTGTAAGAAATCTCCTGGATACGATCTAATTACAGGTAAAATGATTAAAGAATTACCTGATATTTGTTTAAGACTGCTGACTATCATATATAATGCTATTTTAAGATTAAATTACTTTCCTGCACTCTGGAAAATATCAGAGATTATACTTATACCTAAACCGGGAAAAGATGTACACCTTGTAACTTCATATAGGCCAATCAGCTTACTACCCATTATGTCTAAAATACTCGAAAAATTAATCATGAGCAGAATAAAATCTGTAAGTAAAAATTTAATCCCGAAACATCAATTCGGTTTTCAAGAAAAACATGCTACTGTCGAGCAAGTCCATAGATTAGTTAGAACAATAAATAACAACTTAAAAGAGAAAAAATTTTGTTCAGCTGCTTTCTTAGACATAAAACAAGCTTTTGATTAAGTATGGCATACAGGATTGGTATATAAAATAAAAAAATACCTTCCGCATGATTGGTTTATGTTACTACAGTCATATTTAAGCGACAGACACTTCTATGTCAAATTCCAAAACGAATATACAAAGTTATACGAAATTAATGCCGGAGTGCCCCAAGGCAGTGTTTTGGGGCCTCTACTTTATATTATATATACATCGGACATTCCAAGGTCAAACATGGTTCAAACCGCTACTTTCGCGGACGACACAGCCATGCTAGCTTCAAGTAAAGATCCAGTAATCGCAACTAAGAATCTACAACTAAATCTAAATGATTTACAAAAGTGGTTACATAGATGGAGGATCCAAGTAAATGAACAAAAATCTGTACATATAACCTTTACTATGCGGAAAGATACATGTCCACCTATTAAACTTAATGATAAGAAAATTCTTCAAGCTGAATCAGTAAAATACTTAGGACTTCACTTAGATCGAAGACTGACCTGGAAAACGCATATATGGAACAAGAGGAAACAACTAGGACTAAAACTTCGGGATATGTACTGGTTGCTAGGCCGTAACTCACAACTCTCCACTGGAAATAAGCTGCTCGTATACAAAGCGATAATCAAACCCATATGGACCTATGGGATTCAACTCTGGGGATCAGCTTCAAATTCGAACATTGAAATCTTGGAAAGGTTTCAATCAAAAGTACTTCGAAACATAGTTAGCGCCCCATGGTTTGTAACCAACGAAATAATAAGAAATGACTTAAAAATAGACATAGTTAAACAAGAAATCGCTAAACATGGAAGAAAATATGCAACTCGATTACAAATACATCCAAATCCACTTGCGAAAACTCTACTGCGAGAAAGAGAAGACTTAAGAAGACTCAAGCGGAACAAGCCACTTAATTTTGAAAGATTTAAATGACTCTTATAAGCTGTGTATTAAATTACTTACAATAATGGTTACACAAATATATTAGTTTTAATGATGTAAATCGTTGGATTAACATCTTAATGAGCTAGTCTACTTATCTGATAAAACACTTACTTATTGCTATTTTATAGCAGATTATAAACTGATGGGAAAATAAAAAAAAAAAAAAAATTGTGTATAATTTTTATGATGTTTTAAATAAGAATTTATAATGATATCAATTATATAAAGTGAGTGTTTACCTGATTAACTTCATCGGCCAACTTCTTCAGCTCGTTGGCAAACCAGTTAGCAGAGTCGGACCCCCGGTGAGAACGGTAACGGGACAACGACGAGTCGTGGTTACAATCCAGGTAGTATCCTACGCTATACATTTTATGCTCTTCATAGGCCAACTTAGGTGCTGTCTCTGATTCTACTTTCTCGAGGAGACACTTGGTGTCAGCGTAAACAATGAATGGTACCGACATGGCTCGACCCAAACCTTTAAATTTTAAAATGCTGTTTTTTGTTTCAGGAAGTTTTACCACATAATCATTTTTCTTTCCACACTCGAGTTTATGTGTGGCGAGTTTTTCTACACTGTAAAAATAGTGGAGACAGCGATTGCAGATATGTTTCTCCCCATCGTGTATGCTGCACTGCTTGCTCACTAATCGGGATAAATTTTTTATCCAGCAAAAATGGGAAATACTGCAATTTGTTTCATTCTATTCAACTTCGACGTCGTTCAAAACAACAGATGAGGATGGTCGTAGGGTTTTCCTCCATTCTTCAGACACAAGGAGTAGATTGATGTGCCGATTCTTTTCATCAGTAATCAAGTGTACGGGAAGCACTTCGTTCTTATCGGCTATCATGAAAACATTCACTGAGATTTCATTTAGCTTTTCAAATTTCGGAATGTCTTTAAGTGCGACAGGGAAAGTAATACCGGTAAATTTTATTTTTTCCGTATGCTCTATGTATGATGAAGAAAGAATTGCCCATTTAAAGTAATCGTCTTCGAAACCATGCACATTGATCACGGTCTTTTTATCTCTGATCCACTTGGGTAAGTCGATCCATCGTCCGGCACGCATTGGATTATATTTTGCCACTTGTATAGCGAGCGAAATTATGGCAGATAATGCCCAGCCCGAGTCGCGCTCTTGAAATTCTTCAAGTGATGAAAGAATGGGTGCCTTCACTCTTTCGTCGAACCACTCTGTTAAATTACTTGTAGCACATAGTGCTACGTACTTATTACTAAAGTATTTATTATCTTCCTGCTCACCATGCACAAACTGTCGCGAAAATACGATGCACACTTTCACATTATTAAAATCACTTATTGCACTACGCACGTATTTTATTATTACAGCTTTTGATTCTTCAAAAAACTGTGCAGGATCTAAATACTTTATATTCACCACCCGGCTGGTACGAAGGCGATTATTGAAGGCGGATTGCACATTTTCTTCAAGTACGAGATTTCCTCGGGGTCCTTTTCCCTCCTTTTGCATCAAATTCCTTGATGCTGCAGCCTTGAGTCCTAAGATGCGATGTGCTCGCGATTCTCTGGACGCTTTTGTACGGATTGGAATACCGCGATTTAACTTTATATACTTATATATTTTGTCGACGGTTCCGCGGCACTCTTCGATGAAGTTACGGAACTGATCCAAAGTAGCGTCTTCATCCAGGGTGCGATACACCATTGTGATGGACCTCTCCCGAGAACTAAAAACTTTCCGCACATCAACCATCTTGATGTAATAAAACTTGGGTGGACTCTGGTAAAAACAAAAACGTCGATTCTTCAGCGCGCCAACACTTGAGATTTTCGATATATTGGCACCATATTTATATATACGTTGTATTTGTAGCGCTTTTCGAGCTATGTAGAGGGGTGATCATTAACTATCTATTAGTTTTGCCCCGTCACGTAAAAAGCTATTCACAGGAGTAGTTCAGGTTCGACTTCCACACATGGGCATAGCTATTCGAATAGATGAGTTAAATAGCACTTATACAGTACTACATATTTGAATTTGAAAACATAGGGGGTCTTGATATTCAAAATCGGATGAGAGATTTTCAAGATCTGATGAAATCTGAGATTTTATTTTTTCTTTATACCACTTGTTTAAATTTGAAGTGATATCTAATTTTTCATATCCACTATCAAAATTCTCAATGGAGTGTAGCGTTGTTTATATATCACACACCTCTCCTCTGAAAACTATGCACACGTTCACACACTGCTACTCTTTGAAAGCTACGCGTAGAGTATCGAACACTTTTAATTTTACAGCATCAAAGAAATCATTTAAATTGCAATATTCAAAATTGATCGCGAGTCCAGTTTTTATGCGATTTTTGAAAGGTGAATCAACTTCCTCATAAATGAAGAGCGGAGTGAACGAATCTAAAATATTGCTCATCTCCTGCTCCATATCGGAATCCAGATGATCGAATCTCTCATCATTATCAATATCCTTGTCTTTCTCCTGTGTATTAAAATTCATGGATTTAATTTTCTCTCCCATGGCAATGAGGCGGTTGACTGCCAACTCCACAGCGTTTTCGATGTTGTGTTCCACTAATATCATTGTATATGGCCGTAAACTTTCAATTGCACCGTCGCAACTTTCATAAAACTCGCGAATTGTATTCGTGGATGCGTTATAATTTTTTATATTAAAATATTTATATTCAACCCACGTATAGAGCGCATTGAGATATCGTTCTACTTCTATTTCTTTTCTTTATTTTTGTAGAGAACGATGGAAAACTACGGAGCGTCAATTTTGAATAGAAACTGATAGTTCCGTGGTTCTATCGAAGGATTTATATGATTCGCTGGTGAAATTATTGTGAAGAAATAGAAGAGGGTCGATGATTAACGTAATGACTAATGAATTTTAGACGCGTCTCAACTCGTATACCATCTTTACGAGATATAGGTCCCAACATATTATCTAATATTCTTAGAAATTACAAGCGTTTCCCAAAGATGGGAATGACTAATGGATTTTAGACGCGTCTCAACTTGTATACCATCTTTACGAGATATAGGTCCTAACATATTATCGAATATTCTTAAAAATTACGTGTGTTTTCCCAAAGATGGTCGGTGTGGATGCCGACTTCCCCCGGCGCTATTCAAGCACGCTTCGAGTGAGAGGTAGGAAAACAGACCGCCAGGCCCCGAGCGCCAGATGTCGAAGCTACACGTGTTTTCCCGAAGATGGGAATGACTAATGGAATTTAGACGCGTCTCAACTCGTATACCATCTTTACGAGATATAGGTCCCAACATATTATATAATATTCTTAGAAATTATATGTGTTTTTTCCAAGGGTGGTCGAAGTAACAGGTGTTCTCCCAAAGATGGTCGCTGCCGATGCCGACCTCCCCCGGTGCAATTCAAGCACGCTTCGAATGAGAGATAGGAAAACAGACCGCCAGGCCCCGAGCGCCAGATATCGAAGGTACACGTGTCTTTTCAAAGATGGGAATGACTAATGGATTTTAGACGCGTCTCAACTCGTATACCATCCATGTGTTTCGAGGGGGGAGAGGTAGCCTTACAATAATTATTCGCGCAATCATATCGCGATATTAATTCGCAGTCTTAATTCGCGGTCTTAATTCGCGAGTCATCTCGCGAGGTACCCCTCGCGATCCACCGAAACCACGAGTGGCGTAGAACTGTCATTCCCCAATACTAATAAAAATCTTTTTAATATCTTCAGAAATACCTTTGATATAAGGAAGGCTAATAGTTTTTGTATAATTATTATTACAATCATATTTTTCTAAAGTATTATAAGATTTATGTACACGTTTTCTAATACAGTCCTTAATGATATAATTGGGATATCCATTATCACTAAGAATTTCTTTAGCAATTTTGATGTTCTTTTTTCTAAATTTTGTGTCGCATAATAGAATAGCTCTATCAATAATTCCATATGCTGTACCCAATTTATAGCAAAGAGGATAGTATGAAAAGAAGTTTAAATATCTACCAGAGAAAGTTTTTTTATGATACCAATCAGTTATTATTTTACTATTTTCGTTAATCATTAAAATATCTGAAAAATTAAGTTTATGATCATTTTCTAATTCAAGAGTAAAAGAAATTCTCTTATTATGTCCTTTTATTTTATTTAAACTATTGAAAATATTTAAAATGTTATCAATACAATTACAAGGTATAGAAGTAAAAATATCGTCAACATATCTGTAATAAAAAGGTAATTTGAAAGGTATTTTTTGTATAAGAATATCCTCAATAAAATCCATGGTGATATTCGAAATAATAGGAGATAATGGAGAACCCATAGGTACACCATAAACCTGTTTATAAATGTTATTTTGAAATTTGAAATATGTGGAATTTAGTATTAAATTTAAACCTTCAAAAAAAGCATCTTTAGGTAAATTGGTAAAATTAGTAATTTCGGACCATTTAGTTCTTAAAATATAATTGATTAGATTGACAGAAACATTAGTAAAAAGTGAAACAACATCTAATGAAATTAGAATAAAGTTATTAGGTAGTTTAACATTTTTAATCTTATTTCTTAATCCCGGCTGTCTTTTATAAATCTTGATCGATTGGTGTTAATTGAAGATAGTATGGAACTATAATATGACGCTAATTTATAAGTAGGAGAATTAATTGTAGAAACAATAATTCTCAATGGATTATCAGGTGTATGGATCTTGGGTAAACCATATGCTCTGGGAATTAATGAATTATAAGTATGCAAAAATTTTGCTGAAGTATCACTAATATATTCTAGTTTCTTCCATTTAGTAATCAATTTGTTAACCAATCCTTCTATGGTAGCAGTATATTCACAAGTGCATCTTATGTAAGTGTTAGTATCAGATAGCATAGAATTCATTTTTTCAAGATATTTCATTTTATCCATAACAACAGTTACATTGCCTTTATCTGCCCGAGTGAAAAAAATGTTAGGATTATATTTGATAAATTTTTGTAAAATAATGTTATTTAATTGTTGTTTATTAAATTCATGATTATAATTATGATTGCGTATAAAATTGTGTATAGCTTTGATACATTTAGATCTAGTTTTATTTTTATTATCAATAATCAAATTACCATCATTATCTAAAATATTCTCAATCTTAAATATACTTTCTTCAATACTGGCAATAAATTCAGATAATGGAAACTGATCCATATTGGTTTGGAACGAGTGTTTTTGTCCCAATCCAATTATATTTTTAATATCATCTGGAATATTAGTATTAGTTAAATAAATTAGCCAGTTGTCATTGATTTTAAATTTGATATCAATCGAATATGATTTAAAAATTTATACGAAAAATACAACGGCTATTATTTGCCGAGACTACCGCAATTTTTGTTTGGAACTGTTGCTGAGTGACTTGGAGAAATGCGATTGGAGTATGTTTAGACATGCTACTGGGACTCATCAGTCTATTGACCTCCTTTGTTCGACCCTCTCGCATAGAATAGTATCATCTTTTAATAAATTTGCTCCTCTAAGATCCTTCATACCGAAGAATAAAGCATTGCCATGGGTCACTGAGGTATTGCGCTCACTAAAGCGTGAACGTGACTCTACTCTGCATGCTTTTCGTCGCACACGCGATCCGGACGCGAAACTCAAACTAATATCTCTCAACAAAACCTACAGGACAGCTTGGGCAAAACTTCGCAGCCTTGGGTTGGCTAATTCTGCGGTAAATTCTCCTCCACTTTGCAGCACCCCTGAAGAACTAAATTCTCATTTTGTTTCCCTTGCCAATAGAGTACCAGTCCTATCTCCATCGTTCGAACTTTTCCGTTCGACAACTCAGAACTCTCAGGATACCATGTTTTATTTCTTGAATATTACATTAGCCAATCTATTGACATGTGTCACGCGACGAAGGTCTGAGGCAAAAGGTGTAGGTCAAACACCGATTAGTTTTTATGTGAAAACCTTTCCCGTCATCGCCATTCATTTAATATATCTCTTCAACCTTTCACTTAATTCGTTCACGTTTCCAGCCGAATGGAAAAAGGCTTTGGTAGTGCCAATAAATAAAAAGAAATTGCCGTCGTGTGTTTCTGACTACCGTCTCGTCTCCTTCTTATGTACATCATCGAAAATTCTAGAGAGATTGATTTATGATCAGATTGTCACCTTTCTAAATTAACGAAATTGGTTCGATCCGTACCAGTCTGGTTTTCGCAAGGGCTTTAATACCCAAACGGCACTACTTTTAGTCAACGATTTTTGTCGCGAGGCTATAGAAAATCGTAATGTTGTCATCCTTTTATTGTTCGACTTCAGTAAAGCCTTCGACACAGTGAACCATACCATTCTCTTGGAAAAACTTAAAGCCGCCCACTTCTCTAATTCAGCTATCGCATAGTTTGCTTCCTACCTAACAAATAGGTCGCAGGCCATTCTTGTCGACAATCGTGTTGCCTCAACCTGGCTACCTATCAATGCTGGTGTGCTTCAGGGCTCTGTTCTAGGCCCGCTACTGTTCTCCATATTCATAAACGACCTTCCATCTGTTCTGCGACACACCAAACATGTGATCTTTGCCGATGATTCACAAATCTTTCTGAGCTACTTTCCACAAGAAATAGAGGAAGGTTGTGCACGATTAACCAGTGGAGCCGAAAGATTTTGCGAGTGGGCGCTCGAAAATGATCTCATTATAAATTTTTCTAAAACGCAAGCAATTATGATTGGAAGTTCATACTTTATTAATCTATTGGAACTTGCCAATTTACCACCTATTAGAGTACAGAATAATAGCATTCCATGGGTCAAGACAGTCCGAAATCTCGGCTTACACTTCGATAATACACTATCTTGGAAACATCATATAATTGTTACGTCAAACCGCATATACGCTACTTTAAGCCAGCTTTGGAAGAATAGCAACGTACTACCCACGGACACACGCAAACAGCTCATAACTTCGATTATATTCCCCTATTTTGATTATTGCTGCGCAGTCTACAATGACCTTGACTCGACATTAAGGATGAAGCTGGAGAGAATGCTAAATTCTGCCATCCGCTTCATCTTTGACCTTCGACGAGACGAGCACATTACGGCATACCGTAATAAACTTGACTGGCTCACTTTGACGTCACGACGACTCTATTTTATTGGTATTATTACATACCTACTATTTAAATAAAAGATTCCGCTATACCTCTATGAAAAATATGTATGGCGTAGAGACGTCACTGATCGCACTCTTCGGTCGACCACAAGTGAGCTAAGAGTACCCAGTCATCGCTCTGAGGCCTACTCCAAATCGTTCCTCATTACATCCACCAGGCTTTGGACTGCTCTACCAAATAGTATTAAAGGCAGTCTAACAGTTGACAGTTTTAAATCCAAACTGTACCGCTTTCTACGTGACTGCGAAATTTCGGGTAGAAAGATAATAGGCTGACTAAATAATTTTTCTATTTTTTTCCTAGATCTTATATTTTTTACTTTTAAGAATTTTTCTCGTTTAATGTTAATATTATTAATTGTTTATTACTTCGGTTCGATTCCTCCCTGTGGTTCTAACAAAAAAATTTCTGTTCGGTTCTAGCGTTCATTATAGCTATAATGTATCTAATTATAATAATACTTTGTACTTTTTATATTTCTTTATTCAACACATAATTGTAATTTCTATGTATGGTTAGCTTAAGAGGTCACCCCTCAGGCTAAATAAATGGTATTCTATTCTATTCTATTTTGTTGAAATAAATTGTTTCTTGAATTGCGGAAATAATTAAACTTGGTCAAAAAATAAAAACCATATAGACGTTTCGACCTATTTATTTTTGGTCCTCCTCAGATAAAACTACAATATTACATAGTACTAATTTAATGATGACATGTAAGAATTTTCTTTTAAGTCAAAGAGGGATCAGTATAAAAAATTTTTTTTTTAAATTATGAATTTATTCTGCTTACCTTGAGTAAAAATGTTATCTTCTTTTGTTTGTCAAAAAAATTAAAATCAATAAATAAAAACATAATATACATCAATTGGTTAAGTCCATCTAAAATTTAAAAAATTAAAATTATAAGTTTTATGAAAAACTTAGTAAGGTGAATAAAAGAGCACTTTAACACGAACATTTAACAAGAACGAGGGATATACAGAGACTGATCGCTATTTGACTTTAACAACGACTTGACATAATGTCAATAAGGTTATAAATACATGATAGAAAAAAATTCAAAATTGCTTTTATAAATAAAGCAATTTTGAATTTTCACATTAATGCAAAATAGTCATCCGGTAATGACGATTTTTCAAATCTTATATTAACTGCGTTATTATTAATTTTAATGGAATAATTTTCAATGTGTTTTCTCTTGTTTTTATTGTGTTCCGTAGCTAAGATTTTAATATTGTCATAATCGAAGTCATCTCCTGTATTAATTCTATGTATAGTTAATCCCGTAAATTTTGTTTGATCGCCTAAAATATTCTTTTTATGTTCATAAATTCGTTTTTTTAAGTAATCTTCCAGTTTGTCCAATATATACACAATTACAATGTTTACATTTAATTTCGTAAACTACATCGTTTAAATCACATTTATTCACATTTACATATTTGCATAAAATCAATATAAAATCTGTTCTCTGTATCAGGAAGTCACGTACAAAAAGAAAGATTTAATTCTGTGCACTCAAAACGGAATGTCACAAACCACTTTCTGTAAAAATTTCCAATCAACACAGTAAATATAAAGAGAGTTATATACCTACTGGAATCAGATCAATTATATCATATATTTGATAAATATATCGCATTATTTATTATTTATTTCACACTTGCACTTCGCACTACGTATATCCTTTAAATATAGTCGGTCGATGAAAGTTTAAATTTAAACCGAATTTCATTTGCGGGAAAGTTGAAACAGGCAGCAAATATGAAATCGGCGGGAAATCATAAGGGTAGCATTAGCGACGGTAATGATATGTCGGACCAAGACTATTTGCCACCTGGCGTTCCCGCGGCAGCAGAGGGGGGAAATACGGGTACGCGTCCTGCGAAGCAGAGAATGGGGAGTTGCACGGGCCTGGCCTGAGCACGATCAACACGTAAGACGTAAGACGAGAACGTAAGAGTGTTTTGTCTTTATTTAACTCATGGTGATAATAAAGGAGGGCAGTATTCTTATGTTCCCGTTTTACGTTTACGTGCTGATCGTGCTCAGGCCATTATCCGCGACCTATACTTTGGGCCTTAAAGAATCTAGTTACTTTTTTCGAGAACATTTGTCACTTATTACACATGACTAGTAGGTCTTTGCTTTTAAGGATAAACAGATCAAGTTTCGACTACTTTCGATGACATTTTGTATTGTTAAAAAATAACGGGTTATGTGTATAAGCGGTATAAGCGATAATAGTGTATGAAAAAAAGTAACTAGCATCCTTAAATAAAAAGGCCTATTTAGCCCAAATCAAACGCAAGTTCTCGCTATCACAATCGATTATCGATATCGAAAATTCAAAATGTGCACACAACATATATATGTATGTATGTATGTACATCGCATATAATACAAAAAAGCGCATTCTTTTGCAGCACCTACAAACAGATTGTACGTTAAGTATTGATTCATTTGTAGAAAAATATAACAAATATGCCCTTGACATTGATCTGTTTAGTTGCATAGCTGGGAAAAGTCTTTGCTCCAAGTTCTAGATTTCGCTAATACATTTTCTCGTAATTTCTTTTTAAGGAAATTAGAAAATATTCATCATTATTATTGCTAGTGGATGAGTGAGTTTGAAACAATTCTTTCATCAAGAAATATTAAAAAATGACCAGTGATATTTTGAATTCTACGAAAAGGGGCGGAGATGAAATGGCAGGTTCCGTAACCTGACGTCGAATTAAACATGTCGACGCACATTTTTTAATATTTCCTAGAAACAGAATTCCACCAAACTCATTCGTACGGTTATCTACAATAATGACAAATATTTTATGAAATGTAAATTGCGAAATAATTCATTTTGAAACGCAGAACTTGGAGCAAAGATGTTCTCACTGTTTCCCTTTGCCCGCTCACATGACTTAAAGCCCTTAATATACTTACAAAATATTATATTGGCTGTTTTAGAATTCCCGAAATTAATAGAATTACGACAGCCATTCCATGTGAGCTGTTCTGATATCAGTTCGTCCTCAAATGTCTCTCTGAACAACAAAGTCTCTCATTTTAGAGGCGCCTACTTACCTTAAATGGTCAGAATGCAATTAAAAAGAAGAAAACAGTGCAATATATAAAATATTTTATAACGTGAAAAAATTTTATTAATTTTTCGTTTTGTTGAAATTTATTGCTAACACTTAACAAAAATGTAATGAGTGGTGCAGTATATTACCAATTTTTCCCTCACTTCAACATTACTCTCTTCTTCTAGTGTGTTAAATAGCTGACGGGTTGAAAGTGGGAATCCTTCCAGAGGCTGCAAAAAGGAGTCATTAGTCGTTGGTTTTGTTTGTTTTCGGACAAAAGTTTTTCATTTGGTGCCATCAGTTCTCGGTTTTGTTCGAGTACTTTTTCATTTTGTTCTATTATTTTTTCATTTTTTTGCAATAGTTTTTCTTGAGAATTTTGAATTCTGTTAAATCCAGCAATAAATGTATTTGTCAGTTTCCTGTAAAATATACATTATTACGAAATTATGTTGATAGTATTTCATCTAAGATTTAAATGGAAACTCACTTTAACTGCTCGTCAGATTCGTTTATTTGACTTGTGTGGATCTTCATTTGTTGGTTCTGATACGTATTGGTTTCTCTATAATAAATTTAATTTAATTATTATAGGATATTATATAAGAAAAAAAGGTAGAATAAATGTATACATGCTTTACATACAAAATTATTGCAGGAAACAAATAACTTTTCAGTTTCCTGCTCATAACTTACAATAGTTCAGTGTGTTTTTTTTTCATGGAGTTCGCGCAATATCCCTCGCAGTCTCTCCCTTTCATGGTGCGTCTACAATAGTGGTCGGAGCATGTCGAAGTGAGAGGCCGCGCACGTGCTGACATCACGCGACCAGCTCTCGTTGCCAACTTCAGAGTAGTTTTCGGCGCTGTTCCACCGTTCCGGCATTTCGGCAGATTCGCCTTTTCGTGTATACACACACACACACACACACATATATATATATATATATATATATTTTTTTTTTTGTGTCCCCTGTAGATTTCAATTCTACTTTTTAAATAGTTACATTCGCTGCAAAATATATTTCCTAAAATTTAAGGAAAAAGTCTAGGAAGCATATTTCATAAATATTTCTTAGTAGTGTTTCGTGAAGTTTCTTAATGACATGTTATTAAATTTAATGACTTTTTATTATACACACTTTTTCTTTTTATTAAACCTAATGATTTTTTGTTATATGTAGAAATAATATATGACATTTAATAAAATTTTTGTCTGTATTTTACAAAGAATCAGTCAATTCCTAATCTCGAAAGAGTCAATAACATTTTTATTCTGTATGTAAATTATAAAACTTATTTTTACGAGTACGTGTATTATTTTTTGGCAGATTAACCACATCACAACGTTCAAAATAAGATATGAGGATGAATATTCAGTTTTTCTCTTACTAAATTCATACAATGACATAATTTTCAGTAACATTTATGAAATTTGTCTTCTAAATTTTCAATTCATTTGACGATCATAATTATTTAGTACACATTCTGCTTAGATTACATGAATATTATAACAATAATTTGGCATGTGAGTCCGACATTCTAAGTATAATTATTTTTAGAATAACGAGTAATAGGTTTTAGGAATTAGCTGCGGAATTAGGAAGGATTTTTGTGCTACCCAATAAAACAGCCGAAGATTCTGCATAATTCTTTTACTACCCGTATCAAAAATTGACATCAAGCAATAAACAGGTTCGAGCCGGTGGTATCTTATATGAGAAATATTCGAGAATCAGGCGAAAGTTGCTGAAGTTGAAAATTGTTCTGTACAATCAAGCTCTTGATGACGGTTTGTAACAATATATTTATTTAATAACCAAAAAAGAATTAAATCACTATCATATATTGCATAGTATAATAAATCATCCATTTATAACCTATTGCTATCCAAGTATTCGAATAAAAATTTACATTTATTACATACAATTCCAACTTCAGATTCTGAGTTCAGTTATTTGACACATCACAATTAATTTCTACTTTTAATTCCTTTAAATTCATTTCAACGAATTGGCTACTTATGATTTCATTTTTTGTTAATGTTTGCAGTTATAAACGCCTTCTTCTGTTTATCCTAAGTACTTGTGATTTTCCATGCTTAATGTGATACAACTTACTTAGATAATGGAAGAAATAGACATACATACATATTCTCAATTCTTTTCCATACATTTCAATACTTTTGTTCAAATAACGTAATTGGAAAAAATTGAAGTTTTGCATTCTTTTTAATTCTTATTGTTTGTTGGAATCATATTACAAGTGCATTTTTTATGTATAACGTAACTTTTTTTACAATTGTTAGAAGAAAGTGACATTTAATGGATAAGAGAATACTGCGAACCTAAAGACGAGGTATTCGAAAAATTGAATGCTACGTATGAGAGCAGGGCGCGGTGTAGTAATGTTAAGCATTATTATTCCGTGTTCAAATGCCTCCATCCTCAATTTGGACATCTTTTGGTATAAATACATTGTTGTATACTTCATTGATTTTTTATAATGAAATTTGATAAAATTTATGTAATAATAAACTCCCACGGTTAATCAGTGATTACGACCGAACGCATACGGCAAACAAGGATAACCTTTTATCGACGTGGGACAGTATAGCTCCAAAAATTGTAGAAGTTGGGAGGAAGAAAAAGAAACTTTTTCCATTTGAACAACAGTTAATTAATGCACGTAAAGTAACTAATAAAGTTACGAAAGAAATGATTTGTATACCCGTAATAATAATAATAATAATAATAATCGACTTTATTGGCAACAGCTTACATTGGAACGTACATGTCTGTTTATAAAATTGATTTTATTTTAGATAAAAGCAATGTTGCAGCCTTCGTCTTCCTGCCCAGATTTTTAGGCATTCTTTTAAGAAAAAGAAAGAATGGTGGTACCTTTGGTACTGACATCTGCGACGTTAGAAATTCATTTATTGTTCATGTAGCGCTAAGCATTTTATTTTTAATAATTTGGACGTATCTCATTTAAACGTAGTGAATTTTCCACAAATTGGATGGTTAAAAAAGAGAAAAAAAGGAATCTTTTGTTGTCAACACTTGAAAATAATCAACATTTGTTTGCTGATTAACTTAAATTGTTTGCACTTAACTTAAATTATTATCTAAATATGACATTTGAGCATAAGCGCCAAAGACTACTTCAAGATAAATACGCAAAATTAACGAGATTTACGATTTTTTAAAAAAATTGGTAAAATTACTATTAAAAATGTATTTAAAAAATATTTTTGGAAAATTCGCAATATAGTATAGATGCCAGAAATAAAGAAGTAATTCTGATTAATTTTTTGCATTATAATATTTACAGAATGATGATGAATTACTGAAGTATAAAGGAAATCGCAAGGAAATTGAATCTCCAGACAAAATGGGTCCATATGTTGACGTAGTGGGAGATTTGGAAAACAGTGACACATCAGTACAAGTGCATGTCATAATTAATGACATCAATTACTACATGGAATCACAAAACGTAATAGATGGTATTAATATCTGTTACAAATCATTTTATGCACTAAATTTGGAATTCATAGCTGAGTACCGTCACATATGGACATTTTTTGATACATATATATATAAAAGTACCCAAGCTGTAAAATTGTATACTCTTGTAAACAAACTAATTGACGAAATTTCAAAATTATAATTTGTTTTTTAATATTAAAGTTGAATACGAAAATGGAAGACGTAACTGATTTAGAAGCTGCAATTGTACTATTAGTAATAAGGTTGTACAATAATCCAGTTATACCCCGTAGTTATATACCATGTAGTTCAACTTGTTTTCGAAACTTTGCCAAATTTTTTTCGCAATACGTATACCGATTATTTATATCAGGCTCTAAAATTTACTCAAAATAAGTACGGAGAAAATGCATTAATAGATATTAAAAACGTGCTCGACTCTTCAAAAATAATTTTCCAATCTTTTGAAACAGAATATAAGAGATTTCAATTGTATGAAAAAGGGGGTTTAATGATGCAACCTATCGATTGTAATATAGCTGATGGTGGTACTGCAAAGAATGTATCAAACCCACAAAAAAGTAGGGAATCATGTGCTCAATATATACCACTGAAGTGGAGTTTGAAGATATTATTAGAAATTCCTGGTTTTTTGCAATTAATACATAATTATGTAGAAAGTTTAGAAAGTGAAGAAAATATCACCTCTAATATAATTCATACTAATTTTTGGAAAAAATTCGTAAATGTTTTGGTGAAAATGTTATACTTCCTCCTTCGTATTCCAAGACGAATGGGGGAGTTGCAATGCACTCGGATCAGATGCAGGAACAAATAAATTTGGTGCAGTATAAGTAGTGGGGGTATGATAGTTCTGCGCCAGCCGCCGGTTGGGTGGATCGCGAGGGGTACGTCGCGAATTAAGTTCGCGAATTAATACTGCGAATTAAAACCGCGAATTGATATCGCGATTTGATTGCGCGAATAATCTTTGTAAGGCTATCTCTCCCCCCTCGAAAGTGCTCGTTTCTCTCATTCGAAGCGTGCTTTTTTAATTACGCTTTTTTAACTGACACTATTAAAAGCACGCTTCCAATGAGAGGTTGGAAAACAGACCGCCAGGCCCCGAGCGCCAGGTGGGATCGGCACGGTGCCGACCTCCCCGACGCTCGAGGCCTGGGAGGTCTGTTTTTCCTACATCTTTGGAAAAACACATGTACCTTCGACCACCCTTGGAAAAACACATGTAACCTAAGTATAGAACTGTTTTTCCCACCTCTCATTCGAAGCGTGCTTTAATAGCGTCGGGGAGATCGGCGCCGTGCCCATCCCCCCTGACGCTTGGGGCCTGGCAGGTCGGTTTTTCCTACATCTTTGGAAAAACACATGTTACTTCGACCATATTTGGGAAACACATGTAACATCTAAGTATAGATGTGTTTATCCTACATCTTCCTTTCGAAAGCGCTCGTTCTAGATTCCCATATTTGGGAAAAACATGTAATTTCTAAGAATATTAGATAATATGTTGGGACCTATGTCTCGTAAAGGTGGTATACGAGTTGAGACGCGTGTAAAACCCATTATTCATTACGAATGTTCACTCATGAACCCTTTGTTAAATATGACCATTTTAAATAACCCATTTTCTTTTTTTTTGTACAATATAATGCAGGAAGGAGGATGAAGAAAATATAGAAGATATATTTAATAAATTTTATTTTTTTTAATTTCTCATATTCATACATAACAATATACAATAGCAATCAAATGAAATTCATATTTTCAATATCATCAACTAATGCATCGTTTATAACTTGACAGTTGATGCAGTCTTTAATCATAGATGGTGGACCATCTATCGTATCATAGCTTGATTCGAAATATTTATAACATCGACGACATTCACGTATGTCAGGATGCATTTGCATAGCAGGTGGCAGCAAGTCCATGCTTCTTCAATTTGCCGGTCAGCAAACATGCAAATGAAATCAATCGGCAGACATTCTATATCTTTTGTTTCCATCAATGCGAGATGTTTTACTTCGTAATAAATCCTTAATGAACGTTGTGGAGATGCAGGTTGTTCACATAGATTTTTCAATACCCAATTCTTAAGTATTTTTACATTTTCTTTAGCGCATGTTCCATTAATCGTATGATTTTCACACATTTCCGACAATTGATATTACTGCTGCTGCTTCAGTTTTGTTAGAGATGGGCAGTCCAAAATGTCGAGATCGACAAAATTTTCAGCGTTTAATATATCCTCCAACCAACATTTTTATCGACTCCTTTTACATAAATTTTCCAGCACATTTAACGATATCCTCCAAATGGGTACGTCGCCAGATTGGCATGGTAAACCGTGATAATTATTCATCAACCAGTTAATGACTCTCTTATAGTGTAAAGGTAACCACATACGTCACAATTTCACTGTCGACAATATTTATTATAGACATTTCCTTCGGTATGAACCTATTACCAGGCCCGCGGAATCCCTGCACGTGTACAACGTATTCCATTTCGTATGAATCTGATTCACTAGTGAATAAAGTATAACCGCGTTTTATTCATTAATTGACGCACGCCCAATAATGGTTACCCCTCCTCTCAAACCAATTTCTTTACATTTCCACTTATGGGGTTATATTCTACAATGCGATCATGTAAAATTAAACAATAAGCAGAAGGGTTTGCAGGGAAATTTTCCTTTGATTCAAATTCGAGTCGAACATCGACAGGTGCATGTTTTAAAGCTTCATTCTGCTTAGAGCAATCAATAATGATTAATGGAGCTTTCTCTAAAAATATTGATTTATTCAATATTGGGTTACCAGTAACATTTTTATTATAGTAACTGGCTTGAAAATTGATATTCATATCATATAATAAAGAAAATTGATTATTTGCAATATCAAGGTTTAAACTACCATACGGATAATATTTTGAATTCAAAAATACGTTAACATTACTAATGTTGCAGTGATCAAATAGACTTGCATTTCTCGTCTTGTCATTTTTTCTAGCCGTTTGGAATCCAATAATAATATATGGTGGCTTTTCTAGTTGTGTCGCTGTTTTCACAGACCACACGCGGGATGATGTTACCGGCAATAGAGGATATTCATAAAGTTCCCATGTACGGAAACTTAAAGATATGCAAGGATCTTTTTCAATGAAACGCAGCAGCTGTATCTTTTCCCTATCAGCCAACGTGACATATGGAACTAACCATTGTAACACGCCGGTTACATACTCCTCTCGAAACCTCGGAGCTCTATGCTAAGACGATAAGACACAGACAGAGCGGTCCGTAATAAGAAGCGAGGTGGTTTCAGGACGGCCCACGAGACGACACGGCGCGGCGGTCGCGGAGCGCGATTACGACCAGCAGTCAGTTTGGTCTCGGACGTCAGTGCCGAGGCATCGAATCGATAGGACGAGTGCGGCCGATGTTTTTGTAAATTTCGAGTGAGAGTTTTGGAGAGTTTCCTTTCGTGAGAATTGTGTTTTTGGAGCGAGTACGAGCGGGTCGATTTACAAGACGACCCCAGGACCTGCAAAAGCCGCCCTTCTTCTTTTTGTCAAGACCGCGCGAGGTGACGGGCACGAAGAGCCACTCCTGTCCGGAGAGACAAATGTAAGTGGCCTCGAGCCGATTCCTTTTTTTTTGGAAGAAATAACAAGTATTGTTTTTTTGATTAAATAAAGACGTCATTTTATGCAACCACCCTCGGTTGCATGTATTCTGACCTCTCGTCGACAAAAAGCCGGATTGCAGTGTGCGGCAATCCCCGCGAGTTTTCGAGCAACTTTTCAGGCGCGGAAGGATGCGAGAAATCGTCCCCCTCTGGGACGAGATCTCTTGCTCTCGTGAGTGCGAGTGCGGGTCGCGAAAAGACCCCGAGTCCGCCGGGCTCGGGCAATTAATTGTCCGGACGGGCGAACGACGTCGTCGGGCCTCTACCAGGCGCAACGTCCACGAAGACGTTAAAGTCTCCACCTGAGACGGTAGCCGGCCCCGAGATGACGGCGGTAAAACGCCGAAATAGTAATATCCCGAAAAAGGGCATTACAAAGTGGCGCTACAACGTATGGCCCGAGGCGCAATAAAGCGCAAATAAAAAAAAAAGGCAAACGGCCATATTCTGACCGCGTGAACGGCGAAGCCGCCATATTGAAACGTGCTCAGAATAGGAAACGTCCATATTGGCTGCCATATTGGAGTTCAAATCCGTTAAAATTAAATTTAAAACTGCAACGGAATTACCGAGAAAACGTGCCGAAATTTGAGACGTTTTGCACGCAAGTGAGAAAATTCAGATAAGTTACGGAAAAAGAGAGAAAAATTTAGATAAATAAATATTTTAATTAATAAGGTGTTGTGAAGTCACTCTTAACAATAATAATTATGATTAAAATTAGTGAATTTAGTAATTAACATTCCAGTCGAGATTTTTGAAATTATAGAGTATATTAGGAACATTAGTAATAAAAGTAACTAATAAATTTTATGAAGTTGTGTTTTTGTGAGAATCGGGATTATTTGCGAAATAATTTCCAGTAAATAAAATTAAATGAGTCTGAAATTTTCAGAGTAAATTTCGAATACTAGACGGAAATAAAATTCCTTTTCGAGATTTCTTCGAGCGAATAGTGATCACTGCAGTGAACTTCAATATTTGGTGTGAAGTTCACTACGATTAAGTGAAATTTAAAATATAGTAATAGCGTTTCGAGACTGTTTGAGTGAATCTCGAACATAAGAGTGAACTTCACTATTTATTAAGACAAATTAGCAGTTTTTCGGATTTTTGGAGTGAATCCCAAGTACTGAAGTGAAGTTCACTAGAATTAAATTAAAAGTAAATAAGGGTTAGAAGTTAACTTGGATTAGGAATGGACAATAGTAGTACGAGTGAAGTTCCATATTAGGGTGACCTTCACTTTTTAGGAAGACTAGTGATTAGTCACTTCAGATTGTCGTGAGTGAATCCTAGCTGCGAAGGTAGCGGGTTGGGCTTATTGAATAAAGTCAACATTTTTGTCTTGAGTTTCGAGAGTGAACTATACCTCCATTATATATCGAGACGGGCTAGGAAGTAAAGTTCACGTCTAATAAGACATTCAAGTAGTTCGAGAAATAATAAAAATAATTCGAGAATTCTTGAGAGTGCATCTCGACATTTAGAGTGACCTTCACAAGACGGAGTAAATTCGGGTCCCTTTTCAGAGATTCGGTTCGCGATTTTTTCCCTTAATATCCTTAGATTAAGTATCCTTAGATTAAGAAAACCAGTAGAGTTAAGTTAGGTTAAGAATATTAGAATAAGACTTAAAATTAAGTATTCATAGCTTGCAAGATAGTTAAGCCGGGACTATCTGCGCGATCGAGGTGCTAGGGTTCGATAATTGAGAAAGTCCAACTGTGGAGTTATCGCGAAGATTTGAGCCGCGAACTACGGGTGAGGTGACGCTTTTGGATAGCTAGTTCGTGGACCAGCCGTCGAGGTCATTCTACCGCTAAGGAAAATAGGGGTACGGCTGTAGGGAATTGGATGCATGTGAGTTGTGAATGTAGGAGAGTTAGTATCAATAAGAGAAAAAGTGATGTAAGAGTGGGAAGTCAGTGCACCAAGTCGAGACGTGTGAGTGATATTTGTAAGTATAGCCGTACAATAGTAAAGCTGCGACATCAATAAAGATGATGGGCGGAAGCGATCCAAACGTTTTGGACATAAGACGAGAAGTAAATCAGATCGTCGAGGACATAACGAATTTATCGTTATCGGAGGTTCAGGAAAACCTGATTAGAGAGGGGCTAAACCGATCGGGATCGGAGGAAATTGTCCGCGACCGTGTGATTCGCTTTCGTGCGCGGGAATGTTTCCCGACAGGTCCTTTCGCCTGGGACCAAGGTACAGACGAGGTCAGTGTGATGACCGATATGAGTGAGTCCGATCATGTAAACGCACGGGTCTCGGGGGGACGAACTTTCGCCGCGACTTTTCAAGAGGACGAAGAGGAGCGTACGACGAGTGGAATCCCGGTTGTTACTACGACGGCTCAGACGACAGCCTGTGTGACCACGATGGCTACAGGTTATGGGAATGTGCAGCCTGTGTGGACGACAGCACATTCCGGGATGACGTCACGCCCATTGGGACCAACCCTGTATCCCGCTCCAATCTGGGCTCCGTCTACGACGGCTTATTTCTTGCCATTCTCATCTCCTAACATAACGGCACAAGGTTCGAGAGTGTCGTGGGGAGCGCCATCGGGTCTAAATAGGGCCATACGTCGACCGATTGCGCAGACCGGCCAGGAAAAGACGCAAGTTCCAGGAGAGCCCATGAGCCGTGTGTTGACTCCAAGAGTCAAGACTGGTGCGTATCCGAAGACACGCCCGCATCAAGAGGAAGGATCATGGGTATTACCCGAAGAGGATAGTGAGGACGATGTAATAGCACCTCGACCTTAAGTTCGGAAGGACAAGGTGCCCAGAAGGGAACTGTTCACAGGCGAGACCGAGGAGGAAATGAGCGGACAACCACCGAGAATGTTCGCGTCTACTGACGACCAAAGACGACGCGGCGCGAAAGTTAGGCCGCCAGTTCAACGTCCGTTAGCTCGAACAAAGACGAGACGATCAGAGCCGTCGGTGGAAGTGACCAATCCTCGCCAAGGTAGCAACCCTAATTCCTAACCCTGACAAGAGAGTGCATCGACTGTCTCGAACTAGAGGAAACCGACGTATTAAAAGTGCTTCCAGGAGTATTCGAGGGCAAGGCGAGACAATAGATCCGAGAAGACCCCGCCGCTCTTCGATCGTGGAGAATCTTCAGCCAGCGCATTAAGGGAAGATTTGCCGAGGAAGTAGACGACGACGACATTCTGGTGACCATCTACGAGACGTTCCAGAACTCCGGTGAGAAGATGCTAGCGTTCGTGGAGGACGTCCAACGCCAATACAGGAAAATGTGCAGGCCACCACAGGAGGAATTACGAGTAAGACGAGTCGTTCGCAATCTAAGACCGGACTGTCGAAGGTATCGGAGCGTAAAAGAGTGCACTACCTTCGCCGAGTTGAAGACCCTGGGCAAGTACTGCGACGATACCCCCTTATTTTAACTGCGTCCATTATTTTATCTAATCTGGGTACGGCGAGTTCTCGAGACACTCGCCCGAGCCGAACTGCAAGTCAACAGGAATAAGTGCGAGTTTTGCTGTTCGAGTGCAGTATATCTGGGTTACCGAGTAGACCGCGAACGATTGCGTCCCGATCCAGAGAAGACTCAACCCGTATTGGACTACCCTGCACCTAAGAACCTGAAGCAGGTCACACGTTTTCTGGGAATGGTCGGATGGTATGCCCGATTCATACCCAATCTGGCAAAGCGAAGACTGCCTCTTACTAAGCTGACGAAGAAAACGCAGACCTGGGAGTGGGGTGAAGAGCAGGAAGAGGCATTTCAAGACCTAAAGAGGGCTCTCACCGAAGCACCTGTGTTGGGACGGCCTGACTTTAAACGACCGATCGCCATACAGACCGACGCAGGCGATTATGCTCTAGGCGTGGTCTTGACCCAAGAGCGATTATAGATACGAACAATCATATTAGTGTATTGAGTTGATCTTAAAAATTATCAATTTTACTAAATATTTCGTTCATTTAGACACAACTTAATATTTACTTAAAACGACATCAGTTTGTCAAATTGATCTAAAAAATATAAATTTTACTAAATATTTCGTTAATTTGCAAACAACTAAATATTTACTTAAAAACAAATATTATTTAGTTGATTCAAACGAATATGTATGTTGTTAACTTGATTAAACTGGCCGGATGGAATAGGTCAACCAAATATTTAGTAAGATTTTTCTCAGTGTATAATGGCTTACTTTGTATGGAAAAAGATTATCTGCAACTTCACCGAACAAATTGTTTCGTCTAAATACATAGATTAAGCCGGCAAAGCCGGCCAGGCAAACCGGAACGGAATGTAAAGTAAACCCGAGGCACCGCGCGTCACAGTGCTCAAGGGTAGGAAGACGAAGTGCCGCGCGTCACCGCACTCCACCCAGGTATCGGAACAGGGAGGTCGGACCAAATCCAGTGCACAGCGCGTCACCGTGCTCGAGAGTAGGAGGATGACGTGCCCCGCGTCACCGCACTCCACCCAGGTATCCAAACAGGGAGGTCGAACTATAAACTCGACTCCTCCAGGAAGGAGAAGACTCCGCGCGTCACCGCGTCTACCCCAGATATCGGGACAGGGAGGTCGGGCAATAAACCCGACTCTTCTAGGAAGGAGAAGACTCCGCTCGTCACCGAGTCTCCACTCAGGTATCGGAACAGGGAGGTCGGGCTATAAACCCGACTCTTCCAGGAAGGAGAAGACTCCGCGCTTCACCGAGGCTCCACCCAGGTATCGGAATAGGGAGGTCGGGCGATAAACCCGACTCTTTCAGGAAGGAGAAGACTCCGCGCGTCACCGAGTCTCCGGGAAGTGGAAGCCCGTGGGATAACGGGCGGAAGGAATTCTGAAAATTCGGGCGCTCGCCCTTTCTTATAAACATATGTGCGAGCAATCGCGGCTGCGCGCCGGCGAATTTGCGGAAGGTAGGAGTTCCCTCGCCGCAGAGGCGCGTGCGTAACTACGGTTGCCTATTTGGAAGGCGCGCCGCGAGAGACTTTCGTTTAACTAGTTAATGTTAAAAATTAAAAAGATAAAAGTTAAATTTTATAGTTAAAAAATTAAGAAATTAACAATTAAAAAGATAAAAGTTAAATTTTTAAGTTAAAAAATTAAAATTGAAAGTTAAAAAGTTAAAATTTAGAAACTTAGAAGTTAAAAGTTATATGTTAAAAAGTTAAAAGTTAAGAAGTCCAAACTGAACCTAACTAAGTTAAGTTAAAAGTTAAAGATCTAAAAAGTAATTAAGTAATGTTAAAATGAATTAACTTTTCGATTACTCAACCCTGCTATTTTTAATTCGTATGAAAATATTTCACGTATAATTCTAGCAAGAAAACACTATTTTCATATTATCATACTCACAAACAACGTATTTTCTATAATTTCAATATTCTTTCTCGATAATGTATTAAAGCAATGTATTTTAAGCTGAATCTGCAAAAAAACTGAATTTTTTGTATTCATTTTTGTGTCCAAATCGTTTATTTATCAGTTCACCTCGGTTACCGCCCGCAGCGGAGTCCCTGTTGAATTTCCGCAGAGTCGCGAGGATTCGAACGGCCAATCACCGCGGTCCAACTTGCCGGCGGGCAAGAGAGTGGTGGGGAGACAATTCCTTCGCTTACTACCCACATAATCGTATCGACAGATGGCGTACATATTTTCGGTCTTTAAATGCAAGTCATTAGGAAAATATACAGATTTATACAGGGTGGCCGATTTATCTGAAGACATAGAAATATCTCGAGAACTATGCACAGAATCAAAAAAGGTGTGGGATGAAAGTTTTTCGACACGAAGGGGGGCATCCAGTGATAATGAAAGTGACCCCCTCCCCCACCCCCTGGGGGTATTAAGGAATCAAATCTACCAAATATTTAGTAACATGTAACAAATATTTAATAAATTCCACTCAATATGTAATAAAATACATTTTACGAAATATTTGATCGAATAGACTGTTTTCACTGGTGACCGGATATATGTTCCCGGAAAATCGTTCCCTGGAAAATCATTCCCTGGAAAATCGTTCCCCTGGAAAATTGTTCCCTGGAAAGTCGTTCCCTTGGAAAGTCGTTCCCTTGGAATATCGTTCCCCGGAAAATCGTTCCTCGGAAAACCGTTCCCCTGAAGGGCCTGAAAAATTGCATTTTGTAGTATCTAGATAAAAATAGCCTGGAATCCCTCGCCCTCCCCCTTTTCCTTTCCATCATCCTTACTTATCCATCATTTCATTTACTTACACCATTTTTTTCTTGTTATTATTTTTCAAGAGTAGTAATGTGCTTTATTTTCCATTTGTTTTTGATGTATTTGGATGAAATCTATTTTTGTGCGATTGGAAATAATTTTTTCTAAGGGCGGACGACTTTCAAGGAACGTATCTCCGGCCATCGCATTATATCAAACTATATGTATTTTGACGTGATTAGAATTAATAGTATCGAGTTGAATAAAAAGTACCAATACTTTGGTCTATGTCATGCGTTCAGAAGCGACTGGAAATGTTAAGAGGCATCGCAAGTAATCGCTAGAGTGAAGGAGAGAGAGAGAGAGAGGGGGGGGGAGAGGAATGCGACGAACTGACGCATGTTCGGTTAGGTTAGGTAGTGGGGGGTTTGGGGGCGACAGCCCCCAAAAAGCATTGTAGATTAGGGTCACACCAAATTTTCCGTGACAGGAGACTTTACGATTGTCCGCGGAAACGATTTTCCAGGGAACGATTTTCCAGGGGAACGAATTTCCAGGGGAACGATTTTCCGGGAACGAATTTCTGGGGAACATACGTCCTAGAACCGTTTTCACTTCTTGAATGGACTAATTTTTTTGTCGAAAGAACTAAATGTTTAATGTAATTAATAAAATATAAAAAATTGATTTAATAAGTCCTTTAGAGTGTTTAAAAAAAATATTAGATTTACCCAACTAAGACGGCCGGATAGAATGCGTCAACCAAATATTTAGTTCATGTTACTAAATTTTTCTCTCAGTGTAGAAAGGGTGCGGTATAGCCTGAATTTTGAAAGATCGATCTAAGAAATTTAATTTACGTTTTTCGATATAGACACTAGCTCATCGTAAAAATGATTTTAAATTATTATTAAAAATTATGAAAAATGATTTAAAACAAATTTTGTTCTAAATTATTATTAAACATCATCATGCTTGTATATAGTCTTAATTATTATTATCAAACAGTAGTTTGTCATTTGAAGTGCGGATTTCCTAAGTCCAGCCCTCCGTGTAAAAATAAGTAGCATCTAATTTTGATCAAAATTCATTATTTGAGAACTAATCAAAATATGATTGAAAAAAGATCATGTTTTTGAGACAATTTTAGATCTAAAATCAATTGATTGTGATTAAGTTTAGATCTAATTTGAATGAAGGAATTATCCAGCAAAATCGATATAATCAACATCAAAGTTGATCTAACATATTATAATGGAATACAAATATTAGATATTTTCTAGACAATTATGACTGAAACATTTTATATGTTCACAATTTTAGTTGGATATAATCTAAGCTATTAATATCTAAAATTCGCGGAAAAAATGTGTTGTTGCATTAGACATACATATACCCGAATTCCTTAGAAATATGTCTAATTCTGGCACATTTCTATGTAATTCAAACATAGTAACACATGCTAATTTATATATAATCCACCCATACCTTTTTTTCATGTATACTGGACATTTTCATTTTATTTTGACTATTTCTGAATGCAGATTGACAATTATTAAAACCACTGATAAAAAACGAAAAGAATTTGTTTGAAATCAATAACAATTGGTCGAAAAACAATTCATCGAAAAACAATCGATCGAAAAATGACTGATCGCATGTACAACGGCCGGAAAGTAATGGGTGTTTGAAACAATGTCCTATGGAAAAAAATTCCCTCTGCTATGGGCCTGTCTAACTTTCCCAACGTTTTTGCTAAATATTTTTAATTGGGATGTTGGGTTATGTGGTTTGATCATAGTATAGGATAGGTTAGAGGTGAGGTTAGTAGTACGGGAGAGCCCCCACGGGAACATTCTAAGATTTCGAATATTATGTCCGGTAAACTTAAATGATGTTAATGGGTCCCGGAAAAAATGACCGCAGAAAAAATGACCTGGAAAAAATGACCGAAGAAAAAATGACCTATGGAAAAAAATTACTAAAGCACTGTCAGGTAGATGTGGGTTCAGTTTTTTTAGCGGGGGAGTCTGGGGGGCGCAGGCCCTCCAGGAGGCATCCGACATCGTTGGCATGGTGTGAAATAACAACAACGTAATATTCTCCATAGGTCATTTTTTCTTCGGTCATTTTTTCCATAAGTCAATTTTTCTCGGTCATTTTTTCTGCGGTCATTTTTTCATCAGTCTTTTTTCGTAGATCCATTTGATGCGTTCTAACAATTTTTTTTCGACCATTTATTATTCGACTAATTGTGCTTTCGACCAATTGTGTATTCGACCAATTGTACCTTTCGATCAATTGTCGTCGAATTTCAGTTAGCTGATCTAGAGGAGCGGTCGCTCCTCGCGCCAAGTTCTTATACGACCTAATAACCGAATGTACATACAGTATATCTATATATATATATATAGCACGCGGCGACCGCTACTACTTACAGCGACCAAAGACTTATTTCATGCGCTCCCAATGCATTGTGCGTTTTCCTATTTTTCAGACTGATAATCGGGAGTTCTGGATCAGCCCAATATTTTTTATTTTTTTTCTTCAATTTGAACCAAATTCGGTCGGAATCTGTTGGGTAGATCGATAGATATCGTTATTTTATTTATTATGTGATTAATTTCAATCATACTTTTTTCTTTTTTCCGACCAATATCACATACGGGGTGCGTGCGTACGATCCGAACATAGGGCATGCCATGTTAAAGGTAGAGCGTTCCTGATTGGCCAGTTCCAGCCCGAACTGTTCTCCCCCATTGGCTGCGTGAAAACATGGAATGGCTGAAACTGGAGATTCGAGTACTGCCTTCACTGTTCAGTACTTTTGTCAGCCGCATTCGGTAATTCAGCCTGAATTAACAATAAGTGCACAATAAAAAATCGTAGATGTAATTTTCCTACACTGTAAAAAAACGTAAATGTAATGTAATTTTCCTTCGCTTAATGTTGTAAATTTACTACAAATTCACTACACCACTTTGTAACTTTCTTACAGGCTTAAGTGTGAATTTACAACATTAAGCGTAGGAAAATGACATTTACGATCTTTCTCGCTGAAAGTTTTCGGATGCTTGAAATTCACTCGATAAACGAAGCGCCTGAATGTATAAAAACACAAATTTCGCAGTTCTGCATTAAAAAATTAATAAATTTTTTTATTTATTAAGGTATATCATTTTTTCTTTCTGCACTAGATCTGGGAAACTGTAATGAACAATTTCATTTTTTATTCGTTTCAAAATTCTCAAAATTGACAGAGTTATAGGGAGTTGAAATAGAAAGTATTTGCGAACCGGCCACGCAGTAACCAGTTGTGTTTCTGCCTTTCCGTGCACATGTCGGAGCGTGCATTGCGCTCATGCTCGGGGGGGCTCTGAGAGCCCCCTTTGACGTAACGGATCCGCACCCCGTTGCCGTTGCTTGTGGGCATCAGAAAGGTGCTTTTGCATCACGATTCAGGGGGGCTTTTTGCCGACATAACTGTTTATGCTCTACGTGTACAACTTTTTTCTCGATGTACATTTGAGAAATGATTACTTACGTTTCAGCAATTTTTCAGGACCTTCAAGAACTCAATTTTTTTCCAGCAAGGATTTCGTAGAAGTGCTGTCAAAACCTCAAGTTCCCAGCTGTTCCCCGCTACACTTCAATAGTTTCTTATGGTAAAGAGCATCGAATCCAACGAGGAGGACTAATTGGGGTAAGTATGGCTACGTATCAAAAATCGACTGCAATAGACATGTGTATCGTTAGATAGTTTCTTTATTAACCCTTTGCGTCTCAGTGGGACAGATGTCGTCCTACTTACATTTACATAAATTTTGCTGTTTTTCTTGTGAAATCTAAGACCCATTTTGATCAAATCTTCGTCTGTTACTTATATAGACCCTAATAATCAGTAAAAAAATTGTTTCTCCTTCATTGCTAATACAATTGTTATTAACAAGACAAGTTTAAAAAATGAGTTTTTTCTCGAATAAATACAGTTTTAAGAAAACCTCCCATTATTTTTTTCTGACAATTTTTTCAAAGAGATGTTTGGTATCGCTGATTGCGAATACGGGGTTAGTTTTTTGAAATTTAAAATGGCTGGTCTGAAATGGCGGATAAAAATTTTAAATATAACTGTATTTGGACAAAATTTGGTACTGGAGTGTTTTCGGGGTCGCTGAGTACCAATCCGAGGTTAGATTTACCAAATTCAAAATGGCGGATCCAATATGGCGGCAAAAATGTTAAATGTAAATCTATACAAAATTTATGAAATATTTAATTCGTATTACACAATTGAAAAGAGGCTAAAGGCTGGGATTCGTTACTTCATAGAAGCTTCCACGGCATCCAAGACTCACTACGTAGACGTTCCTCAGTCCGATTTTAAGTCCCTTTTTTATTTTTTTATTTTTATATTTATAAATTTTAACAATTTAAACAAAATTTTGTAATATTTAAATGTAATCATACTAAGATTTATTCATTTATGATATGCAATAAAACAGTTTTTTTTTAAATGAAGGAAAATTGAAAACTGCACATAAATTGTGTTCTATATTCATTAATTTTAGTGCTACATTGAGCACATCTCCTTCGCATTTTATTCGGTAACATTATAGATAAGTGTTCTGCATTTGTTTGTCGTTTTTCTAGCGAAACTTGAGGTTTCCGACAACTCATTCCTCTTCTTAAAGATTTTCATTGACATTTTTTTTATGGATACAGTATTTGCTAATAATTCATTTATAACCATTAATCTAAATAGTTTTAATTTCCTGTTTTTCGTTATAATATATGCTTATAAACAATCGGCGAATGATTACATATTAAAATTATTTATTATATATATGTGGCATACAATTAGCTTCAATTTTTACACAATCCTTCACACATATATTTTTTACGGGGGCAACATCGCATTTACGATCAGCTACCTGAAAATTGCCGGAATACCAGATATCGTTCAAATAAAGTAATATTTTACAATGTGCACATGTTATATTAGATTTGCGATTTTTAAAACTAATTCCAATACTTGTAAAACATTTATAATATATATTATTTATATGGTTATTATCATTCTACTTAATTCCTTTTTTCTATATTAGAAACTCAAGTCGCACTAATAACGATATTTATTTATTTACAATACGATATAAAGAACAATATTCGTGAGAATTTCAGTGTCGCAATTTCATTAACTTATTATAAATAAAAAATTAAATTCTGTTCAGAAAAAACGCTTTATTATAAAATCATATTCTAATTATTGGGGGGGGGGGGGGTCAGCTTTACGTGCTTGCACCTCAGAGATATATAAGCACGATTGGACACGATTTGTGTCTAAAATCCTCGCAAGCTTTCTCATCATCCCCTCTACGCAACCCTGCGGACGACAAGTCCGCAGGGGGTCAAGACTTGCCTTCGACACATATAGAGCAAGAGTAAGGTAAAGGTACCTATTACGAAACATGCCCTGTTGATGAAACACTTTTATTTGAGACAAATTTTCCAATAGAAAAAATGTTGATTCGCTTTTAAAAAAATTACATTAATATAAGCATATCCTTAACTTTTAAAATAAACATTTTAAATTCTGTCGATACGATTCTATGTGTCAAAAAATTTTCAATAAATTCGGTTCAAAACCTATGAAAATCACCAGATGTACCTGACAATGTAAGCAATAGCATCAGCATTATTTATTTGCTTATATATTCGCGAATTTAAAATATTTTACAATAATTATTTTAACAACACATACCTAATATATCCAATATTCAATTTTATGTACGAATGTATTAAATTGTAATGTGTTTTATATATAATTAACGTTGTTTCATAATGGGTACATCGATTTGTTGCATGTACCCATTTATGAAACAGCACAAAGGCGTGTTTCATATTAATATCCCGTATCAAGTTCAGATGCACCGTATGTGCAACATACTTATGGACCCCAGAAAGTTTGTTTTCCGAATTAAGAAACGGTATATTTGTAAATAACTTTTTAAAATAAGCATCTACGCGTATAAAACTCAAGGTTAGTTTATCAAAGATATGCATATTTGCTTAAAATGCAATCCTAACCTACAAATATTTCTATTTTTTCGCAATCTTAGATTGCAGGAGAATTTAATTATAATTTTCGAGAAAAATGGTGTGTCGTGTGAAAAAACGAAAAAACGATCCAAAACTTAGTTCTAACAGCCAAAAACAATCTAAAAAGAACAACAAGAACAAAAAATGCATTAAAAGAGGCGGTATCAAGAAGACTAGAGTTAAGATTCCTTTGAATAAAGGACAAAGAAAATGCTCTGAAAGAAAACAAAAAACGAGAAATTATTCTCAAGAAGCAATTGATAATGCTGTTAAAGCTGTTACCACGATGGGCATTTCACTTCGAAAAGCAGCAGATACTTTCGGAGTACCTCATGCGACGATATACAGAAAAAAGAAAAACCCTGACACAAGTTCTAAATCTGGTGTTCCAACCATTTTAACTGATGTAGAAGAAAATGATGTGGTGAATTGGGTAATTTATAGAGCTAAACGGGGTTTTCCTGTAACAAAAACAGAGTTATCGGACTGCGGACAAACATACGTTATTACCTGTAAAAGAGTTACTCCTTTCATAGACAATAGACCGGGGCGTCGATGGTATGAAGGGTTTAAAAGACGTCATCCTAATTTGACAATTAGAACCGCTCAGCACCTTACCCTTGTTCGAGCTTCCGTAACAGACGAAGATTTAAGAGGCTGGTTCAGTGAAATAAGCACGTATTTGACAAATAAAAATCTTTTGAACATTCATCCATCTAGGATTTTCAATTGCGATGAAACTAATATTCAGTTATGTCCTAAGCCCGAAAAAGTTCTCGCTAGGAAAGGAGCTCGTACAGTCTACAAAGTTGTAGATGCCAACGAAAAGGAAAGTCTTATCACTCTATTCATGTATAATGCTGAAGGTACACGAGCACCACCAATGATATTATATGCATATAAGGAAAGTGTTCCAAGGAAAGTTATTGAGAATTTTCCGAGTGGCTGGGGTATCGGTCTATCAGAAAGTGGTTGGATGACCACAGAATCATTTTATGAGTATATTGCTAATGTGTTCTACCCCTGGTTGTTGAAAGAAAATATCGAGTTTCCCGTGATTATATATCTGGATGGGCATTCTTCGCATGTTACAATGCCATTAGTGTCTTTTTGCAGGAAGAATAATATCGAGATTATCGCACTATTCCCAAACGCCACTCATATTATGCAGCCTTTAGACATTGCATTCTTCCATCCATTTAAAGATCTTTGGAAAAAGACTGTACCGAAGTGGAAAGTGCAAAACAATGTTATGCGACTAAGGAAAGAACAATTCCCAGCAGTTTTGCAAATGACCTTAGAATGTTTTACAGAAGAAAAGAAAATTATCCAAAATGGGTTCAGGGCATGTGGATTAGTACTATTTAATCCTGACAATGTTGACTACAACATTTTAAAGAAAAAGACACAACAAGAAAAAACATATCGTCAAATGAGGTAACTGCAAATTCTACAATCGAAAACGGTCATTCATCAAATCAAGGGCCTTCAAATTGTTCGAATGAACATGAATGAACAATCTCATTTGAAAACTTGTGAACAAAATATACCAACTCAACTGTTGACCGAATTCAAAAAATCAGAAGAAAGCGAGTTATGGCTGGATGACATTGAAAATAAAGGACTTTTTGAATACTGGCTGAAGATGAAAAAATCAAGTTGTGGTATCAATTTTGTATATTCTATTTAAAAAACCAATTTTATTTGCATTGGTTCGAATCAATTACATTTCCTGCATTTATTTACAAATATTATGAATACAAATCTATACAAATTTACACGTAATCTTATTTAATATATTTACAATTAAATTATTTACAATTAAATTATTTACAATTAAATTATTTACAATTAAATTATTTACAATTAAATTATTTACAATTGTTATTTACAATTATTAAGGATGCAAGTATGCAAAAATCATTTCATGTACCTATCTATTATCAATTATGAATTGTTTTTATTAATTAATATATTTTACAACTTTATCTACAACTATTAACATTTTATAATCAAGGCACCTTTTCATTTATAAATTAAGAAATTTTCCATACAACAGAACAGACAATAAGATCAATTGAGACGTTAAAACACAACGAAATAAAGGAGCCCGAGACGATTATTTGCGAGCAAATAAATTTGTTAAATGAAAAAAATACTCCAAAAATGAATGATTCAGACTTAATTCCTCTCGATAATCTGATTGTATTAAAAGTTGTCAACAATGACATAATTGACGTAACAAACACTCTACATAATGATGAAAGTTTATTAGAATTGGAAGTGATAAATTCGTCGAGCAGTGAATTAATTCAAAAACGTACGTATATAAATCTTTACTATGTAAAATAATTCTGGACATTTTTATAATAGTGATTGTTTTACAGACCTTGAATTGATCTCAGAGTTACATCGTTTTAAACAAAGGGATACACTTAACTTACCGATTCATTTTGAAGTAAATAATGTTCAACACGATAATACTTTTAATTTGTCACTTTATTCTGAAATAGAAAATAAACAACAGAGCGAAGAAATTATAATCGATAAGACTGGTTAGTCCATTAAGATATTAACGCCATATTTTATTATTATGAATATATATTATTAGGATTCTACAATTTAAATATATATTAAATTTCAGATGATCACAGTATTAATTATAAGAAAAGCTTTCCTAAAGCTTTCACATTGCCAGAAAAGTATTTACCGATCAAAAAGAAACTCAAATTAGGAGCATCGGGTAAGCCCAAACTCCCATCAGTTGGGACATCGGATGAATGGTGGAAAGCTCAATGCGAAAAGGAAAATGAAAGAAATATCAAGGAAGAAAAGCTCGCTAAGAAAAAGCAATTACAGGAAGAAAAGAAAAAATTAGCAGAAGAGAAAAAAATCCTTCAAGAGAAGATGAAAGAAATACAGAATAAAATAAAGCTAGAAAGTGTATAGTCTGATTTCCTGTTATTACTTACATTGTCTTTTAGTATTTAAGTGATAAATTTTCCATGTTTTATATAAAAAATAAAAAACAATTATAAAAAGGCGTACATAATAATATTAAAAACATAACCTAACCACCTGTTTCACAATAGGGGCACACCATATGATACACTGGTACATGGTGTAAAAATCGTGTTTCATAATAGATACTACTGGGTCTTTGCAGTTTTATTAATTTAATTTTTTTTTGTTACTAAGTTAATTTATTAAAATTCGTTTTATGTTCAGAAGGGTTTTGCTTGTTAATATAACGAAAATTGGCTTCAATAGATATTTTGTAACTAAAATTTTCACCAAAATCTAAAAACCCTATCGAAATTTGTCTCATAATAGGGACTTTTACCTTACATTTGAAAAAAACCCGACATGTTATCCCGTAGAGCGGACTCAAATGGTCAGCCATCTTCGTTCTAAACGGGGCGAATGATGCTTAACCTGGAAGATCGCTAGTCGATAGCATATGCCACTCGGCTAACGGTCTACCTCATATTCTAACTATCACGAACGAGAACAAAATTTTTAAGAGTTATTCGCTATATCGGTATATCGCGAGTTTCACACAATTGAACACTCAGTTTATTTCACTTCGTATTAAACAAAAATTTGATAGAAATTAATCCGCTCGCGAAAGAGAGAGAGAGTAGAACGAAACAATTGTTCAATTTTTCTGACCTTGTAAACGTAGATTATTTCGAAGTTTCATACACACATGGTTGCAATTTCTCCCAGGAGTACGATTCGTCGGATGCTCGTTGCAATTTCTTTAATTTGGATGCACTTCCTCAGGAGTTTCCATTCACGATCCCGTGCTGCGAGTCCGCTTCGGCGTGGCATGGATGATTGGATGCGTAAACAAATGATTATTGATGAGAACTTGTCCACTGCTCAGATACTGACTATGGAGTAATTTACCAACGTTGCATGTACCGACATTACAGATCGTCCTACAATCCTCCTTCTTTTTGTATTTATCGAAATACATTTCGTCAGACAAAAAGAATATTCGTGATCCCCTTATAACTACACATGTCACATATATATAATGTTTCTTAAGCCTTAATATAATTCTTACAAGTTAACAATCACATCATCATTACTTTCGCTTCGGTATCGGCCCATTAAAAAAATCACGTATTAAACCGATCGACTTTACTGTATACCCTATCCGCGTTTCTTCGCTTCGTCAGATAAAAAATATCGTTTAAGGCTTGCATGGTTGAAACTACCAGGCTTCTCCTTGTTTTTTGCGATATCAAATAATGCGTACGCGTTATGACCTACTTTTCCAATAATTTTATATTGACCCTCGTACAAATGACAAAACTTTTTTGTCATACTTTCAATGGCACTTGATAAGCGTGGCACCCGTAAAAGTACTAAATCTCCGATTTCTAACTTGACCTTTGATATCTACTTTTGCTGTTTTCTACGATTACCAAAATTTCTCTCGATGCTCTCTTTCGCTTTCAGCAATTTATATTCGTATATTTGCGACTCGGACAACGGAAAACGGACAATTTTTTCAATATCATCATGAATGGGTTGATTGAAATGCAATTCTTTTGGAGAATATCCCGTGGAAGAATGGGTCGTTATATTCAAGATATTTTCAATGTCTGATAAAAAGAAAGCCCATTTAGTGTGTTTATCAGCACAAAACGTACGAAAAATTCTTCCCAGCTCCCTCATCACTCGCTCTGTTGGATTTGATTGCGGATGTCTAACAGGACTAAAAATTACGTCTATAGATTCGTTTTCTAAATTTTTTATTCACATGGGTGACGAAAATTGCGACCCTCTGTCACTTAAAACACATGTTGGCTTACCGCACTCAGGAATATATCCGTCGATCAATTTTTTAAGGCTCGCATTTGTCGTCGCTTTTCTCATCGGGTACAGCTTTACGTATTTAGAAAAAGAATCCAAGACAACGAAAATATACTGCATCCCCCCACGACTTCGAGGTAATGGACCATAAAAATCAACTGCAATTAGTTCTCGAGGTTTTTTCGCAGTAACCATTTGATGTGCTTTCTCCATCGACACATTTAGATGCTTTACACGTTGGCAGGTATCACATTGCATTACGTATTGCTTAATCTGCTTCTGCATCTTTCGCCAATAAAAAAAACGTTTAATATATTCATTTGTTTTGTAAACTCCTAAATGAGCTAATTTATGATGAACATCTGCTAATAATTTGCATCTTATTTCTTTAGGTACAACAATTTGCCAATGTTCTCCACGACGTGAGCGATGAAACAGGATCCCGTCATATAATATCTAAAATTCAGACGGATTCAAAGATCCAAAAATCCAAAGATTCAATTAACAAAGATCTTTCCGGATCATTACTTTGTAATTTGGACAAACTCTTTAAATCTTTCGGTAATATTGGATCCTGCTTCATTATTAGCATCAATGACAGAGCGGACTCCTCATGTTCATCAATTACTGTATGGAAGGGAATGCCCTTTCTCAAGGAAGAAATAACTAAGCTTGTTGATGGTTCGTCATAAAATTTGCCTTCAGGATACCGACTTAGAAAATCATGGAGAACATTTTCAGACCCGCGACAGTGACTAACGGAATAGGTGTATTGTTGTAAAATTAACCCCCACCTTACCAAACGCGAATTACGAAATATCGTAGATCGTAAAAACATCAAGCTTTTATGATCCGTGATGATCTCGAATTTACTGCCCATTAAATAAGGACGCAACTTAGTTACAGCATATACGATTCCTAATAATTCCTTTTCGGTGGTTGTATACGCCACCTCAGATTTATTCAAACAACGACTTACAACGGCAATTAATCCTGTATTCTTATCAACATCTTTTTGGAAAAGCATTCCACCCAGACCATGATCGCTTGCGTCCGTTTGGAGATAGAATTGGGAATTATGTAATACGTGACTCAAACTTATACTATTTACAAAATTATTTTTTAGATTTGCAAAAGCCTCGGAATGCTTCGAAGTCCACTGCCATGTTACACCTTTTTTTAACAACTTAATGGATCTACGAAGAAACTATATTATGCATATAAACTATGCCTTACACAAAACTCGCTATAATAATTGTATACGCCTAAAAACCTCTGCAATTGCTTCACATTCTGTGGCTCCTTAAACTCAAATATGTGTTTCATTCTCTCTGGATCAGGATCAACTCCCTTTTCAGACTGAACAAAACCCAAAAATGACACCTTAGGTTTAAAAAACTCACATTTTTCTATTCGCAAAGTAAAGTTCCTTCGAGATAAGCATTGAAAGATAATTTCAAGTAAATTTAAATGTTGCGATATTGAAATGCTTCCCATTAACAAATCATCGATCGTGTCCTTGTCTGATATTCCGTCAAGTGCATAACCGAATAAATCCACTTCCGGCCGTCTTTAGCCCAAAAGGTAATCGACAGAATTGATAACTTTTTCCTCCAAAGACAAATCCGGTGTATTTCCGCGAGCTTTTATGCAAAGGAACCTGCCAGTATCCGTGCTTCAAATCAAGTTTAGAGAAAAAACGGATACCATTAAACTTCTGCAATAATTCTTTAATAACTGGAGGCCCCTCATGATCGTTTTCTATAATTTCATTCAATTGTCTTGCGTCTAAACACAATCGAATTTTGCCGTCAGATTTTCGTACAATCCTAAGGGGGTTTATATAAGACGTTACGGCCCTTTCAATTATTCCCTGTTCTTCCATCTCGCGGATTTCGAGAGCGACCGCTTCTCTCATTGCAAACGGTACTGGGTAATTTTTACAGACAAATTGTTTACCTGAATTAACCGTATTTGTTGCTCGTACCCATTCGCACAACCCAACTTATTCGAAAATAAATGTTTATATTTCAGCAATAAATTAACAAATAATTCTCTTTGCTTCGAATCAAAATTATTTAAATCATCTGCAATCAATCGAACATGGTTATTATAATTTTCATCCTCCTGTATTTCAGAATTTTGTTCATTTAAATTTTTACGTGTATAATTCAATGTATTCGTGAAAATACCTGCAACATCGTTCTCCTTATCATTATCTTCCATTAATTTCCTTTCGGATAAAATACAAATTTCTTCATTATCAATTATCATACCATTATCATTTAAAATATCAATCATATCATTGGCATCTATCATTTCCGCCGGTTCCCCCGCGTCAACATGAACATTCGCATATACTACAAATTTGTTCTCAGCATTTGTCATTTCAGCTGCATTATTGCAATTAACATTTAAATTCACGACATTTATCATATCAGCCGCGTTATCAATCGGGGATCCACATTTCATTTTTTCATTAATTACATCTTTGGAAGAACGATTAGAGGTATAATCATTATTAATTTCATTATTATTATTAAAATGATTTGCATGTTGATTCTCAAAACTCTTTGTTAGTTATATACATGAAAATTCCGCGTAGTAACGAACATTCAATTATTATAGACATATCTGTAATATAATATAGAATTTAGATTTCGTTTATAAGATGTCACGTGACTTCCAACGCTTGTTTTTCTTGCCCATCGAGACACATGCGTCGACATTGCTCTCTGCATTCTGGTAGTTAGTCGTCATAAGCTATTGAAATAAGGTAGTCACGTATTTAATAAATACTATATATTACGTAGACTTTGTTTCGATATTTATTAACCCGATATTTCTATCAGGTTATGGGCCCAGGCCACGCTAAACAAAGTTCCGAAGGATTACCGTAATCGAGTTCATTTTTAAATAAATTCGACGCATTGATTCGCGAGTGAAGTTCTCCAATATTTTATTTGAACGGCGTCCTTCGTGTCGTAATTCAAGATGGCGAACTCGAATTCAGATTCGATAGACATGAGATCGGTTACACGCTTCGGTGGAACTAATTTCCAACTCTGGAAATTCCAACTACGTACTATATTCACTGCAACTGGTCTCCTGAAAATTGTTATTGGCACGGAAGTGAAACCGGAGAGAAGTTCTGCGAGCTATGACGCTTGGATCGCACGTAACGCACGTGCAATGTGTTACATCTCATCGTCTATCGATCAAAAGCAGCTCGAATGTTTGATTACTTGCGAGACAGCAGCCGAAATGTGGATAAAATTAAGTGCTATCCACGACCAGAAAAGTGCAGCAAATAAGTTGACGTTGATATCTCGATTTCACGAAATAAAATGAAACCGACAGATTCAGTGATCCAACACATTGCCAGAATAGAAAATATGGCGGGTCAGCATCGTGACATTGGCGAAGAACTTTCACAAGTTACTATAATGTCAAAAATATTGAGTACGCTACCGCAAAAGTATAATTCATTGGTCACGGCATGGGACATCGTTAGGGAAGAAGAGCAAACACAAACAAAACTCATCGAGCGACTGATTAAGGAGGAAAGTCGTCTTTCCGGCATGCACGACACAATGAACGAATTGGCAACCATATCAATTCAACAGAAAGACCGTGAGAATCAACGAGGACCATCAACAAGCTCCACATCAAATGCTGGCAGCACCGACGTCAAGAAGAATGTCGTATGTTATTTTTGTAAAAACCGTGGTGGTATCGCGAGATATTGTTTCAAACGAAAAAAGGCGTTACGTGGAAATCAAAGTGTTTCGAAAAGTTCGAACGAAGGAAGCTCGGTTGACGTAAGCGCGTTTATTGTTTCGGAGTCAAAATTAATTGAGAATTTTGTGGAATGCGGCGTTGAAAATATTTGGTTCCTCGACTCGGGCGCTTCGAAACATATGACCTTCCAACGCGATTGGTTTAGTGATTTCCGTGAAACAATAAATGAAACCGTTAAATTAGGTGATACACAATGCAAAGCTAACGGTTTCGGTACAGTCCCAATACAAATGCTAATCAATGGTGAATGGAAGGTCGGAAAACTCGAAAATGTGCTGTATGTTCCAAAGTCACGCAATAACTTATTTTCAACTGGAGCATGTTCGAAAAACGGTTATTCAATTATATTTCAAAAGAATTTCGTAGAAGTTAAAGACTTTAATGATGTTTTGAAAATTCCCGGTGTAAGGCAAGAGAATAATCTGTATCGTTTGTTGATCGTGTCGAGAACAGTTAATGATGTTAACATCATTGAAGAAAATACCTTTGAAATCTGGCACAAACGTCTCGGTCACATTAACGATGTTTGTTTACGAAAAATGATAAAAGAAAATATAGTGATCGGTATAAAGTCCAACAATTTTGATAAGTGCTTCTGTGAAAATTGCACGTTTGGAAAGCAACACAGATTCCCTTTTAAAAACACAGGGAATAAAAAAACCTCAAATCGGAGATTTAATTCATGGAGACGTTTGTGGACCTATGTCAGATGTTTCAAATAGTGGATATCGTTTTTTCTTGCTTTTGAAGGATGATTTCTCTGGTTTCGTAAAGTTTATTTCCTGCGTCACAAAAGTGACACTTTCGTCCATTTTAAAAATTTTGTGTTAGAATTTGAAAACTCATTTGGCAAGAAAATAAAAGCATTTAGAGTTGATAATGGAAAAGAGTTTGTAAATGACGCGATGTTTGATTTTATGAGAAACCACGGAATCGTTTTTGAACCCTCTGCACCATATACGCACGAACAACATGGTAGAGCCGAACGCGATATTGCAAACAATAGTTGAATGCGCTAGAACAATGATCATTGCAAGTGGTTTACCGAAAAGTTTGTGGGCAGAAGCAACTAATACTGCTGTTTATACAATTAATCGATGTATTCAATCGCAATCACGTGCCACAGTTCTTTAAGAACATTGGTTTGGAAGAAAGCCAGATCTTTCTCATATTAAAATATTTGGAAGCGCTGCATACGCTCATGTTGCAAATGATTTGAGACGCAAATGGGATCCAAAATCAGTTAAAATGTTTTTAGTCGGTTATCACGGCGAATCGACAAATTTTCGATTGTACAACCCACTCAGAAAAAAGGTAATTGTATCACGTGATGTAATTTTTGATGAAAATAGCCGATATAACGACATCGAAAAAGAGTGTAATATTCCATTCAATACTGAATTAAATGATGATTCCGAAATATCGATTGGCCGTGATGAGATTGAATACAACGAGAGTAACGACGAAAAAGAATCGTTGATGAATCGACTCAAAGTTATGATTTACGGAACCGCGATAATTTAAGAAAACCCGATCGTTATCAAGCATGTTTCACATTGTATGATGAACCGATAACATACAATGAAACCGTAACTTGTAAATATTCAAAAGAATGGATTAAGGCAAATAATGAGGAAATTGATGCTCATGCTAGAAACGATACGTGGACGATCGTAAATTTACAGATGAACAAACATGTTATTGACAATAAGTGGGTGTTTAAATTAAAATCCATAATGCGCGACGATCATGAAACATTCCGTTTTAAAGCGCGGTTATGTGCTAAGGGGTTTTCATAAAAACCTGAAATGGATTTTGGCGAAATTTTTTCACCAGTGGTGAGATACGACTCAATACGGTTGCTGCTTGCAATTGCCGCAATTGAAAATTTAGAGATGCGAAAGTTCGACATAAAAACGGCATTTATTAATGGTACAGTGAAAGAGGAATTATACATGAAAATTCTTGAGGGAATTAATGTAGACTCTGACAAAGTATGCAGGTTGAACAAAGCACTCTATGGGCTGAAGCAAGCGGCAAGGTGGTGGAATGAGCGTTTCAATGATTTTATAAGAAAATTTAATTTAAATCAGAGTGAGTCAGATAAATGTGTGTATTTCGGTAATTTCAAAGGGAAGAAAATTTATCTGACAATATACGTCGATGATGGACTGGTTATGACAAATTGCAGTAATTTAATTGATTATTTCTTTAGCGAATTGAGAAATACTTTTGAAATTACGGAAAGTGAGGTAAACTGTTATGTAGGCTTAGAAATAGTTCGCAACCGTGCTGAAAGCTCGATATTCGTGTATCAGGAATCGTACATCGAAAGAATTTTATCCAAGTTCAACATGTGTGAAGCGAAAAGCGTATCGGTTCCTGCTGATCCGAATGTAGTTTTAAAAGCTCCCAAAAATGAGTGGGAGATGACAGATAAAATCCCATATCGCGAAGCTGTCGGATGTTTATTGTTTTTAGCAATGGTTTCGCGTCCTGATATCGCCTTTGCGGTTGGACTTGTTAGTCGTTTTTGTAATAAATTCGAGTTAATCCATTGGAATGCTGTGAAACGTATATTTAGATATTTGTTAACTACAAAGAATTACGGAATAATATACCGCGGATACAAAGATCAAAATCTTGTAGGTTATTCCGATGCTGATTTCGCAGGCGATTTAGAAACAAGACGCTCAACTACAGGCTATATCTTTAAACTTGGAAATGCAACAATAACACGGGCTTCAAAGCGCCAAGCAACAGTTAGCCTGAGCACAACCGAAGCAGAATATGTAGCAGCGAGTACTGCGATTAAAGAGTGTATCTGGTTAAACACATTTCTTGTTGAAATAGGTTTTAAAAGCGAAAAGGGAATTACAATATGTATCGACAACCAAAGCGCTATTCGCCTCATAAAGAATGCGGAATTTCATAGTCGAACGAAAGACATTGACATAAAGTTTCATTTTATACGCGAAAAATACGAGTGAAAAAAATTGCTTTGGTTTTCGTATCGTCACATGATTAAATTGCCGATATCTTGACTAAGAGTATTGCGAAAGAAAGATTCGAAACATTAAGATTCCAACTTGGAATAGAGTCAATAAATCGTTCAAATTATTAGCGTTAATACTTGGAAAGTGGGAGTGTTAGTTATATACATGAAAATTCCGCGTAGTAACGAACATTCAATTATTATAGACATATGTGTAATATAATGTAGAATTTAGATTTCGTTTATAAGATGTCACGTGACTTTCAACGCTTGTTTTTCTTGCCCATCGAGACACATGCGTCGACATTGCTCTCTGCGTTCTGGTAGTTAGTCGTCATGAGCCATTAAAATAAGGCAGTCACGTATTTAATAAATACTATATATTACGTAGACTTTGTTTCGATATTTATTAACCCGATATTTCTATCACTCTGATTATTCGTTATTTGTTGATCATTGCTTGATATTACTTGTTTTTTATCAATTCTGTAAATATTCTGATCTTTATTTTCTAAATTTATCAGATGTGTGTCTAATCGTTGTTGTTGTTTATTCAAATCTACATTTATTATCGATTCTTTACTTTTTATTAAATTATTGTTATTGTTAATTAATTCAGATACATTTATAATTTCGTTAACACTCGCATCATCAATTTTATTTTTATTAGATTTATTATTATTTTCATTACAAGTTTCATTTTGTTTAATACACTGACAACATTGTTTACTTATCAAACTTCGATTATTTTTTGGAAATTGATAATCTTCAATCGATAATAAATGTTGATTTTTATCCAACCGTTTAATTTTACATTGATCATCAACTAAATCTTTATTCGTATTCACATGATCAACGACATGTTTTTTGCTTTGGTTATCGACATAAACTACATCCTTGTCCATATTATCAAAATTTTTACGAATATCGCCAAAATCAATAATAAAAATATAAGTCGCTTCATCATTACTTGAACATAATAACCCATTTTTTGCCTTGTCTCTGAATAGAATAAATTCCCTGTTTATTGGATTTCCCATAAAATTTACAGATTCGTCTGGATAGTTTAAAATAATCCCGAACTTCGTATGAAAATCATTTCCTAAAATTATATATGTTGATAAATACGGCATAATTAAGAACACATGACTTGCTTGCAAAGACCATATCTGAAATTCAACAAATATCTGTTTTTTGACCGTGGTCAATTTTTTTCCGACAGCCGTCGTTAGTACTAAATTAGAAACTGGCAATTCCCATTGATATATTTTTAATTTCATTATAAAATTTGTCTGACAGACAGGTGACCTGACTTCCGGAATCGAGCAGAGCCATGCTCGTTTATCCATTATGTTCATTAATAAATGAGGGCACTTAAAAGACAGGTTTTGTTTCAAAGAGTTAACTTTATTATTTTGGTCGTTAATTATACCATATTCTAAATCATTCAAATAATCAAAATCATGCAGACGCGTCGACGGCTACATCTCAACGCGTCTGTTTCTCGTTTAAATGACTTATATTATTTGTCGATAACCGATTCGAATTTGAATAATTATTTGAGAAATTCGGCGGCGGGAATCTTGTATCAGGAATCGAAACAGCTCTGTTTTGCATAGCGGAATTTGCGTCATATCGCGAATCGCTCGATTGACCACGAAAATTATTGCGACTCGGTCGATAAGGAGGGTTTCTTTTATAATTATAATCTTAATTTTGACGATTACGAAAATCCCCCTGGTTCCGATTTTGCCTTACTCTAGCTGAATTTTGCAAGTTATTTTGAGACTGATGACTTTGTCGTGTTTCCCGTTCCTTATATTTTTCGGTTTTTATCGTATCTAAATGAGCCAAAGTTTGACTAATACCGTCAGTATCCGCATAACGAACCGTAGCTAATGCTTCCCTGGCCCATATAGGTAACTGCTGGATAATCATATAATTTATCTCGAAGTCCGAAATCAACGGATCAAAATACGCTGCAGTTTTTAACTTTCGATAATAAAACATCTGTAACCCTTCTTCATTATTTTTATATTTATCGTTAATCCACTTTTGTTTTAAATGTATTCGAATGTCCGCGGAATAAAATTCGGCCAAAAATTTCTTTTTAAATATTTCAAACTTGTCCGTTCCCGGCGACTGATCAAACCACATAGCTGCTTTGCCACTAAGTGCTTGGTCCACAATTATCATTTTATTTTCCACACGAATATATTTAGCACGAAAGTATTTTGTCAATTTCTCTCAAAAATCTTCAGGATTTTCGGAATTTTCATTGTCAAATTTTGGTATTTTTAAATCGCATTGTACAGATTGGCTATTATTTATCAATGTACCTAAATCAGAAATAGAAAAGATATTATTCTGACGTTGATCGTTGGCATTTACATTTTCTAACTTTCTATTAGCCTCATTTAATTGTTGCTGTTGTTCTTAAATTAATGCTTGCAAACGACCAATTTCCGATTGTTGCCCAACGTTTGTGTTCTGACCATTTTCCGTTAAATTCTGATCGCGCCTTTCATTAGCATGGTCATCCCTTGTTAAAACCATTTTGTCATTTTGTTTTATTCCTCGAAAAATTTAAATTTTTATATAATTGAGTGGTTTTTCGACCCGATTTAGTAATAATCTCTATTTTATCATGTTCACTCATAAATATCCCGAACACAATAAATTATTAAATTTTAACTATTCCCTAACCTAATTACAAACATGACATTTCCTCAATTGCACGTACAACAGACGGGAATTATAACAAAATTCTGCTCTTTACTATACAACAAATGTTTGAAAAGCGGCGCAAGCTAAACTACTCATTCTGTCTAACACTGTCTTTGCCTCTCTCTCTCTCTCTCTCTCTCTCGCGCGCGCGCGCGCGCGCGCGCTTTTCTCAAACACTCTATCCCTTGCATCCATCTGATTCTTCTCCTATCCTCATTCAAAACATCCATACCCCATACCCATTTCTTCAATCTCCTTCGCATACTCACACTCTCTCTTCAGGTGTTCAACATTCTCTCTCTCCCTTCCACACAATCTACAATTTCTCTCTTCCTCATTCCTCCCGTACATATTTCCCCATTTCCTCATTCCCACATCTCCACCTCGCTATTCTCACCAATCTTTTCCCTTCATTCCTCTTACACCTTCTTATGTATGATGGTATCCTATTTACTCTTATGTATCTCCCACATGACTTTGACGTTCTTATCTTTTCCCCTCTCTCTTGTTCATCTACTTCTTTCACTCTTTGTCTCAGACACTCCCATTTATTCTCTCCCAGTGCATTCAAGGTAAACTCACTCATTCCTCCTCTCCATAAATAGTTCCCCCTATCTACACTCTCTCTTGTCCATTCACTCCTATCCTTCTCTATTTCCTCCATTCTACTCTCCAACATACATTCCTTCCCAATTTCTCCTCCCACACCTTTCTCCAATTTTTCCTCAAACCTTCCTGCCCTCCGCCCCGTTTCCACCCTCAATTTATTTCTTTTCAGTTCTTCCCTTACAATATAACCTGGAATTATCCTGTCTAACCCCAAAATCCACTTCAGCTACTTTTCTTGTAACGCTTCCACCTCATTCCACTCCCTATACTCCCATATCTCCACACCGTAAAATAAAATTCCTTTTACTACACTGTCAAACAGTTTCACCCTCCACCTTACGTCCCCCTTAAATGGAGAGAAATCCCCACAACTCCATACCCACCCCATTGCCACCCTAGCTTTCCTCACTCTGTCTCTAACGTGTTATTTTTCCCCTCCATACCTTGTCACTACATATCCTAAATATTTATTGTTTCACTTCCTCTATTTTTTCTTCTCCCCACCACCAGAATCTTTCTTTCTCCCTCCCTCCTTTATTTTTAAACACCATCACTTTCGATTTTGCCACACTCAATTCTAACTTCTTCCATTCTACATACCTTTTCACTCCCCTTATCATGTCTCTCAGCCCATCTTCTTCCTCTGCCAACAACACAATATTGTCCGCATACTCTATAGACCAGACCTTATCCTTTTCAACTCTAAACCCTCCCTTGCCTTTACTTAACTCCTCCTCTATATCTGCCACATATATACTGAACAGCGTCGGGCTCATCGGACAACCTTGCCTTACCCCATTTTCCACCCAGAATTCTCTTGATGTTTTCTCTCCCCCCTTCACTACGCACTTCGTTTCCTCGTATACCTCCATCACTGTATCTATTAAACCCTCACTCACTCGTCTCTTCCTCATCATTTCCTCTAACTCTGTTCTATCCACTCTATCGAAAGCTGCCTTTAGGTCCATGAAAAACGCCCACATTTTCTATTTATCCTTTAACTTCCTCCCTACTAAGGGCTTTAAAATCTTGATATTTTCCATGGTTCCTCTTCCTTTCCTGAATCCCGACTGCGACATACACCACCCTTCTTTCTCATCCAACTGTTTTACCAACCTTCGGTTTAAGATGCTCGCATACAGTTTGTATCCAGGACTCGTCATCGTTACCCCTCTATAATTTCCCGGTATCTTTCTCTCTCCTCGCTTCCAGATCGGTACCACAACTCCCACCCTCCATTTCTCTGGAAACCCTTTCCCTTTCCACACCATTTTCAAAATCTCTCCGAATCTTTTTGTAAGCTTCCCCCCTCCTTCTTTCCATGCCTCATTTTTTATTCCATCTAGACCCGCAGCTTTGCCCTTCTTCAATCTTTTTATTTCATTTTCTATCTCCTCTTCTTCTATTCCTTCATCCTCTTCTCTATTCACTTTCTTTCTTCTTTCTACCCCCACTCTTCTTTCCTCCACACCCCCTAAAGTTCCAATGAAATGTCGTACCCATTTCTCCATTCCGATTTCTTTACAAATCCCCTCTCTTTTCCTCCTTCCTTTGTTTATAAATTTCCAAGCCTCTGCTTCCGTCTTTATCTTTTCCACTTCTTTTTCCTCCGTTACCCATAGCTCCTCCTCTTTCTTTGCGCACAACTCTCTATACTCCTTTCTACACCGTATAAACTCCTCATATCCTCCTTCCTCTGCTCTCCTGTATCTTCTTCTCGCTCTGTGCATCTCTCTCTCTTTTTCCCTGCATTCCAAATCCCACCACTGGCACCACCCTATCCCTTTCTTCTAAGTATTCCCCGATAAGTACGAGAAAGACCGGAGGCTGACGCCTGATCATTATCGAAACCGGGTAGGAGGCTGCAGCCTGATTATTGTAAGTAAGCAATTATTTACTCTGTGAGATCCGTTTCGAAAGAGTTTTCCGGATTTTTTGAAAACCATGCCGAAAGTGATCGCGCCGTTTTTCGAAGCGCGACGTTCGCTAGGTACCTTCGATTTAATAATTTATTAGAAAAACAAAATTTATATTGACCGATATTACGGAAGAGTGCGATCAGGAACGCGTTGAATTAGCCGCGTGGATTTTTAATGCGACGGATAGCGAAGTGCAACATGCATTAGAGCGATTGGAAATTAGTATCACGGGAACCGCTTATGTACGTCGTGAAAGGTTGCATCGTGCATTTCGTCGCGCGATCGGAGAAGAAGCGTCGTGGAATCCGTCGACGGATAATAGTCTGTTACGATCGGTAGATCGCACTCTTCTACAATTATTGTAAGTATAGTAAATAAATGCAATATTTGCACTTCGCCAACTTGGGAATATGCACGAGGTGCAGTACGTAAGCACAACGAGACCAAATGCGCTTCTTGCAAGCGCATCGGCCATACGCAGGACCGATGTTTCGCTTTGCGTCGCGAAAACGCTCAAAAATCGCCGCGTCGCGAACATTTCGTTCCGATGCGCTCCTATCCCCCGCCAAATAGCGTCGGATATACCCCCAATTATAATCGAGGTTCGACAAATAGTTATCCGCAGAATTATTACGATAATTATCGACCATATATGGGAGATAGACCTTTCGACAACGAACGGACGCGTTTCGATAATCGGCAAATGGATCTCAATAACCGTCACTATGGTAACTATAGAGATAGGAGAGGAAACGCACCTCAGAATGGTGGGAGAAGTTTCGATCGGCCGGGATATTGAGGAAAATCGGGCCCATCACAAGCGAAAGGAAGGGGGCAGTCACGACCCCAGCCACCTTTAAACTCGGAAAGCGCTCGGGTCGCGACTGGGATACCGAGCTTTCCCCAAACACAGTCTCAGAATCCTCAACATGTGAGGTTGCTGAGAACACGCGAGCAGCCGTCCATCTCGGGACTGCTGACTACGCGCAATGCCCACGGCTAAAAATCACTAGCCCGGACTTGCATCTCCCCAGCGCTACTTTCCTGGTGGACACAGGCGCGGAAATAAATATCGTTATCACGCGTACGATCGGATGCGCGAAATTGAAGTTTAACGATATAACTATCGAAGCGCAAATCGTTGCGGATGATTTTCCCATCTCGGAAGATGGCATATTTGGCGATCCATTTTTGCGCCAAAACGGGGTCAAAATAGACTATGAAAACGAAACATTCCGCATGGGCGACCGGAAAATGCCTTTCGCGGATACTCAATTCGTCGATCTGCCTCCGCGAAGCCGGAAAGTAATTCGCGTGCGTATCACTAATGGTGTAAATTTCGGAATTTTGCCCAAGATTGATACAATTGAAGGCATTTATATCGGAAATGCGTTAGTAGAAAATAAGAACGGATACGCGTATGTAATCGCCGCGAACACCACGGACGAAATTGTAAAAACAAATATCCCGGCAACGGCATTGGAAGAATGCGACATCGCAAGCGAGATCAGATTCAACAGCGACGAAACAGTCGACACAATCAACGACGATCGTCATTCGCCACAGCGCGCAACTGTCCATACTACTCACACCCATGCGAGTCGGGCGAAACAAGTATTGGCGCTCATGGATTTAAGCGCATTGCTACACGACGAACGAGAGCACGTGGAGTCTCTCGTCGGGAAACACGCAAATCGGTTTCATCTACCGGGCGAGCCGTTAAACGCAACTACGTTGTTCTCGCATCGAATACACACGACGGACGACGTACCGGTCCGCGCGAAGCGTTTCCGACACCCCCTTCCCCCATAATCAAGCAAGAAATGCAGCGGATCGTGGCGGAGCGAGAGGCCGCCGTAATCATAAGACGCTCAACTTCGCCGTACGATTCACCAGGATGGGTCGTACCGAAGAAGGCAGGCCCGAACGGGGAAAAGAAATGGCGACTCGTCATCGATTTTCGGGCGTTGAACGAGAAAACGTGGTGACGCGTACCCCATTCCCAATATCACCGACATTTTGGATCAACTCGGGCATGCATCATATGTAGTAACACTCGACTTACGATCAGGATTCCACCAAATCGAAATGGACAAACGAGACGCACACAAGACGGCGTTCTCTACACCTTATGGGCATTACGAATATACACGTATGCCCATGGGAATGAAGAATGGTCCTAGTGCATTCCAAAGATTGATGGACCTAGCTTTATCAGGTTTTCAAGGGATCGAAGTGCTGGTATACTTGGATGACATCGTCATCTACGCGAAGAACTTGGAAGAACACGGTAAGAAATTTACCAGACTTATGGACCGATTGGCAAGGGCGAATTTAACTCTACAGCCCCAGAAATGCAATTTCCTGTGCAGAGAGGCAGGGTATTTAGGCCACATAATTAGCGAGAACCACGTGCAACCAGATCCCCGAAATTTAGAAGCGGTAGAAAAATTCCCGCGACCCAAGAACCAGAAGCAGGTCAAACAATTTCTTGGCCTGGCAGGATGCTATCGGAGATTTGTGGAAAACTTCGAAAAAATCGCATATCCACTCACATTTCTCCTGCGAAAAACAACACCCTTTGTATGGAAAAAAGAACAAAAGGAAGCATTTGAGGTGTTAAAAACAAAGTTATGCTCCGCCCCCATACTAAACCTGCCGGATTTTACACGACCTTTTATAGTAACGATTGAGGCATCAGGATATGGCCTGGGAGTGATTTTATCACAGGGAGAAATAGGAAAAGACACTCCAGTGGCATACGCGTCCAGAAATTTGAAAGACGCCGAAACTCGATATCCCACGGGAGATAAGGAGATGCTAGGCGTAGTTTTCGCGGTCGAACAATTTCGCCCTTACATATACGGCAGAAAAATGACAATAGTCACAGACCACGAACCATTGAAATACTTAATAAATATGAAAGATTTAAAATTACGCATTCACGGATTTCGAACAAAATTGGAAGACTACGAATACGACGTTGAATATAAACGGTAAATATAATATAAATGCCGATGCATTATCACGAAACGCGCCCGACGGAATCGAACGTCCCGAAGATGGTAGTGACGAAAAAGAAAGCCCGCCAGCAGCAGTAAACTTGTTACCGCTCAGAAAACAAAGACCCATCGAACGAGGTTCCAAAAGACGGAAAGAATTCCACCAATACCAGACTCGACAACGCTCGGAGTCAAGCTAAGGTAACCCAGCTGACCGTAAGGTGTTAACGACCAAATGATTGCGCCGGCGCCACGAAACGACTAAATAAGAAAAGGGAAATGTCCAAAGGAACTATTAAGCAACCAAGGAAACCAAAGGGTTCCTCAGTCAGTAAATATTGGAAATATGTAATAGTTGAACCTGACGCTCAGGAAACCCCGATGAAACTTATAAGTCCCATGAAGACGCGATCAGGGAGGCCGTATCGGCCCCAAAATTCGCCGATGTCGCATGAGAATCGACGAGACGCGCAAAATGACGCGGAAAATTTAAAAATACGAAACCTATCCCCGCCAAAACAGATGGAAGAGCCACACTTGGCCTCAACGGTAATAATGGATACCGATTCAGAAACTGGAAGTTCCGACGTTTCACCGGGTATAATTATGGATGTTAATGATTTCGTGGCAAATCGTGATAAGGATTACAGGGTCAGATGGAAAGACCGACTGGGGCATTGGCCGTATGAAAATATCGCTCCGGAAATGGACGAAGCAACGTCAGCGAAAGTTGAGGCCGATGAAAAGGAGGAAAAGACTCCACGTTCACTTAAGGAATCCGATTTCCTAGGCGAATCACCTCGGAAAACAGAGGCAAAGCCCCCACGCGAAAATTACAGCCACCATATTTGCAAGAAGAAATCGCGCACACCGGATCAGAGGCACAAGGAGCGTGACAAAGAGGAAAACTCCGCGCTTGATGACGGTAGAAAGAGAGATCGTCACCGGCACGAAGAGCGCCGCGATTTCATAGGGTCCGTCACAAACGTTGCGAGACGGGTTAGCCGCAGGGAACGAATCCAGAGGTAAGAATTGCGGTCCGCAACGACTAGCGCGGATGAGCCAGGCGAAGACAAAGCATGCAGCGAAAACGTTTCGCCTCACTGCCCAAGTCATACCGATAAAGCGGGTACCCCCTCGCCGCGCAGCGTGGAAAGAGATAATAAATATGCGCGGAATCCTTTCGAGAGAGCACTACTGCGGCTACATACGGGTCAAGTAGCGAGGGAATATTTACTTCAATGGATGCAAGTGCGTCGTAGGGCCGACCGAGAAGGACTAAGCGGCAGGCCGCCCCATCTCCCGTCGACGAGGAGGGGAAGTACTCTAGCGACGAAGTCGTTGATATTCCTTCACGAAATGATGAGTTGGAAATGACGGACACGGCTGATGTCGAGACTTCCTCCTCTCCCTCAAGCCCGAAGGTGAATGACGTACACCACGGTGATACGCGCGATGATGTTCGCGATCTTAATAAACGATGAAGAAACGGTTACGGACGGGAACTGTTTGTTTGATGCGCTCATCAAAGCGCATTGATTAAAAATGACACCGAAGGAGCTCCGGAAAACTCTACTTGATTTGGGGGATTTTACGAAATGCGCAGAACCAGAGGACACTCGAAATATACTGCTTTCCCCAAACGAGTTCGGAAATGACAATCACATACGGTTGTTTGCGGCGCATTTCAGTGTAAACGTTTGCGTTCATTACGATTCGGATCCTGTAATGACACAATATTTCCATATTAGAATCAAAAGCACATACAAATGGCTTCACTTACATCTGAAAAATACCCATTATACGCCGTACAGGAAAGTGGTAGAGTTACCAAACCCTGATATGCATTCCTTATCTGATCATGACGGGGACCCTGCAGAAAGGTCATCGGATCCGCAAAACAAACCGCTACCATCATCCTCCACTGAAAGCGAGAAGGAATCCGAACAGCCGGATCCTTCCGGAGAACGTGACCGAAATCACCCAGAAAAGGGCGAACCTACGATAATATTCTCGAATCGTCATGTGACAAGTGAGAAAAGACATATCGCATACTTCACCACGGCCGACGGTGAACTGAATAGCGAAGTAGGTCAACTTCTCCGCGAAAAATCTTTAATTACGCTCGAGAAATTAAAACAGGAGGACCTGACTGTAGGGAAGGTCGTGACGACCAAGTCAGGAAATCATTGGCTATTCGCAATGGTTGTCAAAAGGACTGTCCACGAAAGAGCATCGAAGGCAGCGATAACATCCGGTATCAAACAACTCAACAGAGCAATTGTAGAATCCGGCGTCAATACCATTCACACGGGGCATGATTATGAAATGCTCTCGTCACCGACGTGGTGGACGATTCCCGAAATTCTCCGTACCCATGTAAAATACCAGGTAACGATAGTAATGTTCAAGAACTCTCTCGGAGTGCCTAAGGCCACCGAGCGGTATATGATCATACGAGAGCACCATTACTCCGCGTCGGGGGGTCACAAGGGGATCAAGAAAACCTATGACCGGTTAATAAGAAATTACTATTAGAAAAACATGAAGAAGGACGTGTCTGAAATGATCGGGCGATGCTACGAATGCCAACACGGGAAAACAGTCCGAAGCAAAACGGGACTACCCATGATGAACACTGACACACCTGCAGCGGCATTCGATAAGATCTCAATGGATTTATGGGGACCGACAACCTTGTCAAATGACGGAAATAAATTTGTACTCACGATGCAGGATTTGTTAACGAAATATTCGATGGCAGTACCAATGGGCGACGACACGGCGGAGACTGTAGCCGAAGCGTTCGCTACACACTTTATCTGTAAATTTGGCGCACCTCGGGCATTGCTAACGGACTTAGGTAGGAATTTCGTATCTTGAACGGCGAAGCCGAGCGACGGAAGTGCACCATCAGCATATTCCCACAGTTTGGAAGATATGCGACGACGAGCTCCGATGGGCTTTCGTTTCGAAACCGCATCCACCAACCAGAGTCAGAGAGCGACCTTTACACTTAATCCGTCGCAATTTCATTTTTTATTCCTCCCCGCCCACCGCTCGCTCTGTTGCGTACCATTAGGAACGTAACAAGTCGATTGATTCATCTCAACGAAGGGACGGATGTCGTTGAGTGTCTCCGAACGATTCGAGCAGAACGTCAACGTCCTTGCCCGATCGAAATAATAAGTCCGAGTAATATGCATGCAGGTGATGCGCAAGATTCGTCAACTCGTATCGATGCTGCGTTAGAAAATAATGAGGGTCCGCGAGAGATAGAGCGGGGATCAACGCGTGAAAATAGAAAAGAACCGGTAATAATTATGATCGATGGGATCGAATATTTAGTAGATCCGGACGCGTTAAATGATTTACCGAAAGTTTTGAATCCGGTAACGACCGAGCGCGGAAGTAAAAATGCACCGTTCGAAGATGAGGTGAGGTCGAGTGATCCGATAAGAGAATTTCGGCCAGAACGCTCTGCATCGTCTATCGAATGGACCGCAAGAGGTGCGATTCCACGTAGAATTAGAGAGCATACACAGCACAAAGACACGCGAGTACAAGAAAATAGATTGCGTGATATTGGCCGAATTATCGAGCGTTGGGACTTGAAATATGAAGGACCGGATGATCCTCAAGGTATTGAGAGTTTTTTGTCTCGATTACAGGAATGTCGGAGATATGCCACCATCTCGGATCAAGAGATGATGCAGGCTCTCCCGCTTCTGTTGAGAGGGATAGCTCGGGTAGGTTACGAGTCCAGTTCGCAAAATTGGACGACGTGGACTGAAGTCGAAGACGAATTGCGTTTGTTAGTTGGCGATACGCAGTTTCAAAATAGATTGCGTCATGAGGCAGAATCGCGTACGCAAGGACCAGATGAACGCGTAAATGTATATTTGATTTGCTGGAAATGCATGGTCGAATAATAATTGGGAGCGAAATCGATCGCAGAATCGGACCCAGTCGGAAAATAGTAGTCCGTACAGACAGGGTGTGACGCGATTTAAAGGTCGTTGCTATTTTTGCAATAAAGTCGGACATCGGAAATCTGAATGTTGGCGTCGACAACAATCAACTAATGAAGTAACGCCGCAAAGAAATCGGTCGATCCAGGAAAATAGGATCGACAATAATAGAATAACAGAAGAGGAATACGTTTACCCCGCGGATAAGAATGAGCCTCAGTCGAATGAATCGATGATTCGATGCGATTCGGTGTCGGATAGGATAGATCAGACTAGACCCTTCATCAAGACAATTATGCACGGAATTATCGTGCGAGCGTTAATCGATACTGGGTCATCGCGATCATTTATTGGATCCCGATGCAAAGAAGTTGTCGAGCGATTGGGAGTGTTGTCTCACAACCAAGATTCGCGGACGATTGCACTTGCTGATGGCCAAGTGACCCAGATGACAGGTTCGATAATTGTACCGATCAGAGTAGGCTCGGAAAATCAACTGGTAGAGTTAAATGAGTTGCCAGACTTATCTGTGGATTGCATTTTAGGCATCGACGCGATCATTTTGTTCGGAATACAAATCGATGGAAGCAAGGAAAAGTGGAAACTATCGGGAGACACGATAGAAAGAAAGTTACATCTAGCGGCAACCGAAATGAATGAATTTGAGATAGATAATCGTCCGTTTATGATGGTCGAGATAGGAATGCGAGGATATAAAGCACTGATCTTTATTGCCGGATAATGGACCTGCGTTTCGAAGCGACATATATATTGAGTAATTGTTGTGACATGGAATAGAACCGTCAACGATTCCTCCGTATCATGCGCAAGCAAACCCGGTCGAAAGGGTTAATAGAGTCGTAAAAACGATGGTAGTTTCGTTTATAGAGGAAGATCATCGCGAGTGGGACCAACACCTCGGAGAATTTCAGTTCGCGTTTAATACGGCCGTGCATAGTTCGACAAAGGTGAGTCCGGCATTTCTAAATTTTGGTAGGGAGCCGCGCCCGCCTAGAACCGTGCACAGAGCAGTAGAAGAGGATGCGCGTTAGGAAAATGCCGAAGTGGAGAGTTGGAAAGCTCGGATGGAAAAATTGTGAGAACTGTATGATTCGACGCAGAAATCGGCAGAAGAGGCAAGCGATTGACAAGCTCGTTATTATGACTAACGTTATCGTGATATTCGGTATAGGATCGGTGATAGGGTTTTCAAAAAGAACAAGGTTCTATCGTCCGCCAGTACACATATAGCCGCGAAGTTAGCACCGAAATATGAAGGACCATATGTCGTAAAAGCGATAAGCGGATCGAATATGTATGAGCTCGAGACGTTATCAGGGAAATTCGTCGGACCATGGCACGCGAAGGATCTTAAAGCGTATCATGACGACGTTCAGGATGTCCTTAGAAAAGCTCCGGTTAGGTCGTTGCGTCGGAAACACACCCCAAAAGAAAAGGTAAGCAAGTAGCCGAGGTAACGCGAGTTTAGGTACACGTAGGTGCAGAATCGGAACCGGTCGTTGGAAAACGGAAACGCGGTCGACCGAGAAAGAAACCAAGAAGCGAGAAGTAACGGTAGTTCCTAGGCTCCGAGAAATACCACGTTTGGGCCCTCCAATAGAATCTCCACCGAAGTCTATCTTAAAACTTCCCGATAGTAGACCAAGCCGTCAAAGTACGAATCGAAAAATCCGGTTTGCCTAATCCTTAAGATATAATGTCGCTTACATTTCCTAATAATCCATCCGTATGTGTCTGTCCTTATTTCATTAGAGTCATGGACCACGAGGATTTGATGAAAAGGTTCCAGCGTTTACGGACGGGAGAAGAAAAACAGAAGAAGGATCAGGGTCCGATCCGAATCGGAGGAAGAGACGACACGTCGGGAACGGACGAAGAATATTATCGTCAACTCAACGCCGACGTCCGAGCCTGGCGAAGAGACCGCCAGAAACATCCGGATACACGGATCTCGTTGTCCGATTGGCAGGAGTCCCAGAGGCAAAAGGAGGCAGCGAAAGAAGCCGCCCAGAGGAAGGTGGATGAGCTAGCCCGTACTGAAAAACGTAGCCGGGAAGAACGGGGAGAGAAAGAGAAAGCTTTTCTCGCCCAGAAAAACGAGTACGAAGAGCGCTGACACCGCGATCATGAGAGGAAGGCCCAGTAATGGCGCGATCGCGAGCGTTAACGGGAAGAAGATAAACGGCTCCGCTAGGAAAAGGCCCGAAGGGAAAAAGCCCGAACAGATGCGGGCGCTCGGGAAACTCGCGACAGAATCCGCGAGAACAGACTAAAGTGCGGTATCACGCGACGACAAACGTGTCCGATCTGTGGGGAGATGGATTCGACCATTGAGACTTGCTCAAACCGGGACGTACATTATGTGTCTTTTCTAAAAAAATAAAATTATCAATATTTATATATGAAAATATAAAATCATGAAAAGGTTTCTACCGGTAATAGCGATCATTTCTATTCCCATCTTTTCATTTTACCTTTACATCTCCTTTCAATCCCACAGTATTAAGGAACATAATTATTTAAATCGGGACTCAAACCATTCCTCCCGAAAAATTCAAGGTGAACGTCGCTCTTCGGATTCGACACGTGGAGTAGTGATTGCTTACCCCGGAGGTGCAAGCCTTGAGGGGGGGGGGGGATTTGTAACACGGCAAATAGCGTATTAGTGTGCGTGAGTGTACGCATGTATGAGAGTCCGCGGAAATCGCGAGAAGCACGACCGGTATTTAATTCTAATGCGCGAAAGCGACTTATATGTTTCAGGTGGGAGAGACAATCATCATGTCTTGTCATTGGTTGATCCGCGGCACGACACTCGACCCGCCGAAAAGTCTGTCTGAGTCTAGCAGCAGACGTGTCCGAGCAGTTGTGGTAGAAAATTGTATTAACAGGGTCGGTCGAAGTGTGTGCGCGCGTCCCAGGATCGCCAAGTCAGAGTGTGGTTGGGAGAAACATCCCGATAAGTACGAGAAAGACCGGAGGCTGACGCCTGATCATTATCGAAACCGGGTAGGAGGCTGCAGCCTGATTATTGTAAGTAAGCAATTATTTACTCTGCGAGATCCGTTTCGAAAGGGTTTTCCGGATTTTTGGAAAACCGTACCGAAAGAGATCGCGCCGTTTTTCGAAGCGCGACGTTCGCCAAGATGCCTTCGCGATAGGGAAGTTATTCCGATTCCGAAACATGTTCTTTTTTAAAGTGGCCGGTAAATAACGGTCCACGCGGAATCGCAGAAATTGGATTTAGATTCCGATGGTTTCGCGAATATTTCGAATCGTCCATCGAATTATATTTTGTGTTTTTCTTTTTAATAAACCTTTGTCATTTCATATAGATATCGTATAACCTTTTTTTAAGAACCCAGCCCCTCTCCGCGGTCAATTCGAACGATTGTTCGAATTGTTCAAATATTGAGCCGGTCAGCTAAAAAGTTCGGTTCCCGGGTTTCAGCTCGGAAGATATAACGGGTGTGGTTGCAACCGAATTCAGTTCGGTTGGATATAGTCATCGTTGTAAAAAAAGCACCGTTATAAAACGTAAAAATGCCTTTATACGTTTAAAATAATAACATTATTTTCTGTTCTACGGAATGAAAAGAAATCGTTAGATTAGCAAAAAAAAACAAATTTGCATCAACGAGAATAGGTAATTATAATAAGACCAAGTAAGATCGTGAATGGAAACTCCTGAGGAAGTGCATCCAAATTAAGGAAATTGCAACGAGCATCCGACGAATCTTACTCCTGGGAGAAATTGCAACCACGTGTGTATGAAACTTCGAAATAATCTACGTTTACAAGGTCAGGAAAATTGAACAATTGTTTCGTTCTACTCTCTCTCTCTCTCTCGCGCGGATTAATTTCTATCAAATTTTTGTTTAATACGAGGTGAAATAAACTGAGTGTTCAATTGTGTGAAACGCGCGGTATACCGATATAGCGAATAACTTTTAAAAATTTTTTTCTCGTTCGTGGCAATTAGAATATGATTTTATAGTAAGCGTTTTTTCTGAACAGAAATTAATTTTTTATTTATAATAAGTTAATGAAATTGCGACAGTAAAATTCTCACGAATATTGTTCTTTATATCATATTGTAAATAAATAAATATCGTTGTTAGTGCGACTTATGTTTCTAATATAGAGAAAAGAAATTAAGTAGAATGATAATAACGGGTGGGGTCCAAAGCTCCGAATTTCAAAAAATCGAATGATATTTATCCGAATGTTTGAATACCCGAATGTTCGAAAATCCGAATGTTCGAATATCCGAGTGAAGAAAAACCGAATGTTCAAAAATCCGAATCCTCTATTTCCGAATCGTTTTATAGCAGATCGGATATTCGAACATTCGGAATTCCGAACATTCGGGTTTCCATTAGGTTCCGTCGCAATGAAACTCAAAGTAGATGGCGGTAGTGAGAACCTCTACCTTTCTCTAACACATACATCATATCTATGTGTATGTAACTATTCGTGTGCGCATATGTGTGAGATTGAGTTTATCAACATGTACCGACGGATGGTAATGCAGTTTCAAAACTTGCGAAGAATTCAAAATGGAAATAAGAAAGGAAGTGATGGATAAAAAATACGGCACATTGAGCGTAAAAGAATTGAAAGAATTGCTGAAACAACGAAATGCTTCTCTTAATGGAAGAAAAAAAGATTTAATCGATAGGTAATATCAATTTTATATATGTTTTTTTTAATGTTAGGTTAGAAGACATATTTTTTATTAACAAATCATAATAAAAAATAGTGTTAAATCGATTAATTAATACAACATATAATTACAATTGTTTTTTATTCTTAATAAATAAGAAGTAAAGTTTCGTAATATGAAACTTAATCTATCGCAAAAGTGCATTACTTTTTCTTTTTAGATTAATTTACTACGATCGAAACAATAATTTTGGTAACAACATTCCTGAAAAAGTAGATAGTGTGGAGATATTACAGTGCCCCGCACCTGTTTTATACAGAGATATTAATGCATCTTGCATAGTACCATCTTTAACTGATGTTAAAATTGATGAATACCTTAAGACGTAAGTAAACAAATTTGACAATATATTACAAAATAATTGTTTAAATCATCAATTTGTTATACATACAAGATATAAATACTGTAGATATATTTATTGTATAAGTATGTAAGTTGGGTGGAATGTGCGTATATAAAAATATAATAATAAATTCTTTAGTTTCGACAAAAAACGAGGAATGGGGGAAGATATGTACCAGAATGGTTATCTTCAATTCATTCGATATTGTGTGCAAGGTATGCATTAAAATTGATATTATAAAAATTCACAAGAACTATTCAACACAATAACATTGAACTTTTTTCAGATAATACTTACTTTGTAAAAGGCAAGTGTAGTGCCCAAATGAGGAAACACATTTTATACGAAGTAAATATCAGTTTTTTGTTAAGCGGTGAAATAATGAATGCGAGTTGCGAATGTACTGCAGGGCATTCTTTAACAGCACACTGCAAACATGTGTGTGTTACGTTGTTAGCAGTTAGAGATGCAAGTTTAAAAAATGAAGTCGTAACAGAGCTAACAAGTACGCAGAAACTTCAGACTTTCCATAGACCACCGAAAAGATTTGTTGAATCTCCAATAAAAGCTGAAAATTTTAAAAAAGCAAAAACTGATGATACGACAAAAACGAAAAAAAGTTTGTCTCAGTGTTACAATGACGATGATTATGTGGTATCGGAATTATTTTAGAAATCTAATAATTAGCAGAGGTTACAATAACAACATGTCTTTTAAACAGTTGACCGAACCTGCAAATCCGTATGCTGTAATAAATGATCATGTTTATTCCAGCTATAATTGGAAATATGATTTATTGAAAAACTTAAACCTAATAAACGTATCAGAAGAAGATATAACACGAATAGAAATTGAAACTCGGGGTCAATGTAAGAATCCCAAATGGGTTCAAATGCGAAAGCATCGAATCACTGCAAGTATGTTTTACGATTGTTGCAAAGATCTTGATGAAAATAAAGGTAAAGCAATAGCTTTATCTATTTTGCAGCCAACAAGTCCAACGTCAAAAGCAATATCTCATGGGCGAGTATATGAAAATGAAGCAGTGAATCAATTCACCGCATATTTTCTGCTAAATAAACTCCCCTGCGTAGAATGTGGGTTATTTATAATGCTGGACTATCCATTTCTTGGGGCTTCACCAGATCGATTGTTGGCTCTAGAAACAATCGTCGAGGTAAAATGTCCCTACGCAAGTAGAGAATTGTCCATAAACGAAAACACCGTACCATATTTGGAGAGAAATGAACATGGTGCACTCACTTTGAAAAAAAGTCACAAGTACTACTATCAGATCCAAGGTCAGATGATGGTAACAGATCGACTTTACTGTGATTTTATCATATTCACATTCAAAAACACTGTTCGCATAAGTATTACAAAAGATGATGAGTTCATATCAACAATGCTGAATAAACTTATTTACTTTTATGAATCCTTCTTACAGCCGGAGATTTTTAATAAGTACATTTATCGCAACTATAAAAATATTTATATATAATATTACTTACTAGATAAATATTTTTAACCATTTTGGCATACAATGAAATTGTTTTCTGTTAGTATGTATTTATGTACAATGTTTACTTCAAAAATGTTTCCAGATATTTTTATAACTGTGTTATTTATATTATTCGTTTTAACTGTGATATGATCTGTGATTATTAGCAAACCAAAAACTTATAATAAAAAGATTGTATCAATGTAATGTAAAAATAAATTAAGGCAGCAAATTCATTGTTATTTATTACACTTATCAAGCATGATACATTCTTTAAAATTGCATAACATGACACATATTGCTACGATTTTAGATAATAAAGGTACGTAATAATGCTGTACTTTTGTCGATAAGAACTTATAAGTTTTCAAAAGTCCAATGATACGTTCCACATGGACTCTGAATTTTGAAAGTTTACGATCTTTCATTATTGTCTCATGCCGCAAATATCCTTTACCTTTCTTAAAATGAGGAGTTACAACAGTGACATCGTATGGTGCAAAAAAATCTTGGACAGTAAATCCTCGATCAGCCATAATAACGTCACCAGGATCACATTTGTCTTGTAAGCCACTGCGTTCAACAACTTGACGATCACTTGTTGATCCTCCATATGATGGACTATAATATAAAACAAAATTAACCCTCCAGGAGTATTGCCGATGACAGTTTTCACAGTGGTTTCATTCTTGTAAGTGCTGAAAACAGCTTGTTGAAACTTTGGGTTTCGAGGTCGTTCAATTGGAATCACAGTTCCATCAATTATGACTCTCGTACGAGGAAATTCAGCCTTAAAATTGTCTGGCATGTAGTATCTGAAAATGAACATACAAAATTTTACAAATATTGTACACAAAAAAAGTATAATAATGCAATAAAAGTATAATATCAAAAGAATGAATACCTAATAAGCTCTTTACTCGGCCAAATATCAAGTTTTGACCATGAACAGAATCCATCTTTTAAAAATATTTTCAACTGCCTTCTCAGAAATCCTAAAATGACGACTAAGCTCAAAATTTGTGCAGTTCTTTCGCAATTTCCATAATGTTACAAACAATTGATTTTGTAGTGATAAATTTCCAGTATCACGATTCCCTTCGTATTTAATAGATTCTATTTTTTCCCTAAACTGTAAAATACTGTCATGAACTTCTCATAATTTTCTAGTCCAGTAAAATGAAGTAATCCCTTTGGATCATTCTTAAAATCTTTAATGTCATGGTACACTTTAGGACTTCTACGTCGTTCATCGCCTTCTGCTTCTTCTTCGTCGCAGTCAATCACATTGGTGGCATGTGACTGACTAGAATTTTCAACGTCATCAATTTCTACTACTTCTTCATACAGCTCTGATTCATTGTCATTAATTGCATGGCTAACAATTTCAGAAAACTGTAGATTGTCTCTATGAAGAGTCATATCAGAATCCATTAATTCTGGTATGTTTGTCAGGGACGGAAAGCAATTTTCCTCTCTCTCGACTTCAGACTGATCTCTATCTATTAACGAAGGAGAATTTGGCAAAAGATCTTCACATGTCATTGCTTCAACATTATCAATGTCATTGTGAATACTTTCACCATCTGTTGTTTGGGTATTCCATGTAAAAATGGTAGGAACAGATCCTCTTTTTAACATCAGATGTTGTAACTCCAAACCTACAGATATAAATAAATATTGTTTTTTTTTCTATATATACGTCTTATTCTTTAATATATCATTTTGTAACTATTATAACTTTAAGTTTAGTTTAACTTACCACCGATATCATAATGTGTTGAAATACACTTTGATTCGAAGTGTTTTATACATAGTCCATTATTACGCTTCCGAACAAAATCATTTCTTCGAATGGCTGTCAACCATTTCTTACGAAGATGTTCATTTTTTGGAAATGTAAATTTCACTTTGTTCTTACAGTCACAAACTGAACACTTTAAAACCATTGCAAATTGTTGCAAATTTCACTTTTATTCCGTTTCAACCGTTTCAACTTTTGGAAAGTTTAAGGATTGAGGTTATGTATAGGACTTTATGTAAACTGCTCCGTTACACAGATAAGGACATGAACAGTGACATACACTCATCGATACATGCATGTGTTAGAGAGGTAGAGGATCTCACTACCGCCATCTACTTTGAGTTTCATTGCGACGGAACCTAATTACTCGGATTTCCGAACATTCGAATTTCGATTATTCGGTTTTTCATTCATTCGGATTTTTGAACAATAGGATATTCGATTTTTCAGGTTATTTAACATTTCAAACTATTCTAATGGCGAAATACGGAGCTTAATGACATTTTTACGATTTAAAAAATAATATGCAATTGGACAAAATCTGAATTGTAAAAAGAATGCAAAAAATTGCAATAACCCAATAAATAAGCATACAAAAAAGAGGTACTGTATATTATAACGTTTATATATAACGCTTAAAATATTAACATTATTTTCCATTCTACGGAATGAAAAGAAATCGTTAGATTAGCAACAAAACAAATTTGCATCAACGAGAATAGGTAATTATAATAAGACCAAGTTATTAGTTAGAACAATTATTTTCAGACAGCTGAGCGATTTATCTTGTACTTATTGGCCTTCTTATGCGGTATATAATCCAGAATAATGTTGGATATTCGGAGTAAAACAAATCGCCACCCTGGCAAAACAACATCCATTTTAAATTAGTAGCATATTAATTTATATGGTATGAGGATTATAATAATGTTGATATGGGGATATGGAGAAGTGCGAAAAGGTTTCATGAAATAATAACACCGATTATTGTTTTAATTGTACCAATTTTATTTCTGGGCTTATTACGCAATACATGAACAGAATTGAATTCATGGGTCCATATAAACGTCTCAGAAATTATAGAAAACGAACCATGAAACGATCACTCAATTCAACTCTCAATCATCCATCTCCGAACAAGTAGCAAACGTATCACACATACGGCATGCAACATTTACAGAACTAAATAATGGAACAAAAAGCCAGAATGGCTAGAATGCAGCGAAACCAACAACAGAGATGGTATTTAAAACCCGGATTCCATAGAAATTGTTCAAAAATTAACAATTCGCAAGAAAAAATATACTCATACGAAGAATTAGTATATACCAAAATTACAGAGTATGATTTTAACGTAATCACGATCTGAAAATAAATAAGATTATCCGTAAATCATGCAAAAAGACAAACTTTAATAATTTATCTCGCAACGCGTCGTGAACGAGGTGTATCCTGCGAATCGAAACAAACCCCGGGAGAGAAATGGTATCGAGGGGTAGAATACCGACTGCGATACACGAAGATACGCTAGCCTTACACACCATGATGGCTGGAATGCAAGCAACCCGAGCCGGCACCATAATGTGGAGGGCGTTTACGTATGTTCAAAGAAAATTATTGACGTTTGCCGGTGGGCGCTGTGAAATGTACCGAAAAAAAAAGAAAATAATGGAAATCCTGCACTCACCTGTTTGCATAAATGCCTAAAGATATCGGAAAATCTAGCGAAAAAAACAAACGTTAAGAATTTATTTAGAATAATGTTCAGAAATTAAATGTAGAAAACTTTCTAGAGGTACTTCTTTCTTCACACGTATAATCGCAATAATGATCCCGTTAGTTAATCCTGCAGATTAGGCAATCAGTGTGCTGTCTTAGGAATATAGGATGAAGGATGTACATCTACGTCTGTTAATCAGACGTGCGGCATATAATATGAGATACAGGAAATAAACCATTCCAAACACTCGGATCTCAAATCCTCTGAAATTCATTGACGTCAAGTCACACACATGATTATATCGTCCATGTCCAAAACAATTTGGAATCAATGTGGAGCTCCCTCGCCATACATACAGTGACACGCAAGAATAAACATGTTTGTACGAACTTACACGCGCGCCCACACTCGCGGACGCAATTCACACAACTCGCAAACGCGCATCCACTCTATAAGGCTCTCTATATTGACGTGCGGTCCTCTTCAGTGCAGATATCGCTTATCTTAGGCTACTGGTATACCGATTGTGCTCCGGGTCCAGGGCAGTTTCCAAGCGGCGGCATGTTTCGTAGATTTGGTCCCCACATATTTTTGCGTCCCACCTTTCTTTGTCGTGATTGTTATCCCAATACTCCTAAGCTCAATTTAACAATTCGAAAATCTTGCGTCATATCCGTTTAGAAAGTGGTCTGGAAATATAATAAAGACGTTATTTTATGTAATATTTAATTGAACTCAATTAGGCATATATTTTATTATATATATAGTATGATATACATGAGTGTGTATATGCGTGTGTCTGTGTCTGTTTGAGTCTGTATTAAATTATATATACCTCAGGATAATATATTTAATTTGCTCCATATATCAACTCCAAACTCCACATCCCGTTCGAGTGTATTTAGATAAATTGTTCCACAAACAAAGGTCAAGACTTTAAATATATTTGGTAATTACCTGCATGTCTAGCGGTTGGAGGTTTCTAGATAAAGAGTTAAGGGCCCAAAAGTAATTACCTGCATGTCTAGCGGTTGGAGGTTTCTAGATAAAGAGTTAAGGGCCAAAAAACAATTTCATGCGTGATAACAATTTCATACGTGATAAGATATGTGATTTTTAATTGTGTGGTCAGAATTTCGATGCAGATTTCTTATCAACATTTGTCGTACTATTTCACGGGCCGCATCAACAATCTTCAGGTGTAAATCCCACGTATGTAGCGTGTTATTGCATGTGGCTCTTCATTTACAAAGTGGTATGAAAATTTAACACATTTCAACTTCCACATAAAATTCCATTGCTTATTGTATATATTTATACAACAATCTCCCTTAAATTTCAAGTTTTCCTTATTTTCGTCGGCAAGATGCTGAACTCCTGTATCATTCGGAACGTGGCGATTGTTAGTGGAGTGGTTAAAGCACTTGCAACAATATAATTCAATATAAATTGCACTAATTAAATACGACTGAAATAGAAATTTCGTATTTCTTATCTGATCTGTGTAATGTTTTTGGCCAAAATATCTGCGGAGAGTCTGGATCAAACACCGGGGATGAGTGTCCATCTATCCACACTACCATTTGGAGACTGAATGAAATCAAATGGGAAAACACATTATATAGGAACGGTAAACGGTAAACGATAAAAAGAAAATGAAAAGTTTTAAGAAATCGTTTAGAAAAATGAAAACAACAAAAAACCATTAGAAATAAAGGAAAATTTTACCACGTATCTTTTTTATAACATCGGCAGAAAAGTTCGGAGACCTTGGTATATCTTATGGTACTCGATATATTTTAAATTATTATTCCGAGAATTTTTAGATACGTCATTTCTAAGAATGACCGGAGAATTTCTAAGCGAGGTAGATTATTGTAATAGAAGAAATTGTTAAGAATTCATTTTTGGTCAGGTAAGATGGGACGTCGTTAAAAGACTAACGACAAATACTTGTATTTTTACTCAGTATTTTTCCATCACCGAGTTTAACATCGATTGGGGTTTTCAAAATTATGTATTCATCGAAGTATTTATCACTGTTCACAATATGATCCGTACAACCACTATCGATGATCCAATTAATTTCGCTTACTTTCTTTAGAACGTTATTATTACAATTTATGTTTACCTTATCGTTATATATTTCGGTTATAAACGCGTATTCTTGCCCTTTGTTTTCTCCATGTTGATTATTCATCGATGTTGACGCTTCTCGATTGTACCTTCTATTGTAATTTCCGCGGTATGAACCTCTTACATAGCCTCGTTGATAACCTCTACCATAGCCTCCTCGTTGAGTGCCTCTTCCATATCCTCTGGTACTTCCTTGATTAAAACTTCGTCCGCGTCCGCGTTGAAATTGTTACATTTTACAATCTATAAATTTGTGTCCTTGTCCTCCGCACTTGTAACATCTACCTTTTATCTCCATAGTAAAAGCGCTTGCAGTATTATAATTTTCACTTTTGTTACTTTCCTTTTCAATACTCTTCATCTTGATTTTTGATTTAACATATTCACATGTCCTGTCTTCCTCTTTCAAAATGTCTATTAAGTCGCCTATGTAACTATATTCCGGTGGGAGTGCTTTTATCATATATCTAAGCTTTTCTTGTTCATTTAATGTTCCACCAGCCGATTTTAGAGCATTTGCAGATTTTTCGAAATCATCAAAGAATGATGTTACATCGTCATAGTTTATAAGTTTCACATTTTCTAATTTACTACGGCAAACAATCTGCAATGCAGTGGATTCCTTCGAATACATTTCATCAAATCTTTTCATTATGGCGTACGTGGTATCAAGGTCTCCAACATACTCCAACTGTCGATTTGAGATGGAGCTGTATACGTAGTTAGTTGCTTTCACGTCTGCCTTTTTCCATGTAGCTTCTGTATCATGTTCTGTCATCTCACGTGTTGCTTGTTCTTTGCAGTCTTTGAATTCTAATAATTTTAGAATCCTTTTCTTCCAGCTTGAATAATCCGTCCCATCAAAAATTGGTACTACCACATCATCCACCTTCACATACGACGCCATTTCCTCTTCCCTTTGATTTTTTGATTCTAGACTTTTTTTCACAAAATTCTTTATTAGCAACACTTTCGTTACTTCCTTTATAAATCTTTTTCTAATCGTCCGTAAAGTAATATCTTCTTCCTCGGTCTCTTCTACGTTTTCACTTTTCACTTTATTTTGCATTATTTAGCACACACCACTACGAACCACGCTCTGCTACCATGTTAAATAAATACACCAACACTTTACTATAAATTGTATAATTATATTCTAAGCTACATTGCATAATACTATAGGCGCGACGGACGCTTGAAACAGACTGGCGTCACTAAGAAAACGGTTTTCGGTAAAGCAAACACACACTTCACACCTGTGTCTGGATACACACTCATACTATCTCTTAATACAATAAGTACAATAAGTCGAAATACAAGTATTCAAACTGGTATATTTATCGCTTATTTACAACACTCTTTTTGAGCTTGGCAGCATCTAACCTAGATCTGATTAGATTTTAGAGTCAATCCATTTTTCTCGTCTTTAAAAAAAATACCGTAAAAACCAGTTTTAAAAAATAACAAAAGTTTCTTTAGAGATTGCTTTCGCTTCCATGAAAAAAGATGTATTCATTTAGACTTCGGAGACGGTATATCTATTAACAACTATCGCGCTGATTGAAAACTCATATTATACACAATTTAATGAATCAATTATACCCGCCACTTTTGGGTCAGATGAAAAATTTTTGGAGGTCGAATTTCAACAAGTTATGTTGAAAATACATTCTTCGATAATTTATAACTACTTTTATTATTAATCGCGACGTGTTTAAGGGGTGAAAAACAACGAAAAGCATTTGATACATTACGTAACCCTGTGGTTTTTTTATCAAAGATATTTTTTATCCCCGAGTCTTTCTATGTCGCACGTTACCCCCATGGAACAAAATATAATTGCAAAAATATAATCGTTTTATATAAGATCTTGCCGTTTGTAACGGACCGTTGCAGAGAGAGAGAGAGAGAGAGAGAGAGAGAGAGAGAGAGAGAGAGAGAGAGAGAGAGAGAGTAAGAGTGGGGGCGACGCGTTCTGCGTAACGCGGCACCACAATAAAGTTAGTTAGTGCTGTGCACGCATGCGACGATAAGCGAGTAGTTACGCGTGAGTGATCATAGTGCCTTTTGAGGAATTCCGTAATTAAGGACATAACTGTAAGTCCTTATATAATTATTTAATAAATTAATTTTGTACCTTGTATGTGTTGTTTTATTACTGCGGCCCTAGTCTCGTTACAATGGCGCCCAACGTGGGGCCCGAATTATGCCAAATATAAGAGTACGGAACTTATTAGACGAATACTCAGAAAATGGTAGGAACACACATTTACAAAGAAACAACGCATACGCTTTACGACAAACACAAAACTACGACCAAATAGAAGAGGAAAATAATACATCACACAGACAAGAACAGAACCAAAACACAGAAAGAGAAAACACATATACACAACATCAACATTTACACACACAAAATCAAAACTTCATTCCATGGCAAATCTATACAACAAAAAACACCTATGGAAGTGGTACAAAACTGGCAATTAAAATTTGAAGGAAAGGAAAATGAAAACATATATGACTTCTTAGAAAGACTAACAGAACTACAAAACGGATATAATTTATCAAATTACGAATTATACAAAACAATACCAATATTATTATCAGGAAATGTATACGACTGGTATAAATTAAATAAAAACGAATGGAATAACTGGGAACAATTTACAGAGACATTATTAGACACATTTCAAAATAAATCATATAGAACTAATATAAAAAAACAAGTAGAAGAGAAATTTCAAAAACCAACAGAAAAAATAATAGATTTCATATTACACTACAGGACATTATTGAACCAGTTACACCCACCATACACACTAGAAAAACAATTAGATAAAACATACGAACACTTAAGACAAGAATACCAATACCACATCAGACGCTATGAAATACACACATTCAAAGAATTACAAACAATAGGGACAGAATTCGAAAGACTAACTCAAAAAATTAGAGAAAAACAAATCACACAAAATTACACACTAAAAACACACACACCATTAAACACCTACGCAAAAGAATTCACACCTACACCACACACTTACACACAAAAAAACACAATATTACAAACCAAAAACATATACACCACAAACAAATAATTATTCAACGTACAAAAATTACAAACAACAGACAGAAAAAGGAAACACACAAAATACAAGAGAACAATGCTTCAAGTGCGAACAACGAGGAAACTATAAACGAGAATGCCCAAAACAACAATCATACAAACAGTACACAAACAACAAGGAACAGGGAAACCGACACTGAGGCTAAAAGAATGGGTCAATTTAGCTTCAGAAATAGAAAACGACCCTCGTTGGTACACACAAATTAAAATAGGTAACACTCAAACTACTGCATTAGTTGACCCAGGTGCAACAAACACATACATAGGACAAACAGGCATACAAAAATTAGGAAACAAAATACAAAAAAAAATTATTAAAATTACAAACAACGATATTAAAGTACCACTAGCAAACGACACTAATATAGAAATTATAGGAATAGTAGAACTACCAATTACATTAAAAAATAAAACACTCAACACAAACATAAGAATAGCACCGGACATAAAAATAGAATGCATTTTAGGAATAGACTACATAAAAAAAGCAAAAATAATACCAGACTATGAACAGGAAACATGGTTCTTTAAAGAAACACCGACAAACATTCGACCGATGAAAAACCAAGAACAAACACACACTTACAAAAAAAACCTTTATTACCAACACCAGACACACTACCAAACGGAACACTATATAGTATACAGGAAAAAACACTTAGAAAAACACACGCAGGACAGATAGAACTTACACCAACACAACAACACGAAATCCAAACAATAGTACACAAATTAACAAAAAATAAAAAGATTGGGCTAACCAGACTGACAGAACACACAATTGACGTACAAAATCACAAACCAATAAAACAACGAGCGTACACAGTATCACCAATTATTAACAAAAAAATACATGAACAAGTAGAGGAAATGCTAAAAGATGAAATCAGTGAACCATCAAAAAGCGATTGGTCAAGCCGAATAATAATGATAAAAAAACAAAATGGTACATACAGATTTTGTCTAGATTTTAGAAAATTAAATTCAGTAACAAAAAAAGACGCTTACCCACTACCAAAAATGGACTCCATACTAAAAACATTACCAACAGCAAAAATAATATCGAAACTAGACCTAAGCCAAGCATACTACCAGATTCTACTAGAAAACAATAGCAAACACCTAACCGCTTTCATAGTACCAGGAAAAGGACTTTACCAATTCAAACGAATGCCATACGGATTAACAAACGCACCAGCCACATTCCAAAGATTACTAGACAAAATAATAGGACACGACGAAAATCCTCACATATTCGCATACCTAGACGACATTATAATTGTATCAGAAACATTTGAAGAACACAAACAACTACTAACAAAAACACTAAATACAATAAAAGATGCAGGTTTAATTCTAAACACGGAAAAATGTGAATTTGGCGTAAGCCAAGTAGAATATTTAGGTTACATAGTAAATAAACATGGATTACAGATTAATCCAGAAAAAACAGAGGCAATACATAACTAACCAATCCCCAAAACACTAAAACAATGAAGACTTATATCCAGAATGGAAATTCGAAAACGAACAACTCTACAGATACATACCAGACCCACTACACAGCAACATTAGATCAGACCCAAACCCATGGAAATTAGTAATACCGGACTCACAACACAAAAAAATACTACAAGAAAACCACGACGATACACAAGCCGGACACATGGAAATAGAAAAAACATACAAAAAAATAGCAAAATCATATTACTGGCTAGGACTATACAAAGACGTAGTAAAATACATAAAACACTGCGACATATGCCAAAAAATCAAAATAATACAACAACGACCAGCCGGACACATGACAAACAGACAAATAGGAGAACCATGGACAACAATAACAACAGATATAATGGGACCAGAACCATTATCAAAAAAACGTAATCAATACTTACTGGTATTTCAGGATATAACAACGAAATGGGTAGAACTAACAGCAATTAAAAAAGCTAACGCACAAACGATAAAAGACACGCTACTAACACACATAATAATGAGATGGGACACACCCAGAACAATACTATCAGACAACGGAAAACCATACATTAACAAAATCATAAAGAACATAACTCAACAACTAGGAATAAAACACGATACAACACCACTATATCACCCACAAGCAAACCCAACAGAAAGAACAAACCGAACAATAAAAACAATGATACAAGCATATCTAGAAAAAAAAACACAGAGAATGGGACATAAACATACATGACTACCAATTCGCACTAAATACATCTTATCACGCATCAACACACTACACACCAGCATTCCTAAACTTAGGAAGAGAATTACAACTAATACACTCAACAAGAAACCAAATAGAAAAAACCACACAAATAATACTTAACGCACCTCAAGACTGGATAGACAGATTAAAAATAATAAACTCATACAGAGATGACATACATAAAAACATACAACAAGCACAAAACAAACAACTACACAACTACAATTTACGACACAGAGAAATACAATTCAATATAGGAGACAAAGTATTAAAGAAAGACTATACACTACCATCAGCAGCAAACTACACATCAGCTAAATTAATTAAACAAACCTTACTCAGGACCATACATAATAAAAGAAAAACTATCACCAACAACATACATACTAAGAACAGAAACGGAGAAAAACATAGGGAAATGGGCAATAAAAGACCTCAAACCATACCTAACATAAATAATTTCATTACAGGAAAAATGGAAAAACAAAGGAAAGGTCTGCTACCAACCCCGGCGATACCACCGAACGGACACCTCAACCCAAAGTTGGGAAGGCCAGGCCTCCTACCAACGCCAAGAGGCCCACCAAACGCCACACTATATACAAACACACAAAAACAAAAACACAAATACAAAAAAAAATCAACACAACAACAATATTAAAAGAAAATAACGACAACACACAAAAAACTAACACCGGAACAATTAAACAAATTACACGAAGGACACCCAGAAAACTGCATACACTGCAACAAACATAAAACACAAACACCAACCAAAAAAGAACAAAAACACAGCAATACACAAAGACTAAGACAATTATACAATACAGAAGCATACTTCAAACTCATAGACTTAGACACTGAAGAAAACGAACAAAAGACAAACAAAAACTACGAAGAAATAAAAGAAATTTTCACAAATACAAATACACAAAACGAAATACACAACACAACGGCAGAAGAAGACATAGACATTTTTAAAATAAAACTAGTCAAGACAGAACAAAAAGAAATTGAAGCAGATTTGATAGACTGGACGGAACTATAACACACACACACACACACACACACACACACACACACACACACACACACACACACACACACACGCACGCACGCACGCACGCACGCACGCACGCACGCACGCACGCACGCACGCACGCACGCACGCACGCACGCACGCACGCACGCACGCACGCACGCACACACACACACACACACACACACACACACACGCGCGTTCTGCGTAACGCGGCCCCGCAATAAAGTTAGTTAGTGCACGCAAGCGACGATAAGCGAGTAGTTACGCGTGAGTGATCATAGTGCCTTTTGAGGAATTCCGTAATTAAGGACATAAGTGTAAGTCCTTATATAATTATTTAATATATTAATATTGTACCTTGTATGTGTTGTTTTATTACTGCGGCCCTAGTCTCGTTACACGTTTTAATATAATTTAATATAATTAATTTATATTTTTTCGTTATATTTTTGGCAGTTCAATATTTAGTTATATAGTCCAAAAGACTGCTGGATAATTTTGGAAAATTGGGTATTTTTAGCGGCAAAAAATACATAATAACAATTATAATAATTTACATTTTAAATTGTCTTTTGTTCCGTGGGTATACACGTTATTTTTTGTCAATCATGTTCATATAAACATACGCTATTATAATGCCGGGGAAATATAAGATGTGAGCGCTTCACCGGTACGAGAAGGTGCTATTTTTGTGCAAGTGTGATAAAAAATTTATGGAAAAATTTATTGCAAATGTTAAAAAATAAAAATTACTAATTTATCAGTACTTGCAGGAATATGTTGTTGGCTTAACAATTTCATCTGCGGCTGCAAATCGATAGAACGAAGAATCAAACCTTTGGCGTCTTAGTTCCCGAATTGGTTCCAGTTGTTACGGTTCTTTTTATATAAAAGAATAAATAACAGTTTAAACAAATTCTGAGCGTTGGATCACTCTATAGCAAAAATATCGGAGTTACGGTCCACGACGTTCATGGAAGTAAAAAATAAAATTACGACCCCCAATTCTGGAAAATATGTTGTGATCATAACGGGGTAGAGTCAGGTGACAAATAGTAGGTAAGCTAGATTCTCATGTCCATTGCCTATCCTTCTCTGCATAATTTCCACTGCCGCGTGTTAACCATCAGAGTTTTGATTTCCTTGGAATATATTTTCACAGCTTGGAACATTTATCTTGGAATGTTGGGAAACTTTCATCCTCGTTGGAGGAGTGGAGAACTAGTGATTCCCACACAGAAAGAAGGCACATACAGTTCTCTCCGGAATTTCAAAGGATGAACAACTGGAACCAATTCATGAACTGAGACGTAAAAGGCTTGATTCTTCGTTCTCTCGATTTGCAGCCCGCAGATGAAATTGTCAAACCAACAACATATTCCTGTAAGTACTGATAAATTAGTAATTTTTATTTTTTAACATTTGCAATAAATTGTTCCATAAATCTTTTGTCGCACTTGCACAAAAACAACTTCGATTTTCCCGACACTATAATAGCGTATGTTTATATGAACATGATTGACAAAAAATAACGTGTATATAACGTGCGACATTGAAAGAATCGGGGATAAAATATATCTTTGATAAAAAAACCACAGGTTTACGTAACATATCAAATCCTTTTTGTTATTTTTCACCCCTTAAACACGTCGCGTTTAATAATAATAGCCGTTATAAATTATCGGAGAATGTAATTTCAACCCAACTTGTTGAAATTCGACCTCCAAACATTTTGTCATCTGACCCAAAAGTGGCGGGAGACATTAAATTGTGCATAATATGAGTTTTAATTCAGCGCGATAGTGGTTAATAGATATACCGTCTCTGAGGTCTAAATGAATCGATCTTTCTTCATGGAAGCAAAAGTAATCTCTGAAGAAACTTTTGTTATTTTTTAAAACTGGATTTTACAGTTTTTTTTTAAAGACAAGAAATATAGATTGAGTCTAAAATCTAATCAGATCTAAGTTAGGTGCTGCCAAGCTCAAAAAGAGGTTAGTCTTTTAACGACGTCCCATCTTATCCGACCAAAAATTAATTCTTAACAATTTAGAACATAATTGCAAATTAACGATGGCATTTTATGTGGAAGTTGAAATGTGTTAAATTTTCATACCATTTTGTAAATGAAGAGCCACATGCAATAACACGCTACATGCGTGGAATTTACGCATGAAGATTGTTGATGCGGCCCGTGAAATAATACGACAACCCATGTGCGAAATGCCGATGCTGACCATACGACCCAGTATTGGCCCAGCGTTGGCAGCCGACTTTCGGCTAATGATGCTGGCTCAACGTCGGCAACTTCACTGTGCCAGAGTCGGGCAAGTATTGGTAGCCGATACTGGCTATAATAATTGCCAAACTTCGGATGAAAACTGCCCAACGCATCGGGCCAGGCCTGGCAAATTGATCTGATAGGTATTTCTCCCTATCGTCGTCCTAGAGTCGGCCCAATATTGGGCCCGAGTATCGGACCAAGTCTGGCAAAGTGATAGTGCCAAATGTCGGCCCAGCGATGGAAACATTCAGGACCGAACATCGGGCCAATTCTAGCAAATTTATTTCATACAAGGTACTGCCGATCGTTGGCCCACAGTTGGTCCAACACCGACCCGAGCATCGGACCAACCCCGTCGAATTAATAGTGCCAAATCTCGGCCCAGCGTTGATAGCCGACTTTCGGCTACCGATGCTGGCCCAACGTCGGCAACTTCACTGTGCCAGTATAGGGCCAGCATTGGTAGCCGATACTGTCAATAACAAATTGCCAAACTTCGGCTGAAAACTGGCCAACGCATCGGGCCAGGCCTGGCAAATTGATCTCATAGGTATTTCTCCCGATCGTCGTCCCAGCGTTGGCCCAATATTGGGCCCGAGTATCGGACCAAGTCTGGCAAAGTGATAGTGCCAAATCTCGGCCCAGCGATGGAAACATTCGGGACCGAAGATCGGACCAAGCCTAGCAAATTTATTTCACACAGAATATTGCCGATCGAATATCGACCGTATCGAAAACGATGCAAGATAGAGCAAAAAGTTACTAAACCTTTTTGGTAGAGGAGCAAATTTCCTACAAAAAAGTCCAGGAGAGCTCTAGTCTAAAAAGTATAACTTAGGCGGGAGCAAGCCTCGAAGAAAGCATCGTAGTTTTGCTGTCTCATCCGTGAGCGTTTTCACAGTCTGAGACTGTGACTTTCTTAGATTGATATCTCGCGGCACAAGGTGCAGAAGCAGGTACAGTGGCGAAGGATTCCCTACAGTTACATACTTGCACAGTTTTCTCCGTGTACGAGCCCTCCGGTCTCTGGAGACTCGGCCTATAGCCAGCGGTGACGTTCGCATCGCCAGGGAAACCCAGCAGTTAAGTTCCGGCCGTAGCCGCTAGGAACGCGTCGCCGAACCGCATATGAAGTAGCGCCTGCGTTCCTTGAAGTGTGGGCACCGACGCGGCAACTCGGGCCGGAGGGCGATCTTGCCACTTTTACCTTTTTTCGTGTCGGGGGGACTTTCCCTCCGACTAAGAACTAACTCGTCGTGATAAACGACGAATTAGAAATTAATATTTTTAATTACAGGAATACGATGGAACTAGTACGACGTTTTACGAACTTACTAATCCAACTCGTTGGAGTTCCAAATTTGGCCCCCGCCCAGGGGCTTACAAGTACAACATCAAAAGACTCGTCAATAAGCAGGATATATGCATATATCCATCGATGTATATACAAGGTTTCTTCCAATCACAATAAATTCGTTTCAATGTTTGTTTTTCTTTTTTTATCGTGCTGCTGCTGCGACGTGGCAAAGACAATAATGCCTGTAAAATTTAGCTGCAACAGGCTCTGTGCCATCGCCGACAATCAACGCCGCGCCAATACTGGCTTTGATGCCGGGTCAGTGCTGGCTGTCGATGCTGTGACAGTGCTGGCAGCCACTAATGGTCCAATACCGGTTGCCGAGTCTAGGACGTAGTGTCGTAACAGACACTGGGCCTTTGCCGACAGTCAATGCCGCGCCAATACTGGCTGCCGATGCCGGGCCAGTGCTGGCTGTCGATACCGTGACAGTGCTGGCAGCCATTACCGGACCATAACCGGTTGCCGAGTCTAGGCCATAGTGTCGCGCCAAGACTCATGCCAGTGTTGGCCCAATATCACAGCCGAGCCTTGGCACCGTCGTTGCCAGGACTGGACCAGGGCTGGGCCGTTACGAATTTCGCACATGGGAAATGCTGATAAGAAATCTGCATCGAAATTCTGACCACACAATTAAAAATCACATATCTTATCACGTATGAAATTGTTTTTGGGCCCTTAACTCTTTATCTAGAAACCTCCAACCGCTAGACATACAGGTAATTACCAAATATATTTAAAGTCTTGACCTTTGTTTACACACACACATGTATATCATACTATATATATAATAAAATATATGCCTAATTGCGTTCAATTAAATATTACATAAAATAACGTCATTATTATATTTCCAGACCACTTTTTGAACGGATATGACGCAAGATTTTCGAATTGTTAAATTGAGCTTAGGAGTATTGGGATAACAATCACGACAAAGAGAGGTGGGACGCAAAAATATGTGGGGACCAAATCTACGAAACATGCCACCGCTTGGAAACTGCCCTGGACCCGGAGCACAATCGGTATACCAGTAGCCTAAGATAAGCGATATCTGCACTGAAGAGGACCGCACGTCAATATAGAGAGCATTATAGAGTGGATGCGCGTTTGCGAGTTGTGTGAATTGCGTCCGCGAGTGTGGGCGCGCGTGTAAGTTCGTACAAACGTGTTTATTCTTGCGTGTCAGTGTATGTATGGCGAGGGAGCTCCACATTTATTCCAAATTGTTTTGGACATGGACGATATAATCATGTGTGTGACGTGTCGTCAATGAATTTCAGGGGATTTGAGATCCGAGTGTTTGGAATGGTTTATTTCCTGTATCTCATATTATATGCCACACGGCTGATATATAGACGTAGATGTACATCCTTCATCCTATATTCCCAAGACAGCATACTGATTGCCTAATCTGCAGGATTAATTAACGGGATCATTATTGCGATTATACGTGTGAAGAAAGAAGTACCTCTGGGAAGTTTTCTACATTTAATTTCTGGACATTATCCTAAATAAATTTTGAAAGTTTGTTTTTTTCGCTAGATTTTCCGATATATTTAGGCATTTATGCAAACAGGTGAGTGAGGGATTTCCATTATTTTCTTTTATTTCGGTTCATTTCACAGCGCAAACCGGCACACGTCAATAATTTTCTTTGAACATACGTAAACGCCCTCCACATTATGGTGCCGTCTCGGGTTGCTTGCATTCCAGCCATCATAGTGTGTAAGGCTAGCGTATCTTCGTGTATCGCTGTCGGTATTCTATCCCTCGATACCATTCCTCTCCCGGGGTTTGTTTCAATTCGCAGGATACACCTCGGTCACGACGCGTTTCGAGATAAATTATTAAAGTTTGTCTTTTTGCATGATTTACGGTTAATCTTACTAAATTTCAGATCGTGATTACGTTAAAATCATTACTCTGGAATTTTGGTATATACAAATTCTTCGTATGAGTATATTTTTTCTTGCAAATTGTTAACCTTTAAACCATTTCTATTGAATCCGGGTTTTAAATACCATCTGTGTTGTTGGTTTCGCTGCATTCTAGCCATTCTGGCTTTTTGTTCCATTATTTAGTTCTGTAAATGTTGCATGCCGTATGTGTGATACGTTTGCTACTTGTTCGGAGATGGATGATTGAGAGTTGAATTGAGTGATCGTTTCATGGTTCGTTTTCTATAATTTCTGAGACGTTTATATGGACCCATGAATTCAATTCTGTTCATGTATGCGTAATAAGCCCAGAAATAAAATTGGTACAATTAAAGCAATAATCGGTGTTATTATTTCATGATACCTTTTCGCACTTCTCCATATTCCCATATCAACATCATTATAATCCCCATACCATATAAATTAATATGCTACTTATTTAGAATGGATGTTGTTTTGCCAGGGCGGCGATTGGTTTTACTCCGAATATCCAACATTATGTTAAATAACCTGAAAAATCGAATATCTTATTTTTCAAAAATCCGAATGAATGAAAAACCGAATAATTGAAATTCGAATGTTCGGAAATCCGAGTAATGGAAACCCTAATGCTCGGAATTCCGAATAATGGAAACCCGAATGTTCGGAAATCCAAATGTTCGAATATCCGATCTGCTATAAAACGATTCGGAAATAGAGGATTCGGATTTTTGAACATTCGGTTTTTCTTCACTCGGATTCTCGAACGTTCGGATTTTCGAACATTCGGGTATTCAAACATTCGGATAAATATCATTCGATTTTTTGAAATTTGGATATTTGGACTATTCGAAATTTTGAACGTTCGGAGCTTTGGACCCCACCCGTTATTATCATGCTGCTTAATTTCTTTTCTCTACATTAGAAACACAAGTCGCACTAATAACGATATTTATTTATTTACAATACGATATAAAGAACAATATTCGTGAGAACTTCATTGTCGCAATTTCATTAACTTATTATAAATCAAAAATTAATTTCTGTTCAGAAAAAACACTTACTATAAAATCATATTCTAATTATCACGAATTATTGGCCATTAGTCTGAAATGTGAAAGTCGTAGAAACGGCTGTAGTACTATGGTAAATTGTATAGAAGTGTATACTGTATGAGATTCCGAAGAGCCGAGGGTCGTCAGTGGTAAACCTGTTTATACCTGCTCAGTCGAAGTTGCCGCTTTCAGAAGTGTGTTACGGGTCGTGCGACGTACGGAAACCGTTGTGTGCTACGCTTGTGACATTGCAGTAATTTTAACCATGGAATCTTGTAATGAAGGTATGTACAATATAATTATACGATAATATAAATTAATTTCAATTTTAATAACTCTGAAAAGTCCCGCCAAAGTTTAACCTCAAAATAGTTCATAAATATTAAAAAAAGTTATGATCCGGGGAGTGCCGGGAAAATACTGAACGTTAAGTTGTAGATAAAAAAATACTGAAACAAACTACCAAGTTTGAACTTGCGCTTTTCTTGGAATCGAATTCTGCAAGCATTTTAGTAAAAGTGTTTATACTGAAGGCCTATCAGTTATATGTAAATTTACGTAATAAATGTATATAATGTGTCGAAGTCGTGTTCTGACCTTGTAAAAGTGATGGCCATGTGCTTCGAACTTCCACTATCCCTATTTCCTAGAACAATTTCAGTGGTTCTCAACCAAATATTACGTGTTTACATATGTAAAGTACAGATGTTGAAAAACGTTTATTCGCATATATAGGCATTCTGTTAAGCGCATTGAAATGAATGAATTATAAACAATTTGAGAATTAATGATTAATAACAATATATTAAAATATACTACATTAAAATAAATAAAATAAAAATAAATAAATAAATGAATAAATAAGAAAAATATGTTATATTACATTACATTTATATTTAGTGTATTTATAGATATTACAAGATAACATTGTGTTTTTATTAGTAATTCTAAAGTAATGTAATAATTACTGTATACTTCATTATTGTTATGTAACGATTGTCAAAAATGCGCTTTTTCGTGATTTGTGTATTGTTAAGGAAATAAAGATATTTATTATTTACAATATTACATTACTTGTATTGGATTATACAAAATGTAGTTCTTACTAGTTTTTAACTTTCTTGCAGACTCTGGCGATTTCGTATGCAAAAAGCAGGATGTGTACACCATTATAAAGCCTGTAATGCATGACAAAGTCTCCGTGCAAATTTCAACTTTAGTAGCAGAAATTTCAAAAACAAAAAGAAATTTCATCATTTCTGCTAAATCAGTAGGAGATGTTAGAAAATTGCTGGGCAATCTGAAAAGTAGATTTAATGAATCGCACCGAAAGATCGACACATTTATAAAAAAAAATAGACAGTGGCTGGATTCATCATTTACAATTCAGGTAAACTATTGTCAATATCAATATGGGAATCGTGTATTACGGTGGCCCTTATTTTATTGATTTTTCCCCATTTCATCGAGAAACCCATAAAAAATTCATAGATTAATCCAAAATAGTATATTACGATACAAGTGGGTAAAAGTTTTTTCTTGTATATTTTGGATGTGAAATAATTTGACATTTGGTTGCAACAAAATGAGAAAATATCGAGGCCATGGTGGCACAAGTTAGCGATGATTAAAAAATGTGAAAAAATTCTAAATTTATTTCTGTATTAAATTCTGCATTTTTTATGGGTGTCCTAATAAAATAGCAGAAATCAATAGATTAAAGGCCATCCTATCCTGCATGTATTTATCAATTTATTATGTATTTATCATATTTCCACTTTTTCAGAATGATTCAACGTCCTTACGTAAAAGGTCTGTTACGCATAGCATCTCAGAACAACCGTCAACGTCACGTGCTGCAATGGGTCGGCCTTCGTCTGAATTTGAAAAGTCAAGTGACCGTACCAAAAGACGAAGAACCGCAGAAATGCGTCAACAACATACCACTTCAGAGTTGACATTCGCTACTGAAATGAGCCTTCGTTCTTCGGGATCGCATGCAGCTGCAAACATTCTTCGAGAAGTTACTACGGGATCACCGACACGTGCTTCTAAATACAAATTGGCATATGAAGCAAGTCTGGCTCCAGTTAAAAAGGAGGTATGCCCATATGAAGCGCTTGCTTTCATCATTACCTCCAAATTAACTCGAAATGCTTACCAAAATATTCGGAATTTGTAAAAGAAATACGGTACTGTTTTTTTGCCATCGTACAAAAAAATAGAAGAAGCAAAAAAACGATGTTATCCCGATGATATCATAGTTACCGAGGTAAGCGCAGAAGTGAAACTGCAGTCACTATTACATCGTATTTCGCAGAGATTGTTGCAAGTACAGAACGATGTGATAAAATCGTTATCACAAGAAACTGTCGGTAAAATAACACTCCTAATAAAGTGGGGATGTGATGGAAGCTCGGGACAGAGTCAATATAAACAAAAATTTACTACTGCTGGAGCTTCAGATGGCAGTGTTTTTTTTACATCCGTTGTCCCCTTGCAATTAGTAGCCAGACATTCGAACAATGCAGAAACGATAATTTGGAAAAACCCACGACCTTCATCTCCTCGATACTGCTCACCACTCAGGTTACAGTTTCTCCATGAAACAACAGAAGCAACAAAAGCAGAAGAAAAGTATGTTAATGATCAGATTGCTGATCTACAACCATTATGTAGTCATCGACGGAAAAGAAATTGATCGATAATATATAAAATATAAAAAGCATCGATAAAATGATACAACGACCAATAAATACTGCCAATCTTCGATTTGGAATATCGTCATTGCATGCGTGGATTAGATTTTTTGAAATGTTTTTACACATCGCATATAAAATTGATAATGAAAAATGGCAAGCACGAAAGCAGAGTGAAAAGGATAATGCCGCTCAACGTAAAAAAATTATTCAAAAAGGATTTCATGACGAGTTAGGACTTTAAGTCGACTACCCTAAACAAGGATTTGGCAGTAGTAATGATGGCAATAATGCTCGTCGTTTTTTTCAAAATTCGTCAGTGTCTGCTCGTATTCTTGGAGTAGATGAAGATTTAATTCATAGATGTCACATCATTTTACAAGTATTGGCAAGCGGCTATGCGGTAGACGTCCCTCGTTTTAAAGTGTACTGTGAAGATGTTGCGAGCCAATTTGTGGAACTCTATGCCTGGTACAAGATGCCCACTGCAGTACACAAAATCTTAATCCATGGATACCAAATTATCGAATGGGCACCGTTACCAATTGGTCAGCTGTCGGAAGATGCCCAAGAATCGAGGAATAAGGACATAAAAAACTACCGATTACACCACGCTCAAAAAACTTCCCGGAGAAAATCCATGTCGGATATTTTTAATAGGCTTCTCATATCATCGGATCCAGTCATCACAAGTTATTGTAATATACGACCAAAAGAAGGAAAATCACTTTCTTCCGATACATTGCAATTGCTACTATGCCCGAATCCAGGTAATCGCGTTCTGACAGAACTTTTTGAACATGATCATGATGGAGATGATGAAGTTAGCGAGTCTGCCTCTGAAACTGAGTCTGACTGACTTATGTACGCATTTGTAAAAAGTTAAATACATTATTTATTATACGAAAATTTGTTAATATTTTATTGCTAACCCAACGTTGACATTTAATATTTATTTATTTAATTATTGTTAATTTTTTAATAATAATTAACATCTGACCTCAGACTTATAATTCAAAATTCAGACTACATAGAATACCCAGTTTTATCTCGATCAAGTAAATTTTCAAATTTCCTTTGGCCATCTTGGATCCGCCATTTTGAATTTTCAAATTTTGACATCAGATTCATAATCAGCGACACCGAAAACCCCCGAGAAACCAATTTCCTCAAGTTTGGGTTATTTTTCGCTTTTGCGTCGGCCATCTTGGATCCGCCATTTTGAATTTTCAAAATCTGACTTCAGATTCGTAATCAGCGACCCCGAAAACCCCCGAGAAATCAGTTTCATCAAGTCTGGGTTATTTTTCGCTTTTACGTCGGCCATCTTGGATCCGCCATTTTGAATTTTCAAAATCTGACTTCAGATTCGTAATCAGCGACCCCGAAAACCCCCGAGAAATCAGTTTCATCAAGTTTGGGTTATTTTTCGCGTTTTCGTCGGCCATCTTGGATCCGCCATCTTGAATTTTCAAAATCTGACTTCAGATTCGTAATCAGCGACCTTGAAAACCTATATACAGAAACATTTGATCGATTACGGAGCTTCCTTGACTTTTGACCAGAGATTTGGGTCCGCTGCGCCTGTGTGAGCCGGCACAACGGCTCTCCTCGGTATGTGCTCCAAATTCAACGTTTCGACGCAAGATGAACAATTTTGAAAAACAATGATGCTCGCCGATGAGAATAAGCGTCATTCCCAATCCCAATTCGAGCGAAATTGTCGGCCGACTCACTGTTTGAGGCAAAACTCCCCACCTCACACCACCAAAATTTGTCTATGTATATGTTGAATACTGCCTTTTCTTCGAACTTTTGAAGGAATTCACTCTAGCGACACCACATTACATATATATTCGATCGGTAAAATCAAACGTCGACTTTTTTATCAGGTCCACTTCTTTACACGCTCTCTCTCTCTCTCTCTTTCTCTCTATTTATCTACTTCTCTATCCGCAAATCGTTTTCAACAGAAATTAGCGTATACATTCCTACATTTACCAACGTTGCATGTACCGACATTACAGATCGTCCTACATACTTAATCAGCCGCAATACAAATCCCCGAGTAACAAATTTTGTCCAAATAGAATTACATCTTAAATTTTTGTCTGTTATATTAAATCTGCCATCTTGAATTTCAAAAAATTAACTTCGGAATCATAATCAGCGAATCCGAAAAGCCCCGAGTAACAAATTTTGTCCGCATAGAATTATATTTTAAATTTTTTCCGCTATATTGTGTGTGCCATTTTGAATATCACAAATCTAACCTCGGATTCGTAATCAGCGACCCCGAACACGCCAGTGTACCAAACTTTGTCCAAATACAGTTATATTTAAAATTGTTGTCCGCCATATGGGATGAAACATTTTGAATTTCGTAAATTATATTAGCAATCAGCGACCCCAAAAAAAACCCGAGTAACAATTTTCAGCTAAATTGGACAAAAGGAAAAATGCGTGACTCAATGGGTTAATTTATTTCTGTATACATTCCATACTTAAAATGCTAGGAAATGCTTCTATTATATGGATGAACTTTAAAGCTGAAAATAATAACAACATATGACATTACGAGAAATGATTCAAAGCCCCCCCCCCTTCAAAACAGTATTTGTAAATGCTTTTGTAATAAATAGACTAAATTTAGATATATATATAAGCGGCATCTTTCCGTTGCTTCTTTCCTCCCGATGTGAAGAAAAACTTCTTTACCGCAAGCAAAAATTCTTTACCACACGCTAAACTATAAAATCAGTAAACTGTGAGAAAGTGGCACTTTGCACACCCAAATACGTGCACAAAATTGAACTTTGCGCACTATAATAGGAAAGTTAAGTAAAAACATTTGGTTTAGAGGCTATAATGGTAGCACCAGACCGTCAACGCAGGAGCATATGCCGTAGCTTTGTAAGATGAACCATTCTTATTGTTTACCATTCGAGGTATTGCTTATCAATGTCAATATCATAATTGTTGTTTTACTTCCTGCAGATTTCTGCAATTTCATCTATTTTACATACATTTTTGGCGAATGATAATATGGCGCTATCTAGAAACATGGTACCACATTGAAAATTGCAAGACACCATTTTCAGAAAAATAGTTTTATAATTTGGAATAGCATTATACATTCATTACATAACACCATAAACAGATTACTAAATGATGGCATTTTTTTCTTAACTCCAAAAACTTGACTAAAAGGGCAGCCAAGTTTTTGACAAGCCAGTTGTGGAATGCTTGGAATAAGGGCCAATGTGTATATTATTGATGATATTGCATTGATTTTTAAAGTTCGTTAAATTCATTAATAACATCTTTTTATTAAATAGAATAGAATAGAATAGAATTATTTTTTATTTAGCTTGAGGGGGTACCTCTTGGGCTAACCATACAAAGAAATACAATCATTTTATAAGCTAGAGAGATACAGGATATAATAGAGTATACGCAATTGCTAAAATATAGAAGATAACTACAGTAAGTTTTAGCGCAATAGGGGAGATATTAAACCGCAAACGAAGATATCTACAGGAAGCAAACGAAGATATCTACAGGAATAATTTTTGGCCCGAAATTTCGCAGTCACGAAGAAAACAAAATAGTTTCCGTTTAAATATATTTACGCTTTGACTTTTTTTTACATTGTTCGGTAAAGCATTCCAAAGCCTAGTAGATGTAATGAGGAACGATCTAGAGTAAGCTTCGGAACGGTGGGCGGGCACTCGTAGCTCGCTTATGCACGAACGAAGAGCGCGATTAGTGACGTCACTGCGCCATACATATTTATCATACAGATAGCACGGAATCTTATTTTTAAATAATTGATACGTAGTGATGCCAAGAAAGTATAGTCGTCGCGATGTCAAAGTGAGCCACTCAAGTTTAACACGATGTATCGTAATATGTTCGTCACGTCGAAGATTGAAGATGAATCGGATACCCGAATTGAGCATCCTTTCCAATTTCAGCTTTAATGTTGAGTCAAGATCGTTATAGACAGCGCAACAGTAGTCGAAGTATGGGAAAATTATGGAAGTGACGAGCTGTTTACGAGTGTCAGTTGGGAGCAGATTGCTATTCTTCCAAAGTTGTCTCAGAGTAGAGTAGACCCGTTTTGACCTAATGACAATATGCTGTTTCCATGACAAGGTGTTATCAAAATGTAGGCCTAGGTTGCGGACCGACTTAGCCCAAGGAATGATATTGTTCAGAACTCTAATGGGTGGCAAGTTAGCGAGGTCCAATAAGTTGGTAAAGTACGAGCTACCGATCACAATTGCTTGAGTTTTGTCGAAATTAATGACAAGATCATTATTCTGCGCCCACTCGCAGAATCTCTCGGCATCACTTGTAATTCTTGCACAACCCGCCTCAATTTCTTGTAGAGGACAGCTGAGAAAAATCTGCGTGTCATCAGCAAAGATCATATGCTTGGTGTGTCGCAGGACTCCAGGGAAATCATTAATAAAGATTGAAAATAGTAAAGGTCCCAATACAGAGCCCTGAGGCACACCAGCATTTATTGGTAGCCAAGACGAAGCGACCTGGTTATCTAATAGAATAGCCTGTGACCTATTTGATAAATAGTCAGCAAACCACGCTATAGTTGGATTGGAGAAGTTGGCAGCTTTGAGCTTCTCTAAGAGAGTGGTATGGTTGACTGTATCGAAGGCTTTGCTGAAATCGAACAGTAATAAGATGACGACATTACGATTTTCGATTGCCTCACGACAGAAATCGGAGACCATCAGTAATGCCGTTTGGGTGCTAAAGCCCTTACGGAACCCAGACTGATATGGGTCAAACCATTTCCGCTCATTCAGGAAGGCAACAGTCTGCTCGTAAACCAGTCTCTCAAGCATTTTCGAAGGTGTGCACAGTAAGGCAATGAGACGATAATCAGATGCCCTTATCGGTAGCTTCTTTTTACTGATGGGAACAACCAGAGCTCTCTTCCATTCAGCTGGGAAAGTAGAAGAACTTAATGAGAGATTAAAAAGATAAGTTAGGTAGGTAGCAATAACAGGAAAGGCTTTTACATAGAAGCTAATGGGTGCTTGATCTACACCTTTGGCCTCTGTTTTAGGTCGCGCGACACATGCCAGCAAATCGTTGATTGTGATGTTTGAAAAATGGAACTTGGCATCGTCATAGTGTGGAATCGTCGATGGAAGAGACAACGATGATGAAGAAAGACTAGGTACACTATTAGTAAGCGAAACAAAGTGAGAATTTAGTTCATCGGGAGTACAGCAAAGTGGAGAGGAATTAACAGGGAATTTAGCGAGCCCAAGATTGCGAAGTTTGGCCCAAGTACTTTTAGGATACTTCACCGATGAAAACTGTGCGCGAAAGTACTTTTCGCGAGCCAGACGCCAAGGTATTCTGTAGGCTTTGTTGAGAGACAGTAGTTTGGGTCTTATCGACCGATCATGTGTGCGACGAAAGGCTCGCAAAGTAATGTCACGTTCACGTTTGAGCAAACGCAGGTCAAGGGTATCCCAAGGGGTACTTTTATTATTTGGTACAAATGTTTTTAATGGAGCAAACTTATCGAAAGATGATAGTAGTCTATGTGAAAGTGTTGAACAGAGGAGGTTGATAGGGTGATGTGCGCCAGTGGGATACGTAAACGTACTCCAGTCGTAACTCTCGAGGTCGTCCAGCACCAGGTCAACATTAAAGTTTCGATAGTCACGACAAGTAATAGGAGTCTGAATTTTCGTTATGATTTTCAGATCGTAATCTATACAAATTAAATCATGTCCATAAACGAAAGGTAGGCTCACTTGTGAGGCAGACTTAACGTTATCAAGACTATCGACTATACAATGGTCGATCCAAGAATCCGCGGTGCTACAGTGAAAGGTTGGAGAGTAGTTAACAATCTGTAGGCTGTTTTCCAAAGCGAACTGTTTTAAATAAGAGGTAGCGCTCGAATTTTTTAATAAGTCAATGTTAAAGTCACCCATTATAATAATATTACTATACTTACAGCTAAAGGATTGCAACACTGTTTCGAAGTTTTCTGGCAGGGGTTTATTAGGTGGCCGATAGATAACCGAGACCAGCACAGGGGGGGGGGATGCGCAGCAAGATACCTCAGCAATAATGAACTCGTTAGAAGTATCTGAGAAATCAGATAAAGCCAAGATTTTACAGGTTAATTGCTTGTGTATATACATTGCAACGCCCCCACCCCTTGCACCACTACGATCATGTCGGAGGAAATAATAGTTGTCGAGCTAAAAATATTCGTCCAAAGATTGATCAGTAAGCCAAGTTTCAGTTAAGAAAATCATGTGAAAGGAAATAATGTCGAAAATCAGAAAATTTATTTTTAGAACCAATGGAGTGAACATTCAGATGACAAACTTTTAAACTCGACAACTTATTCATATGAGACACAGTAGAGGTCGATGATGCAGTTGAAGTGGCGTTGACGGCGGCCGTAGAGTTGACAGACGACGGTAAAGGTTGCGGTCACGACGAGATATTATTTAGATCCTCTTCAGTGAAAATTTCCACGGCCTTTGCATCTTTAGTTGCACGGTAGTGGACGATGCCCTTATATAAATATACAGATTTCTCCGGATGTCCTTTAATGGCTGCACGAGCCTTTTTGAGCAGATGTAGAGTCTCGTTGGGCAGCGATTCATTTATATAAATGCGAGCCATCGGCAGATCAGGAGAAATACGATTCGATGTTAGACCTTTATTAATTCTCATAGCCTGTATTATTTTGGTGTACTACATTGGGTCGATTGATAGTAGTCGAGATAGCTGTTGAAGCCGATGCTGATGGCTCGTTGGCAATATTGCGACTAGCATTCGAATTCGCAATGTTACTGGGCAAAAGTCGTTCGATTGAAACAAGATCACGGGCCTTCATAGCAACCTTTAGTACTTCTGCAATTTTCATGAAGATGTTGTCTAAATCTTCATTTATCATTTCAGGAAGACCTGTAATAACTAGGTCACGATTTCGTAGCTCGTAAGCAGTTGTAGCTCTATCCTTGAGGACCACACTCATTTGGGTTTCCAAGGTAGTTACGGATGCCTTTATTACCTCGACAGTACTCTTCAAATTTAAAACGGCATCTATTTTAGCACAAAGTTCTACGTGATAATTATCCTGTCGAGCACAGAAATCGCGAAATTCGTTCGTTAGAACTGGCAAATTTTCGGTTGTCTCATAGGTAGTTGTCTCCATCGACGAGGCGCTGTTTGAGCGCGTGTGAACAAATCGCGGTGCTGTCAGAATGGAATCTGCGGCACGTTTCCTACCTCGCTTAGGTGCAGGAACTAAGCAACAAATTGTGCCGCTATCTGTATTGGTGCTGGTTGAGGGTACACATTTTGAGTCGAAGAGTGAACCGCATACAATATATTTAATACCATCACTCTCTTGGATAGTGCCCGAACATACGGTACAAGAGGCCATAATTAATATTTATCGCGTACAACTGTGGAGTTAAAATTCGTACATTCAATTTTTGTCATGCGAATCATACGAGCAGGCGACGTGAAGGAGCTCGCTTTATACGAACTGTAGATCACACGCGAACAAGTCAGCCGTGTACAATGGCTATCAACAAATTATTCCCACTACAAGCCCAATCGCTCATGGAAAGGGAATGCTAGCATGAATCTGTACTATACCAGAAACCCAACAGCGCGCATATACCATGCGGAAAGTGGGGATACAATTCACCGATACCTGATTTGGTGTAAATAAAGTCAACCACTGTTAAGTTTCCGCTTATTCCTCCTGTCGAAATTCCACTAATTCCACTGTTCCACACTGACGAACTACCACGATCGATCAATCAATTAATTTAAGCACGTTTTCTAAAGGTTATGTTGCACCCCGTATCAGTCAATCTTTAATTAATAACCAAACTCAGCAGTACAAATAAAGGAAGATCGGTTTAGCACAAGTCCAAATGAGCCACACCATCCACAGGCCACAACAATTCACACTAATACCGCGACAAAACAAGAAATCGGAAAGAGCCAATTCACACGACCGTACGGTCCCGCGGTCCGCGTATTAATCGTCATTACCTAAATGGTAATTTCATTAAACAAATGATTAGAATTACTTTGATTTCGAAGAAGTTTCTTGACAAATTTTGTGGTGTTCTGAATGTACGCAAAATTTTCTTTCCTAATTATTGCATATTGCATTATTGGATAGTTTCATTCATTAGACTTGGCCTTAATACATGATTTCAATGCTTTTTGCAGAATATGAATATAGCCTTATATTATAATTGCACATAATTCAATTCTGATAGCATTGTTTGTGGTAATTATGCTTTACTAATAAGAACTTGGCGAGTGTTTTTACAAGAAGTGTGCCATAAAATAAATTCCAAAAATGTTTCAGTGCCAAAAATTAAAAGTTCGTGGATTTGCCCATATATGACTTAAAAGGACAAGGGAGATTGTACCTTTGACCAAAATTGACATAGAAATGATGTATCCAGTGGTGTCCGTCTTTTGCTTGGGGCAACGTGCTATCCGTCGTACTCCTCGTTGATGTTGCGTCGCAATTCCTCCGGTTGTCGTTTAGATCTATGGATCTGGCAACAAATTCCTACTCGTAGATATCTGGTAAATTGATTATCGATGATGTAACTATCACTTCTTGTTGATATTTTTGACGTTCACTAGGCAACCGGAAACAATCGAAACATGGGGGAACAATGGCATGTTGACGCAGTAGGCTATGGTGTGTTTCGACTGATCGAAATTTAAATCAACGTTATGAAAGTTGCACTTTTAAGGGTGAATGGCTCATTACGAGAAAGCTGCGCTCGCTTAGTACTTAGTTGAAGAAGTAAATGTTTGCATCTTCTTTTACAAAACATTACATCGCACGGTACTTCGTACATTTTACGGTTAGTAATTATTTTTTAATCAACATATTATTTTTACAATATCGGATCGGAAGTTATGTCTCTTCTCTTTTCACGAACATTTTTTCAATTAATGCAGAAATGACATTCGGAGAAGATAATAGCGTGTTTTTGCTATGGGATTACGTTTTCTGGTTCCGGTGAGTAATCGAACTGTTATCTATTTTTCTGCTCCCTAAAAGTTCAATTACTGCGGCTTTGCCTACGGGCACATTCATGTTAATTTTAGATCTCCAGTTAGCGAAATTAATGCCGATTTTATTCATCTAATTCGTGGACCTGGGTTTCGGCGAATTGTCTTATGGTCCTCTGGTGTTGTGCTGACAGGAATCATAACCTACAAAAACCACGTGGATTTTGAAGAGAATCCGGTCCACAGGCGTGACTAGTGCTGCCCTCTGGTTAATTCTCACCGCTAACCATCCACCAATCTTCTTCGAGATATAATTGCTAGTCGTCTTAGGATTCGCCATCTACCGGTATTAAGCTCAACATCGTCTGGTTAAGCCTGGATTTACCTACTGTTGGTAAACCGATCTGCAGTTTGTATACTCTACACAGTCGGTTCCTTGTCGTCAACTAAACAACTTCAGGTGATAACTTTCTCTCTATTCATCTGCTAAACCGGTGCAACAACATTATTAGTTGAGCCATAATATACGATTAGCTCGGATTAACACCCTTATCGAAGCATACTTTAGTTACTGGGTCACAGAACCGTGATACTTTAGCGTCTGGCGAAAGTTATCATTAACAATATGTCTTTGTCAGAAAAGCAAGCTGTCATCTGCGCAGGCATCTGTAAGCAGCAAGTGAAATCACCTGTCTATTGTGAGGAATGCAATCTTCCACATCATTCGAAATGTACAAAATTCTATAAAGTGTCTAAGGGTGGCAAAACATTAACGGTATGTGCAGCTTGTATTGACACAAATAACCAGGGTACACTGACCATACCCAGATCGCGTACTTCTTCAGCCTCTTCAACTAACTCAGCTAAAAGTGCTGATAAATCACCAGCAGCAGGCGTGGAAAATCAAATATTAAAAGCCATTGAAGATTTGAAAGTTTCATTCAATGCCAAAATAGATAGGTTTAAGGAGAGTCAAGATCAACATAATGCTGATATCAATAAAAAAACGTCGTTAATGATGGTTGAAGTGTCTGACATTAGGGCGGAAATGCGATCCAACTATGAGGAACACAAAAGTTCCCAAAAAGTACTAGCTGATAGATGTACAGCACTAGAGGAAGAAAATACGACGTTGAAAGCCTTAATGAGCCAACAAGGCGAGGAGCTGCACAAATTTCAAATGTCGGAGGGACATATGGCTGTCGTAGTTGGATTACCGGAGCATGATGGTCACGATGATACTAAAGGAATTATCGACTTGGCCTCCGCATTGAAACTATCCTTACATACTTCAAAAATTGCCGAAACGTCTCGAATGAAGAGTACTAACCCTAAACTTGCGAACAAACCGAGATCTCTCCTGGTTACGTTCACTAATAAAGAAACTCGTAAGCAATTTATCAAAACTGCGAAAGCCAAGCGGGATCTAAATATTTCAATGGTCTATTCTGATTTGCCGCCATCCAAAGTATTCGTCAATGACTGGCTGCCTGCGCCATTATACGACCTCATACTGAAAGTTAAGACTTATGCTCGCTAAAATTCTTTTAAATATGTGTGGCCGAAGGAGGGCGTTATTCTCATGAAGAAAGACGAAACCCAGAATTCTGAGATCGTTCGTATACGTGACATTAACGACCTCAAATCACTGCAGTTATGACTACCTCCTGTTCACTTCTCAACATCTACCGCAGACAGAACCAGTGCCGCAAATATGAAGTCTCAACATAATGACTTCTCAGACCATCTCAAATTATGTCATATCAATGCGCAATCATTGAGAACTAAAGAGCGTTTCGACACTTTTCGTAGCTATTTCGATAAAAATTTTTACCATGTAATTTGTGTATCCGAATCGTGGCTTTCACAAGTTGTACCGGATGACCTAGTTAGTCTCCCTCAATATGTCATTTGGCGATCGGATCGTTTATGTAAACAAGGTGGCGGCGTTGCGGTATATGTCCATCAGTGGATTAAATCGAATATCGTTTTTTCATCGTCGTCATTACCCTCCTCACTTATCTCCTCGAAAACCGAATTTTTAATTATTGAACTGATTTTTCCCTCAGATCCGCCATTGCTACTCATCGCATTGTATCATCCGCCCAACACGCCTCTTTTAAAAGAATTAGAAATAGAGCTTTTAAAATCTCTGTATTTATACAATAACATTGTTATTTTGGGCGACTTAAATATTGATCTCAATAAAGATAATTATCTTTCAAATTACTTACGCAATTTTGCATCAAGCTACAATTTGCATACCGTCCCGTACACTAGTACCCACGTAACAGGCACTTCTTCTACCTGGATTGATCAGTGTTTAGTTGATGATTCTGACAAAATTACGTTCCATGGCCAATGTGTTTGCCCGGCTTTATCTAAACACGAAATGATATACCTGACCTACAGACTTAAAGCAGTAAGGGAGCCTCAGCAAACAATTACAAGTCGAAATTACAAACATTTCTCCACCGAAAACTATCTATTGGAACTATCACAAATTAACTGGGATAACTGCTTCTCGTCAAAATCCGTGAATGATAAACTATTTTCCCTCTCGACCCCTCTGACTGTTACATATAACAGACACGCACCGAAAACGACATTTGTACCTGGATAATCTTCAAACAAAGGATAATCATAACCCATGGTTTACAAAAGAAATTAAAACTATGTGTAAAAAACGTAATACATTATACAAAAAATATAAGAGGACTGGGGATCTACTGGCTTACACGGATTTTAAATCGCTGCGTACCATGATTCATAGGCTCATCCATAAAGCACATACTACTCATTGTAGGAAACGCTTAAATAATTATAACTCCCCTAAGACCCTCTGGATAGAACTGCGCAACTTGGGGCTGGTTAAAAATGAGTTAAAGAAAAACCACGTCACCTGCAACGTCGAGTAACTAAATAAGTACTATACTGAAGCAGCAAACAAATCTCGAAATTCATCCATTAGCGTTCCATGTGACCTTTTTGTTCTACCTATCATTCATGACGATGAGAGGTTCTACTTCCGTCCAACGAATACCATAGAAATCACGCAGATTATTAAAAATGTAAAGTCGAACGCCTCGGGTTGTGATGACATCGATCTCCACTGCCTCACCCACTCTCTACCAGCCATAATCCATATTCTTGTAGACATCTTTAATACCAGTCTAAATACAGCAGTATTTCCAGATGAGTGGAAAATGGCCTTCATTAGGCCAATTAATAAGATGCCGGTTCCATCATCGTCTGTTGATTATCGGCCAATTGCTCTTTTGTGTCTATTTGCAAAACTCCTAGAGAAAGTAGTTTTCTACCAACTTGTCGATTTTCTTAATAAACACCAACTATTAGACCCAAGACAATCCAGCTTCCGTAAAGGATTTAGAACTCAGACGGCACTAATTTCTGTTCTGAACTACGTTAGGCTGGGAATTGACAATCGCAGAGTAACTATCATTATTCTGTTCGATTTCTCAAAAGCTTTTGATACGGTTGACATCATAATTCTTCTGTACAAACTTAAACACCTAGGAGTCGTCGGTCCTGAACTTCGATGGTTTGCTTCCTACCTTATTGGTCGACAGCAGTCGGTCATTGGCGAGGGCTCAACTAAATCAAGTTGGAGGGAACTTTTCGCCGGGGTTCCGCAAGGTTCAGTTCTTGGACCGCTGTTTTTTTCAATTTTCATTAATGACATTTCCTCTATTCTTAAATTTTCCACACATATGTTGTATGCGGATGACCTACAAATCATGGCTCAATGTGACCCCGAGATATCGCAATCACAATTAACATCTTAATGCGGATATACAAGCTATTTCACAATATGCTAAACAGATGGGTCTCACCCTAAATCCAAATAAATCACAGGCAATAATTTTAGGTTCCTCGTTAAAAATCAATACGATTGACTTGCTGCATATCCCGAGCCTAGTACTTGATGGTGCTAAGATCCAATTTACAAATGACGTACGAAACCTTGGAATAAGAATCGACAATACCTTGTCGTGGCAGGGATTATTGTCTGACATTACTCGTAATGTAAATTATTCGTTATACTGACTACGCTTCAACAAAAAACTACTATCCACTGAGCTTAAGAAAAAACTCATAGTCACACTTATTCTTCCGCAACTCGACTACTGTTGCGTAGGGTACTGTGACATCTCCAAATCCAAACGCGAGAAATTACAGAGGTTACTGAACTCAACTATACGATTCATTTTGAATCTTAAGCGTGATGCAAGTGTCACCTTTTAGACGAATGCTAGGCTGGCTACCAATTAAGTATCGTCATCTCTACTTTTTAGGATCAGTATCGTATTCAGTTCTGAACTACCATAAATCAGAGTATCTATTTTTATTATTTCATTTTCGTAGTGAGGCCCAGCTAAGATCGACCAGAGTCACCCAAGATATCTTAGTACCACGTGTAAGAACAACAAGCTATCAAAATTCTTTTCTTGTGAAGGCAACAAGACTCTGGAATTCTCTACCTATCGAAATTCGCAATGCCGAGTCCATCAATGCATTTAAGTCACGTCTATTCCGCTACTTTTTTACATTTGAAAATACCTCCCCTGACATTTCATACCTTCAGATAATGACCTAATCCCTTTCTCAAAGATAATCTTCCCGTTTTCTTTTCTCTCATATTATTAGTAGTTATATAATACGGTGTAATTATTCTTATTGTTAAATTATACATGTACCGGAAGTCATGCTAGCCTTGTATCGATCCGCAAATTTCTATTGTTATTAATGTAATTATTATACTTCTTTTATACAACTTTTCAATTATATGTAATGTATCTACAGGGTGTACGAAAAGTCCCGGGACGGTTGAATAACTTTCGAAAGAATAAAAATTTCAAAAATCGCCGAAACACGTGATTTGATTTTTCAAACAAGCTATCTTTTGAGGGGGGGTTTCGGCCCTCCAACCTCAAGGGGGGCGGGGGGCACGAGGGGGGCCAAAAATCTTAAATGGCAACATGGTTTGAGTGGGGGCTCATTTGAAAGGTATTTTCGAGATGAAATCAGATCACTGGTCATAGAGGGCGCTGCGATCATTTTTCGCAGATATTTTTGACTTTTTCAGATCTTAGACGTACTAACGTTTGAAAAAATGAAAATTTCGAAGTCGCCGAATCGTGTAATTCAATATTCTTAAAAAACTTAAAAAACTTAAAAAACTTAAAATCGTGTAAAACAATATTCTTAAACGGGTGTCAACCCGTTTCTGAACGTTACATTGAAAAGCTCTTTTACTTGTATCTCTCCGAAAAATGATCGCAGCGCCCTCTATGACCAGTGATCTGAATTCGTCTCGAAAATACCTTTCAAATGAGCCCCCACTCAAACCATGTTGCCATTTAAGATTTTTGGCCCCTCTCGTGCCCCCCGCCCCCCTTGAGGTTGGGGGGCCGAAACCCCCTCTCAAAAGATTGCTTGTTTGAAAAATCGAATCACGTATTTCGGCGATTTTTGAAATTTTTATTCTTTCGAAAGTTATTCAACCGTCCCGGGACTTTTCGTACACCCTGTATATGTAGCCTTAAGGTAACGCAGTCACCACTGCCACCATGGCTTAATAAATGTTTTTCATTCATTCATTACGTCGAGAGCGGACAATGGGTGCAACTCCATCATCTTCGTTGCATCAGATTGATGATAATTGGATGGGAAGCAAAGCTAACCTTTCAATACGACTCGGACCTCATAATAGTCACGATTTTCATTCACGATTGGAAATGCTACTTCAGCGAGGAATGTATAAATGTTATGGGAAATTTCATAACATACTCCAGACACCATTCATTTGCGACTATTATGTGCTTGCATTGCAACGCTTTCAAAAGATTCGGTCTTTAGATGTAGATTTATAAAAAGTTATGTACAATAAAAGCACATATGTGGGACAAGCTGTATGTTGTTCTCCTTTTAACTAAATCTGGAAATCGTTATTCCCCTTGATAATTATTAAATTCTGTTAAATTTACTATAAATTCTGATAGAATTGCAGATATTTCCACTGTTGTTGCTTCCTGTAATATCAATTTATTTTTTCTTTAGCATTAAGAGATTTTTTTTATTATAGTGCTGCAGATTTAAATAATGTGTGGTTGGAATAAACGATTTAGTTATTTCAGTCGAATCGTTTAATGTTAAGATGATCAAGATACGATATTCTTTTTTACTCACATGTCGTTCGTATAACCTCTGAAACTATATTATAATGATAATTTTCTTATATAAATTATAAGAAAAATAAAATATGAATGATTATATATAAAAATATATAATAAAAAATATATAAAACATAACTTTTTAAAAAGATTCTGATTCGGATTCTTCGGTTCATGGAGACATTGATGATAAATCTACTGAAGATTTAAGGCACGCGACGCTTACAAGGTTAGATTACAGTAAACCAAAAAATATATTTGGGACGTTCCACGTCAAACGGAACAGAGCTGTTGCCAAAAATTGGCGCAATGAAAAAAATTGATTAAGGGCTTAAAAAATTCGCACACTCATGTACTTTCGAAAGCATGTGGGCGATCTTGAAAATTCAATATGGCGGCTTAATTATATGCGAGCAAAGTCAACAAAATCATGAACCCACAAATAATATCATAAATAAAAAGGACAAAATCCATGAAAAAAAATTGACCAAAATTTTTTTAACGTCTTTTGGGTCGCTTAATACAAATCTTGGCGCAGATTTTGATTTGAGTCTGAAAATTCAAAATGGCGGAACCAAAATGGTGGACAATTTTTAAAACTCTTTAAAATCGCTCAAAACTTGTTACTCGGGGGTTTTCGGGGTCGCTGAGTACGAATATAACATCAGATTTTGAAAATTCAAAATGGCGGATCCAACATGGCCGACACTTTTCTTTAAATTCATCGTGTTCGCTCAAAACTTGTTACTCGGGTTTTTCAGGGTCGCTGGATACGAATATGAAGTTTCTTTTATGTAGTTTTCGACATATCTCTTAAATCCTTTCCTCTGTGTCCATCAATTTGAAAAGGATTTCCGCATCTACGTATGCAATGTTTTGAGGACGTTGTATTTGTCGACGACATATTGTGCAACCAGTACCAATCTTTAACAAAAGCAGAACAAAAAACTATCACATATTACATTATGCCGTATACTGATGTAATAATAGCTGAAAAAACACTATCGCGAATATCAATCAATGCACTCTAACGAAATCGGAGGAAATAAACACTACACGGAGAAAACTGGATTTCGGGGGTTAAGACTATTTCCTACGAAGCAATGTAAATATTGACATGTACAAAACAAAAGAGCGACGTTCACATTGCGGCACGGTAAAATGTACAACGAAATATATAATATTATATTAAGCTTTCTATGAGTCCCTTCGTTTGCTCATAAGCCTAGTAAAATTTCCTGTTCAGTTTTCGCCGTGTATCGTCAATAACGGAAACAAAAAAACAGAACAAGAATAAAAAAACGATCGCACATTACAATTAGTCGTACACTTATAAGTAAAAATGTCGGCCATGTTGGATCCGCCATTTTGAATTTTCGAAATCTGATGTCATAATCGTAATCAGCGAAAACCGCCGAGTAACGAGTTTTGAGCGATTTTAACGAGTTTTAAAAATTGTCCACCATTTTGGTTCCACCATTTTGAATTTTTAGACTCAAATCAAAATTTGCGTCAAGATTTGTATTAAGCGACCCAACGTCCTCAAAACATCGCATAGATAAATGCGAAAATCCTTTTCAAATTGATGGACCCAGAAGAAAGGATTTAAGAGATATGTCGAAAACTACATAAAAGGAACTTCATATTCGTATTCAGCGACCCTGAAAACACCCGAGTAACAAGTTTTGAGCAAATACGATGAATTTAAAGAAAAATGTTGGCCATGTTGGATCCGCCATTTTGAATTTTCGAAATCTGATGTCATATTCGTAATCAGCGACCACGAAAACCCCCGAGTAACAAGTTTTGAGCAAATACGATGAATTTAACGAAAAATGTCGGCCATATTGGATCCGCCATTTTGAATTTTTGAAATCTGATGTCATATTCGTAATCAGCGACCCCGAAAACCCCCGAGTAACAAGTTTTGAGCGATTTTAAAGAGTTTTAAAAATTGTCCACCATTTTGGTTCCGCCATTTTGAATTTTCAGACCCAAATCAAAATCTGCGTCAAGATTTGTATTAAGCGACCCAAAAGATGTTAAAAAAATTTTGGTCATTTTTTTTTCATGGATTTTGTCATTTTTATTTATGATATTATTTGTGGGTTCACGATTTTGTTGACATTGCTCGCTTATAATTAAGCCGCCATATCGAATTTTCCAGATCGCCCACATGCTTTCGAAACTACACGAGTGTGCGAATTTTTTTAACTCTTAACCGATTTTTTTCATTGCGCCAATTTTTGGCAACAGCTCTGTTCCGTTTGACGTGGAACGTCCCATTTATATTACATTTTCTGTTTCTATCTACTCCTTCACCATAATACAAATCAAATTTTTGTAGTTTTCTATCGTTTTTTTTTTAATATAAAAACTATTAAATTTTATTACATATATATACAAGTAGATACGTTGGGGACGGCCTCGTGATGACAATTACTCAATACCCAACATCGCTAATGATGATGAAGTTTATGACAGTGATCATTCTGATTCATTTTAGGATGTGATAATTCTGATGAATTATAAGACGCTCATTATTCTGGTGAATTTGTTGATACTGATGAAGAAGATTCTGATCAATAAGCGAATTCTGACGAAGATAACATCAGAGATGAAGATACAATCGACGATCACACTATTTATAAAGGAGCACCTATTACGTTAGCAGAAAGTGTCATATCAACCGTCTTAGTTGTTCTTCGACACAAATTAACATTAGCTTGCATTGCTGATATCCTTCAGCTAACATACCTACACTGCACTGTTCCTAATAATATCCAACGAACACTATCTAAATTTAGAAAATTAATTAGCTAATCAAATATGCCAATCATTCAGCCTAATTTTTCAAACATTGTGAAACATCACTACAAGAAAAAAATCAGACTTGTACGCATTGTAATAATAGTATACCAGACGTTGGATACATCATTCGGATACCAATTTTATCACAACTCCAAATGATGTATAAACGACCGTCTTTTCTACAAAATTTAAACTACAGACATACTATTGAGAAGGTTTAGTGATCAATGTTCAGCAGTCGCGTTTGTCGCGTTTATATAGTCTTATATGTGCGAATGTTTAAGTATGTATATGAGATGTTAATGACCCTCGTGTCAACACTTAATTCAAACTCAATAACGCTTTTCATTTATAATACGTTCTTAATACATTGTATTCAATTTTTGTATTTGTATGTAATGTCATAACTAGTCACATAAAAAACACTGGACACTCCTTTAAATGGGAACATACAAAAATAGTGGACTGTGAATCTAATTATTATAGTGGTCTATCATTTGAAATGTTACATATTTATTTACAAAACAACGGAATCAATATTCATGAAGACACACAATATTTAAATATTAAATGGATTGTGATGTGCAGAACACGTGATCTACCTGCAAAAGCTGCATTTTTGAACATGTCGCAGTATAACGGCAAATATGGTCGTGCGAGATGTAAAATTAGAGGCTTAAATGTAGGTAGATCACATGTATACCCATTCCAAGAAAATTTAGATTAGCGTACAAGTAGAGAAACGAGTCAATATGCTCGAGAGGCTTCCGAATCGGGTAAAAGTACATTTGGCGTTAAAGGTCCTACGACATTATCATAGATCACTTACGATTACATCCGCACTACAACGACAGATGTAATGCATAATGTTTATTTGGGTCTAGCGAAAAAATTAATTAGCCTTTGGTTCCTTCCAGAGTATAGAAACGAAAAATTTAGAGATATAATTAGACAGAAAATATGTTCTATTCATTCTCCTTCTTTCGTAAAACGATTCCCGAGATCACTTAACGATTACAATTATTGGAAAGCCTTCGAATTTAAATTATGGCTTTTGTATTATTCGATAGCAATATTGTCTGGCATGATGTTGCCGGAGTATTTTAGTCATCACATTTTATTGGTACATGTAATCCTATTTACTTAGTCGAAGTAGTGTTTCTTCTTCGGATATAGAAGATACAGAAGTTCGTTCAAAATGATATGTTCCTCAATTCAGAGAATTGTACAATTTACGTAACATGGTACCAAATGTCCACATACTTTTGCACTTACCAGAAACCGTTCATAATTTTGGTCCTCTATAGGTAACTTTGTTATTTGCATTTGAACATCTAAATGGCATTTTTTTAAATTTCGTTCACGGAACAAGACATATTAACACGCAAATTTGTTCAGTATTTTCACTATATTTTAACATAGAAGTTCTGAAACAAAAATACTTAATGAAGGAGAGAAAATATCATGATTGTGACAAAATAATGCATCCTAATAAAAAATATAAAATAAAGCGTATTTCAGATACAGCATTTGCCGCAGGAAAAGAAAAACAAATTACTGCGACCTTAACAGAAACAATGTTAAGAATAGGTGTGTATGGAAAAATCCATTATTGTTATAACAGACTGTTAAAAGAAGGAATTTTGTTCGACTCTACGAGTTACACGCGTAAAATTAATTCATATTCAGTTTATTGCAAATGTTATGTTAATGGAGTTAATATAATAGGCCAAATAGCGTATTTTATTACAAAGTGTAATTGTGATGGAGAATATTCAGATAATTGTCAAATTGCATCATATGCTGCATTAAAAGTATGCGAACAGGAAAGTCCTTTTCAATAAATTACCCACAAATGTACCGTAGCATGCATATATTTCGTAAAAAAGTTCACAAAAATATCTGAGGAATATACTTACATTAATATATCGAAATTAATAGCACCTTATTTTGTAATAAGAAATAATGACAATCTATATTTTGTAGAATAGGGTGGGTCGAAAAACAAACTTTTTCGAATTCGATGTCGGCCCGGAATGGAAAATGTTGTGTCTGTTCTCAGTATCACTACTGTAAAAAATTTCATTTCACGTCAGAAATATCACGATTTGCAGGGGGTCTTCGAATTTTTTCGAAACTCGGTATAATTATACCTCCATATGAAATATAAATTATGCCCAAAGGATTTTTGAAAATTTTCAAAATTACGCGCACAACGGGGTGATGAATTTGAAATCGAATTATTTTTCAAATCATTGTAACTCTGGAAGGGGTAATTTGATTTTTATGAACGAAACATGATATTAAAGCTAAAAACGTATAATTTCGAAATAAAATGAATAAATAAAAAAATTTTTCAATTTGGCCCAAAAAAAATGCAAAACAAATTTTTGAACCAATTTTTTTCAAACTTATACCTTTTTTATTTTTCTTTAATATATATGTGGTGATTCCTTATAATTTCACCTTTAATTTAAAAAAAAAATATTGACGGAGACTTTCGTAGAACTCGAGATAACGGGTTTTGAATGAGCGGACGGGACGCGGCCGCACCGTGCACCTTATCACGTCGTCGCGTATCGCTTTTAGAGGCCCTGAGGTATCACGTTTTTAACGCTTTGAGGGGCGGTGGTACAAATATGTGCCACCTTTTCTATCCAAGTTTTTTTAATATTTCACATATATTTTTTAACTTTTTGTGAATGTATCTGTACTTTTTTGACTGTTGGGAGTATAAATTATTAGAATTTAATGAAAAATTGCAATTAATTATTTATTTACATGAACGTTATAAACAATTAACGTGAAAAAACGCATATTTTTTAGAAAAAACGTTTCCCAACTATCCCCACGTGGAGGTGAACGAAATGAGAGTAATTTTTTTTTATTTAATTTTATCGTTTTTTATTTTTTTTTAATTTCTGCACATTTTATTTATTTATTTTTTTTAATTGTTCCAATTTGTTATTTTTTTTAATTGTTCCAATTTGTTATTTTTTTTATCTTCTCGAATTTTGTGATTTTTGTTTCATATTTCTAACAATTTACTTACATAACTTCATAAAAAAACAGAAAATAGTATAGCGCGAATAGCCGCAAGGGAGTAAGGCGTAATACGCGAGGACCGATGCAAATGCATTTTGTGTATTACCATAATTTCCTTCAGTTTTTTAATTGCTATAAACCCCATTTATACGAATTTACGTACCTGTAGGTTCTGCGTGTATATAAGAATACATATTCATTTTATGTACTGTTTTCTAAATTTGATCTTATCTCATTTTTTGAAGATTAACTCATTATTAAAAACAACACACGTCAGAAGAAAGTAATTTTATTAATCTCGTTTTGTCACAAACGATGTTTCGGTAAAAAAGTCTCTTGGGAGTTTTTCGCAATTTCTCACGGTAAAAGTCCTTATGACGGGTTAGGAGGAACCGTCAAATGAGAAGCTAAACGAGCTAGTTTACAACGAGCTAGTGATAAACAAATTTGATCAGCTCAAAATCTATTTTTTTTTTAAATTATAGGTGAAATTAAAAAATAATGAAAAGGATGTAGTACAGCGCGCAACACATATCGGGAGTAGCCGCATGCCGGTAACGCGTGATACGCGAGGACGTGTAAAGCGCACGGCGCGGCCGCGTCCCGTCCGCTCATTCAAAACTCGTTATCTCGAGTTCTACGAAAGTCTCCATCAATATTTTTTTTAAAATTACAGGTGAAATCATAAGGAATCACCACATACATATTAAAAAAAAATAAAAAGGGTATAAGTTTGAAAAAAATTAGTCAAAAAATTTGTTTTGCATTTTTTTTTGGGCCAAATTGAAAAATTTTTTTATTTATTCGTTTTATTTCGAAATTATATGTTTTTTGCTTTAATATCATGTTTCGTTCATAAAAATCGAATTACCCCTTCCAGAGTTACAATGGTTTGAAAAATAATTCGATTTCAAATTCATCACCCCGTTGTGCGCGGAATTTTGAAAATTTTCAAAAATACTTCGGGCATGATTTATCTTTCATATAGAGGTATAATTATACCGAGTTTCGAAAAAAATCCGAAGACCCCTTGCAAATTGTGATATTTCTGACGCGGAATGACCCATAATCTTTCTTTGTTCCAAATTTGTTTATTTTAAGCCGAGAAGATATGGTATTTCTTATAAAGCCATCTCTTTCTTCCTAACCGCACACTTTTTTTGAGGCCTGTGTGAAAAGGTGCACGGTACGCTCTACTGCCTGTGTATGGTAGGGATAAGGAGGAAGGTTTTCCTTGAACTTATCCAAGGAGTCAATGGCCTCCTCAATATCTTGTTCTGAAAGATCAGCCAGAGCAGGAGGAGGAGTTACATTGCTCCAGTGAATGCGTTCTGGACAATCTTTTGCCTTAAGTTAATTGTAGGAATAACAAATTTTCTACTACTCTCTTGTTGATTTTGTCGAGCTTTTTTGATAATATCAGCAGCTTGTCTTCTTATTTCGTTTTTGCGTAAACTTTAATTATATACTCTGACAGAATTCGTATGTTTTTGGAGGGATTCTGCTCAGACACATATAAACAAAGTATTCTATTCGCAGCAGTGATCTACCGAGCATGACAAAGTGTACCTGGATCTCTACTCGCAAAATTATCTGAACAATGCTACTGCAAACAGCTTGACACATTTCCAAGAGGTATTTTTGATCAGTACTGAGACTTTCTGGGTCTATATCAGGTAGGTCAATAACTATTTTCTTAAATTTCACCACCCGGTTCTTCTCACGGGTATTCATTTGCTTCCCTATAGGACCAGAAAATGAAGCAGGTCCTGTTTTACCACCCTCAAGATGGATAATGAGATGCCTAAGTGGAAGTTCATTAAAATGTAAGAAATAGATTTGCCATTGATGACTGTGACCCAAGTGTTTTTCTATGAGTGTATTAACGCCACCAATATTACCTCTATTTACAGATTTACCATCAGCACCAATAACTTTTCTTTTGCTTAAATCGTATCCATTCTCATGCAGATAGCTCAAAATGCTGCTGCAGATATCCACAGCTCTACCACTACTGGGGGTCACGTGACCTATGTATTTGCTACCTGGTTCCGATATAAGGGATACATTTTCTTCTACCACCGATTTTCATCTGCGAGAACCGTTTTCTTTTTCTCAATAAATTGTTTAATTTTTCTTACCATCAAAGTATAGTGCAAGGAGAGATCCTTCCGAGCTTCTTTGGAGTTTAGTTGTTTCTCCACCAGCTTTTTTTTCTCTCCCTCTTCATTTAGACGGATCTATAATGTTCTTTGTATCGCCACCTTTGATAATCCCAAGATCTTCAAGGACAGAAGAAGCAATTGCGGCGGCGGCAACACTTGATACTGCGAATCGATCAGCAATTTTTGACGTTTCTTTCAATGGTTGCATGTGAGGATTTGAACGCAGCCGAGAATACACTGCAAAATCTGGGTCATATGCATCAGCTGTGGCTGTAACTTGCGCCTGCTCCGCTTCAATGTCAGACGTATTCTCAACAGTGAAAACAGTAGACATTTCCAAATTTTGTCTCTTTTTCTCTTTCTCTGTTAAATGAATTGTCCTCTGTGCTCTCTTCTGAGATCGTTCAAGCAGCTTCGTCGTATGTACATCAATTTAACCCATTGCCATAATTCGGATATCCCTTTGATTTAATGAAAATTGTTGCTCCCTTGGAGGTACTATTTTATGCGTCTCACACTTACAATATTGTGACAAGGTAAGATCGCATCGACAGGCAGCTATTTCAAAAATCTTACTTGCTTCAGATTGAAATTGTCTTACAAGATTTTGGACAGAGGATGAATCCCTACGACCAGGTGGGTAAGCTTTTATTTTCATGTACTTACTATTTAAAGTTTTAATTGTTTCTTTTATCTTTTTCAGATCCATCGTGGGAATGGATGCCTTGCACCACAATTCCTCAAGTCGTTTAGCAACATCAGCTACTTCCTTCAAAGACGGGTTTTGTTTATTTCTGTTTCCGGCCATGAGGATGAACATCAGCACGTCACCGGCTGTAGGGAGTACCCACTCACTCAGCTCAGATGAGGTTCTCACTACAAAGCACTTCTGTTTTGCCCGGCTGACAACAGACATCATGTATAACTGTGATATGGATTATGTAATCTGGTAAAATGTGGAACAAAATAAATGAAATATTAACTCTGTAAAAACTGGTCCCTCACTTGTGTACAAAATGATTTAGTGTAATGTTTCAAAGGCATTCAGATTTCAAATGTGTTTCAAATTGAAATATTTGTTTTAGCTGATTTGTTTTATTATAAGACAGTACAAGGATCTCAAATGGGAAAAAACATGTAAATGTTTTAAAATACACTAGCTTTCAGTGAATAGTACAACTTTTGTGTATTTTTGTTCTTGATTAGTTATTGTGAAATAAACACTTTTAAAACAAAATATAGTTAATAAATGTTTTTTCTGTGCTTCTATGATCTTGTTCTTTGCTATACATCACTTTACCGATAAAAAGTGCGCAGTGAGTGTTTTTGCGGAATTGCCTAAGCTGGAAGGGCTGTGCCAGTTTTTCAGAATTTTTGACGTCGTTTTGGGAACCAAAGATATTGTTCGATCGAAATGAAATTTTTCACAGGTGATACTGACAACAGACACAACAGTTTCCACTCCGGGCCGAATTCGAATTCGAAAAAGTTTGTTTTTCGACCCACCCTATTGTAGAATCGATGAATGAAACTGAGTTTGAATAATAATTCAAGTTTATAGTTCATGTGATATACAGGGTGTCCCCAAAGTTTGGAAACGGTCTTGTAACTTTTGAAAGAAATTTTTTTTAAATTGCTGAAACACGTGAAACGATTTATCAAAAAAGCTATGTTTTTTTAGGAGTTACAACCCCCCCTCCCCAAGGGGGGCGTGGGGAACGAGGGGGGATGAATATCTTAAATGGCATGAGTCGAGTGGGGGCAAACACTGGTCATAGATGGCGCTGCGATCATTTATCGCGGAATTATTCGACTTTTAACATTTTTAATCTAGTTACTTCTGAACAAATGAAGATTTCGAAAATCGCTGCGGTAAGTGAAACCATTTTTCAAAAAAAGACTGGGGCAGTGTCAGGAAGTTGCAGGTGCTCAATTTGAGCACATGAAATAAATTATTTTGAAATACACTTTTTAAACGGCGATCAATACTATAGAAAATAAAACACAAACAACGAAAGAAAATTAAAAGAAAAAATGTAAAGAAAAGTAGCAAAACTCTGCCTATGACGGTCCCAAGTCCGAGCAAAAGAGGAGGGTGCTTAGGCATTTTTAATCGCTACATTATTGTGTGGTATGTTGGATCCGAATATTGGTTTCTGAGATTTGAAATTTCAAACGATGAATAATTCGGCGATAAATGATTATAACGCCATCTATGACCAGTGTTTTACATTCGTCTCGAAGAGACTTTCAAATGAGCCCCCAATCAACCCACATTACCATTTAAGCTATACATCTCCCTCGTGCCCCACGCCCCTAAAAAAAGATAGCATTTTTGAAAAATCGTTTCACGTGTTTCAGCCATTTTTAAATTTTTTTTTCTTTCAAAAGTTACAAGACCGTTTCCAAACTTTTGGGACACCCTGTATGTATACTTCATCTTGACGCCTGAGTCCAAGAACTTGCCGTTTCACCGCAGCGTTGAAGAACCGTCCGTTTCGTGATGATTTCGAATAACCGGCCATTTCGAACGCTGCTCAAACAACCGTTCATTTCGCGGAAGTTTCGAAAAACCGGCCATTTCAATAACTGTTCGAAAAGCGGCCATCTCGTGAATGACAAGAAACAAGCGGCCAATTCGGAAAGGGATTCGAAGATGCGGTCCATTTCAATCCATCAAGAGAATCTAGACATATGCATAGATTGTCATCGCATAGAAGTGTCATTGTTAGGGGAGAGTGGTGTAAGGTGGCACGGTTTTTTTCATTTTGCTACAAAATGTTTTCAGTAATGAATTTTAAAACGTACTATGCGGCATTCGAAAGATTATAAATTCCGGAAACTTTTTAATCCAGAAATTTTTTCTATCGTGTCTCAGAAAAAAAGTTACAGTGGATTTACCAAAAAGTGAAAAAAGTCACTTTTTTCAAAAGGTGGTGTAAATTGGCACATGTTGAAAAATTAAGGAGAAAATTATTAATAAGCCTTAGAAAAATTGTAAACCACGTGATTTGGCGCTACGGTATTACTGCTTGTCTTATTATATTGTTATCTTATTCTAACCTTATATAAATTTATATAAATTTTGTTATTTTAATTGCGCCACATGAATGTTAATATTTCATGTAAAAAGGGTGTTATCGCCTGTAAACATGTAGTAAATACAGAAATAAATAATACAATATATATATTCATATATAATATACATAAATAATACATGCCAACTTACACCACATGTATATTTTTTATATTTTATATAATATATTATTTACCCGATATTTTTTCGTAACATAACAAATACCAATAAAAACGGGTAAATAAAGTAAAACACACACTTTCCTTAATTAAAATTTGAATGCAAAATATTCTTTTACGTGCATTCGACGCCACGAATTGACACTTTCGAACTATCGAATATTGTTTGTATGTATTATTGCTTCGAAGGAAACAAGTAACAGCGACTACATACCATCAAAAGTTGCCGTGTATTAAAGTTAGTTTACAGTATAGAAACGGTAAGTCTGGCAACACTGTAACGCTTGAAAATTGGACTGCGCCAACTTACACCACTGCCAACTTACACCACTCTCCCCTATAGTTTTTATATGCATGCGCTTCGTACGTGTTTTTTGGATTATTTTTGTTGACGATTTCTTTTAGTAAATTTATCATTAATTACACATAAGACTGAAAAAATCATAGTAAATTTGACAACTTTTTAACTACTCAGAGTGTTTGAATAACTCCCCAACGAAATTTTACAAGTTGTAGTTACGACAATAAAGGAGTTAAATCAACCAAAAATATAGTTAAGGGAACGAAATTTTAAATTTATTTAATTATTTATTATTTATTATTTAATTTACTAAATTTTAAACATTTTCTGGAGTTTGATTATCCCTAATTCAAAAGTATTCAAAATGATGGAAGCATATATATTTAGTTGATTTAACATCTTTACGGTCATAACTGCAACTTAGAAACTTCCATTGAGGCATATTGAAACACTTCGCATAGTTAAAAAGTAGTCAAATCAACTAAGGATTTTTCTGATTTTTTTAAATTAATTAATTTAACTTTTTGAGTAACGATACTGGGAAACAACAAATATTTCAAAGTCTAGTAAAATTATTACTAATTAAAATTAAATTACACTTACAATCCATTGTTGTCTCGTCTATTTACAGTACTTACAAAACATTATCCAGTATTAATTGATCTTATTATAAAAATGTATTTGAGTTTTTCATCATTCAATTTCCGTGCTATTTCACGATCGCTTACAACGTTGATTTAATTTCGATCACTCAAAACACACCATAGCCTACGGCGTCAACATGCCATTGTTTTTTTTTTGGTTATGTTGTACTTTCGAAAAGGTCTTTGTTATTATTAGAATTTGGACATTTGATCACAACATAAGTGAGATAAATAACGTTAGAATAGTTTATTAAATAAATAGTAATGTATTTTAAATTTTGTTATAACAAGCTTACATTGTTAATGGGTAGGAAATAATGAAAACACTTTTTTCTATAGTCTTTTTTGTGGTTGTCACACGAGCTTTGCCATTTACGCTCTCGCCAAGCAAATGTCTTATGCCCTCATGACCATTATTTTTAAAAGCCTCTTCTAATGCTTCTTTATTTATCCCTGCTTCAGACATTTTCTTGATTAAATTTGATGAAATTTTTCCTTTGAAATGTTGTAGAGAACTTGTATTTGACGATATTATTAATTTATTTTCTTGTTCGATAATGATTCTATTGACACTTTTTGAAGATTTCTTCATCGCTGAATCAGTAATTTGCACATGCTCTACAATTTTTTTTAATAGATGTACATCGTCAACAGCATTATGAAGCCCATCTGTATTTTCGTTGGGTAAAAGATCTTCTAGAAGGGCTTTCACTGAGAAACTTAATTTCTTTTCGTTTCTTTCTATTAAGTGGTTTTGTAAGATTTGTAGAGTATCTGTGAAAGCAATTACGATGGTTTAGAAGTGTTCCATCATCTCCATTTTCACAAGTAAAGCCATTAATCTTGGAACATCAAACCTGAAAGAATAAAAAGTGACAATATAATTCGTCTTTCAATGCATATACAGAATTGGATCTTCATGAAAATTGCATATCATTTCTCTAAAATGAAAATATATTTTACCTGAAGCCATTGTGAGCTGCAAGAATGATAGCAGATGTGCTACTATCTGTGCTGTTTTTTGTTTGTACCTCTTGCAAATAAGTGAAGAATTTTTTAACAGCACTTTTGACAGGTATGGTCTCTATTTTCGCATTATGTACATACATTTATCCATTTATTATTTCCATTCCTGTCACTTTTGATGCAATTTTTGATATTGCTTTAGATGGAATAATGTATGCATTAAATGTTGATTCCCCATCGTGTGCAGCAATCTAACAATACGAATCATATTGTAGTACCTAGATTATATTTATTATTTATTGTTACTTATGTATTAATATTTTACAGGCGTAATCGCCCAAAGTACAGAGCATTAATCCAGAAAATAGGAAAAAATATATAATCAAATAAAACATTAGTACAGAAAAATTTACAAATGAACAGTAATCTTACACTAACTGTAGTACTGCAAGAACAGATTCCTGCATCGACTGCGAAACAAATCATTCGGACTAATATAACTGTAAAATTTTTAATTCCTATTCCATTTGTAATATTTACCTGGCAAATTTCATCAGTAGAATGAAGACCTGTAGTCTCAAGATCAAAGAAAACTATCTTGTAATTAACCACGTTTTCTAACTCTCCGAGATTAACTATTTTTGGAGTATTCGTAACCACTTCTGCAGTTCTATCCAAAGCCATACCAGACTTATATGTAAAACCTTCTTCCCTTTGGTTTGAAATAATAGCAGCAGAACGCACTTTTTTAGCAAAAAGTCTTCTCTTTTTAATTTCTACGCTTTTACTTAGTTTTGCTTTGAATTCTCGTTTCTTATCTTGCTCATTTCTGTATTTCCGTGTGTGATATCCAGGAGAAAGGTGTAGTTTGTCGTAAACATTTTCTATATATTTACGCCCATTATTATATTGGCATACTGCAGATGGTACACGAAAGTTTAATGATTCGGATACAGAAAAGTGACGGGCTTTGGGACATTTACTCGCTATAACATTGTTAATTGACTCATTAACCTGTGTAGATCCACAAGGGGCGAGTTTGTCAGCGTTATTCGCAAATCGTGAAAAAAGACGTGTAAGATTTTCACGCAACTTGTTATCTTTAAGTGGTTTCCCTTGTGGTAAATTATTATGATGGTAATTTTCTTTTAAAATATGGAATTTACACCATTCTCCACATTTGTCATGATCACCGAATGCATGATCAACGGACAGCTTCTAGGGCCATTTTCACCTCTTCCGGATTGTCTTTATTTTGTTTCACCGCGTGTGAAAAACACCGGGAAAAATATTCAATTAACTTTTGCGATAGTTTCATTGTATATAACGCCGATGTTAGTGACTTCAGTGCGTGATTGAAATCGGACCACTTTTCTATTTCATGAGTAGCACCTCTACGAATATTTGCCACAGTACTGGAGTCATCATCTCCAATATTTACAGAGGCGTACACGTCAGCCTGTGTAAGCAAAGTATTTTCTGTAAATAATTCGACTCCCATGTCTGCTTCCATACTTTTTGCAGATCCTTGGTAATTTTGTCGACAGTCATGGTCTGTTTGAGGATGCCCTAGCTGGCACATTCTACATACTTTACTCCGAACAGCGTATGAGACAACTTTATGAGAATGGTGGCCAACAAGTGTACCATGGCCTATAAGAAATGAAATATATCTATTTAAGATTAAAGTGATCAATAGTAAATTTCAATGTATATAAATAATTTTTTTTCGATACCTGAAAGACTGTTATAAGCGTGGCCTGTTCCGCGTCTCTGCCAACCGGCATCATACGAAAATTTTAATGGTGTTTTAGGACATGCTTCAGACACATCGGAGTTATTACTTAAACTATCTGAGTTAGTGCTAGAATTCCCCATAAAAATCATGCAATTACAAAATGTTAAACAGTGCAACTAATATTCAAAAACAATCAAACAATTAATAAATCACATTCCAACTATTTTGAAAAGAAAATAATTTCATTAAAGACCAATCAGGCAGATACGTGCATCTAACGACAAAAACCCATGCAAAAAGATATTGTTCACTTACACTGCTGCTAGAAAAATGTATATTTTAATAAAACAATTTATTTTCACTTGCTACGTAATAGTTATTTTCGTATCAAGGTACTTGTTTGTTATCTGCGAAGTATTTAATTTCTTCTCGAATTCAATTGCATCTCGACAGCTGTCTTCAGCCACAGCCTCAATTGCGCAGCCTACTTGCCTCTCGTGTGTTTTGAATATTGGTGGATGAAAAGGTGGTATATTCATTGCTGATAATAATACATTCATATGAGTTCCGCCAATGCCGGCATCGATTATGCCTAATAAATTATGCACTATTACCCACATATTTCAAAATTTAATGTAATTGATGATGTGATACAAACCCATAGCTGCTTTGAGATTTATGCTGTACGTGTGACCATTATCTGAAAGTTCTTTATCAGTCCGCACTTTGTCATTCACATTGCACTGATCACATTTGACTGTAATCATACTTGCCAGACCTGATCGAAATTCCTCAAGAGAATTTTTTAATGATAACGGCAAATTACATTTGCTACACCAAAAATCTGCAGCTAATTTGTTTAAATCTACAATTCTTCGCCCTTCAAGGATATTCGCATTTTCTAACGTAGACTATATAAAAATATCTATATACATATTATGTTCGCTGACATATTATAATACTACTGTAAGTCACTGGGAAAAAGTTAACTCCACCTTTTGAAAATACCACATTTTTGGAAAAACCGGGTAACTCAATTTTAGCGTTTTTCTCGCGTTTTAAAAAAATTGAGTTACTTGGTTTTTCCATTGCAACCATAGAAGTTATGGTTATATAAGCAATAAAAAAGTTCTAGAACATACTAACTTGGCATAACATCTTATTTTTCCGAGCCTTCAAAGCATTTTCAAATTTTTCTACAACATACTTTTGGACGAATTTCCCTTTCAGACGTCCGCGCAAGTGCCTAGACATATGTTTCATAGATGTCTGTAGTACTGGGGCCATTTTAATGCAAATCAAGAATTTACAATTTGAATAAAAAACTGAGTATTAGTAAATTGTCAAACACGCGTTCAAAACAAAAGCGCGACGTTGCCACATGTTTTGTTGACATTTGAAAACCCAAGTCGCCCGAGTCAAATGTCATCCAATAAACTTTTATAAAATACTTTATGTGAATGCTAAAGTAAATGTAGGATATGTGTTAAATCATAAACATTTCGTTGAATATTTTAGAAAAACTTTTTATGCGTGTTTTAAGAATTTCAGGAACAATATTTTTCAAGATCTCAACTGACTAGAAAGTACTAGTAGAACCACCTTAATACAATTACTCTGCGACCTAGTCCATTTCCACTGATGCACTCTCATAGTTCCATAAAAGACTTGATTTTTTTTCGGTAATGGTTCGTCAATGTTATTAAGTTCAGATTCACTAACTTTGGATATAAACACATTTTTGCAATTATTACTCAGTACAGAAAAGAGAGCATCACAATTATTAACATCCGTTCCATGTATTACTGCAGAATCAGCTGTACGCTTTATGAATCCCCCGATTCCGTCCGCCGGGCCTTTTCCGTGCCCTGCTTCTGAAAAATTGTAAACCATATTTTCGAAATTACATTAAATTTTAGGAAAAGTGCACTAAGCAGCAAAAACATGTTTTTATTGCGACACTGCGTTGATGGCCCATCACTTTAAAAGTGAACAGTATTTAACTTAGGAAAGTTTACTTAGGAAACTTTTCCAAAACGTAGTCAATTAATTTTTTTAAATGCGATAAAATTGAGGAACTGTCATGACGTAAATTTTGGACAGTGTGCAGAAACCTTGCAAAAAGTTCTTGGTATAAAACATACCTGTATGTAAAGCAACCTGTTCTTTAGATGCACCGAAATGAACGGATTGTGGTTCATCCGTACATTTGCAGACGTAATTTTCGCTCCAATCCATGAGCACAAAGAGATCGGTATCCGATAGAGTATCTTTAATATTTTTTGTAGCTTTAAACTGTCTACTGATTCTTTGCACATGTGCCATAAAAGGGATTAATAATTTAATTTCAAAATTTTCTTCAATATCTTTTACAGATATAGTAATTAATTGCTTTGAAGTGACTTGAACAGTCATTGGTTTTTTCGTTTTCCCAGAAATCCTATTCTCTTTCTTTGTAACCCATTTTTGGTAAGATAACATACCATTTTTGTCTAAATTGTCATTGATTTTAATTTTTTTAAATTCACATCTTGTGCACTTCCGTAACATACATTTTTCAGATTTAGGTTGACAGGTAATAGACGCGACAAGATCATCGATGCATTTTTCTTCTAAAATGTGATTTGTAACTAAGGAACGAACGTTCAAATTCATATTTTCGCGCGTCATACACAAACAAGTGTCGCGCGCACTAATTTTTGGTGGAATTATCCAAAAAGGGCGTAATCGGGCAAAATAAGAGTACGTGATTTTTATATTCATGTTGTTCGCGGATACATTCGTCGCGCGCTAAGTTTATGGGTCGCAAATCGACATCAACGCGCCATCTCTGCGTGTGTATACGAAGCTCCGTGCCGTATTACTAATTGTCAAAATTATATTTAAATAAAAAATTGCTGAATTTTCGCGGTTAATAATAATATTGTCTCTCGCTTGGAGCGTGTTGATTTCCAGGATATCGACACGCTAGTTCCGGAAAAGACGAAAAACGTGGTCAGATGTCTCGTGATCTTCGCCGATATAACAACGCGTTAATCTGATCGCTTACGAATTCGTATTCAGCGCGTATTGCACACATTGGCGATCCTGCCAGGATTTCGAGATTCGCGAGTGCAGTGAGTGCAGTGAATTTAGTGCGCAAAAAAATCGGACTTTGCAATTGGAAAATCTGACATTTCAGCACATTGCTTCGGCAATCGCTTGTGGCCCTACTCTCCTTGAGTTCGGCCCGTCTTCGGCCCCGCCTCTTCCCTCAGGAGAGGTCTCGGTCGCACTTCGCTCGTGGTACTAGCCACACCTTTCTCCAATTCGCACACTTGGAGAAATTCTCCATTGCACGATTCCGATAATTAGGCGGTGCTCCTCACTTTGGTTTATAATTGCTCAGCTCTTAGTGTTTAGCGACGGACGTACCACCTCCCATTTTCAATTTCTTACAATTGCTGACCGCGGAACAAGAGTTCATCTCGTGTGACGCAAACCCTAAACAATAGGATCCAAAGAACGACAGAATACGCCTGATGAATATCACAAGTGCATCCAACTTGTCGCTCTTCAACGAGAAACCTTCGCTTCTATTACCCGCGCCTCGACGGCGCTTAGTAAATCCGAATTTTCGTTGAGTCAAGCTGAAGCTTGTCACCGATTATTGGAAAAGAAACAGACGGAAATATCGGATCGACACGCGGAATTGTTGAAATTAAAAGGTCATCCAGACTGTCAGGATGATGCGTACTTCATGTAGGATTATTTTGGCAATGCTGAGGACATGTATATAACTACCATCGCCGCTTTGGATGATGTGATTCGTCTTCTCACTCCAACGACTTCATCGGTTGTTCCTGAACATGCGTCACCCAGTGCTCCAGCCAACGTCGAATGCCATCATCGTTCACGGATTCCGAATATAGCGTTACCACATTTTTCAGGTAATTTCAAAGATTAGCCGGAATTTCGCGAGCATTTTCAGGCGATTATTTTAAACGATCGTGATTCTTTCTATAAATTATATTAGCTTAAATCGTGCCTCGACGGTGAGGCTGCGCAAGTGATAAAAAATTTATCGGTCACTGCGGATAACTTTGAAGTTGCCTGGCGAATGCTTAAAGATCGATACGAAAATAAACGTCGGTTGATGTATTTATATTTAAGCCAATTATTCTCATTGAAATCAGTTCAAAATGATAGATCTCCGAATGATCTGCGCCGTTTATTGGACTCGGTCCAAGAAGCCGTTGACGCGCTAAAAAATGTAGGCCGCCTGTTGTCGAATGACATTCTGGTATTTACACTAGTTGAACGTCTAGATCGTGGAACTCGTGAGGCGTGGGATTTTTCTCTTGATTCTGAGGAATTTACCACGTATGAGGCACTACGAAAATTTCTTACTTCTAAACTTCAGTCGTACGAGGCATCGGCAGGGTCCGTCAAGGTGACCCGATCGACGCCCGGAACTTTGCGCGCGAGCAATGCACACGTATCTCGTGCCCAAACGCATCACGCAGACGCAAAATCACCAGGAAAATGTGTAATATGCTTAGACGTTCATCCTATATATAAATGTCAAAAGTTCCAATCGCAAACAGTGCCCAAACGATGGGATCTTGTGAAAAAATATTCATTGTGCGCAAACTGTCTTTCGACGTTTCATAAAGACAGCAATTGTAAGAGTGAGCGTAAATGCATGCAATGCGGCTCTCGCCATCATTCACTCTTGCATTCACAGATCGTTAATACGAATGCGAGTCTATCAGATGTTTTACCCAAGTCGACAGATGCCAGCACGTCTCAATCGAGCACATCGCCTGATGTTAGTTTCGTTCGAGCTCATTTGAGCACTTCGCGCGTCCAAGCTCATGTAGTGCTCGCAACTGCTTGGGTAATAGTGACAGCATCGACACAACGCACTGCGAAAGTATGAGCTCTTTTGGACCAAGGTTCAACCCATTCATTTATTTCAAAAGAGGTGGTAAATGCTTTACATGCTCCAACATATACCACATCTGTAGTGGTAAGCGGAATTGGGCGAAAGGCGTCGAAATCAGTCGGACGAATTGCTCCGATTTCGGTTAGCTCAGTGATGGATAACACGCTTAAGTTATCTACAGATGCGTTAATATTAGATTCTCTAACAGAATATACGCCGAAATTTCGTTTTCCACTCTCGCATTGGCCGCATTTAAACGGACTTGATTTCGCAGATGGTTGCCCCACCGACGATACGCCAATACACATGATCATCGGCGCTGATCTTTATGCATATGCGCTTCGCGATGGTTTGAAACATGGCAATCGAGATGAGCCGGTCGCGATAAACACCATTTTTGGGTGGATCTTATCGGGTTCAAGTAATACTGGGCGAGATCAAGACGAATCTTCCAACGTTCATTTACACCATGCACATTCGCATGAGCGTTTGGACGATTTGTTGCCTCGCGTTTGGGAGGTAGAGGAAGTCTCAAACTTTCGACCGCTATCGGAAGATGATGAGAAGTGCGAACAACACACTCGCGAACTCAGGATGGTCGCTACATCGTCCGCATCCCTTTCAAGGACTCTCCTAAGAAAATCGGAGAGACGTACGGTCGCGCTAGTAAATGTCTCCAATCTTTAGAGCGACGTTTTTCCGCGCGCCCTCAGGAACGTTCGATTTATATTGCATTTCTCGCTGAGTACGAGACGCTCGGACATATGCGAGTTGCTACCCTTCCATCGGACAAATCTGGCATCATTTACGTTCCGCATCATCCAGTCATTAAAGCCACGAGCACCACGACAAAAACTCGTGTGGTTTTTAATGCATCGTCGTTGTCCAGCACCGGGCTTTCATTGAATGACGTGTAACATGTCGGTCCAAAGTTGCAGTCCGATCTGCCGCTTCTTCATATGCAGTGGCGTGCACATCGCTTCGTGTACGCTGCTGATATAGAGAAAATGTACCGGCAGATCTACGTTGACGAACGTGACGTTGACACTCAACGCATTTTGTGGCGCCAGTCGCCGAATGACTCAGTTCGTGAGTACCAGCTGTTGACAGTGACCTACGGTACTGCCAGTTCCCCTACCTAGCGCTCCGTGTTTTACGCCAATTGGCCCATGATGAAGGAGACGCGCTTCCACTCGGGCAGCGAGGCATTCGCGATAATATGTTTGTCGATGATGCTCTTTTTGGAGCTGATACTATCGAGGACATAAAATTAATTCGCGATCAAGTCAACATGCTCCTTAAAAAAGGACATTTCACCCTTCGCAAATGGGCTAGTAACGATGCATCGCTTCTTGTTGATATTGACCCTCAAAACCACGGTTTATCATGTGACAAATTGCTTCATATCGATGAAAGCATCAAAGTGCTTGGAATTGCGTGGCATCCAGCGAGCGATTCAGACAAATTCACAATAAATCAATCAGACATTCCGATTGTGACTAAGCGTATCGTACTGTCACATATCGCGCGGATTTTCGATCCACTTGGTTGGATTGCCCCTGTTGTTGTCATTGCTAAAATGTTGATGCAACAGTTGTGGCAATGTGCAGTTGAGTGGGAGTCGCCGCTTCCAAATGACATTGTAGCTTCTTGGCGGGAGTTCTATGTTGATCTACCGGCACTTTCAGTGCTATCGATTCCACGGTGGATGGGCATCTGTCCTCTGACAAAGGTCTAGTTGCATGAGTTCTCTGATGCCTCGTCAAAGGCTTATGCCGCCGTAATTTAGCACCTAATGGACAAGTAAAGATTGCGCTTGTCTCCGGGAAGACCAGAGTAGCTCCCCTCAAGATTTTAACAATCCCTCGGTTAGAGCTTAGCGGCGCAGTTCTCCTCGCCCGGCTTACGATGCAAGTGCGTTCGACCTCTATCTTTTCGGAATGCACCGTTCACTGCTGGACAGATGCCACTATCGTTCTCGCTTGGCTGAAGTCACAATCTACACAGTGGAAAACTTTTGTAGCTAATCGAGTGTCTGAAGTTCATTACCTTTTGCCGAATGTTTCTTGGCGTCATGTATCCACCTCGGATAATCCAGCGGATCTTGCATCGCGCGGACTTTCTGCGCACGAGATTGTGAATTCAGAGCTGTGGTGGCATGGCCCTTCGTGGCTCCGAATGCCGCCTTCTGAGTGGCCCAATTTGCAGCCCGCATTAGCCGATGATGCTCCGTTAGAGCAAAAGGCTCATACACATTACTCTAATGTCGTGCTGGATGACACAAATATGCTATTCCAACGCATCTCGTCTTGGCCACGTTTATGTCGGATAATTGCACGTTGTCTCCGCTAGTCAAAATCCTGGCGAGCAACGAATCAATTATCGGAATGCTCCTATACACAGGAGATTTCGTTAGCGGCGACACGTATTTTGGTCTTATTCAGGCTCGCGCGTTTGTACGAGAAATTGCGATGCTGTCTGCAAATTCTCCATCGCCAGAAGGATTTCGACGGCTGAGAGTTGGCCAGGTGCTTCCGAAAGATAGCCCTTTAAAAAGACTAAATCCGTTTTTAGATGATGTCGGTATGTTACGCGTGGATGGTCGTCTCTGTCTGAGCCAGTTTAGTTTCACCGCTAAGTTTCCGGTAATTCTACCCACAGGGCATGTCGCACAGCTTTTGATTAGGCATGCGCATATTCGCTGCCTGCATGGTGGTGTCACTCTAACTCTGAGTACATTAAGAGGGCAGGTGTGGGTGTTACAAGCGCGAAAGACAGTCACGTCGATTGTCCACCACTGTGTACCCTGTGCACGTCAACTCGCTCAAACTCCGGTCTAGCTGATGGGTTCGTTGCCACCGGCTCGAATTATACGTCCGTCTCGGGCGTTTATAGAAAACGGAGTAAATTACGCGGAAACCGTCAAATTACGCTTGGCGGGCGGTCGTGGTCGTCACGCGCAATAAGCGTATATCGCGGTCTTCGTGTGTATGGCGCCTCGAGCGGTGCACTTAGAAATAGTTACGAACTACTCGACCCCTGCATTTCTTGCAGCGTTTCAGCGCTTTTATTCTCGACGGGGTCTACCTTCTGTAGTTCATAGCGATTGTGGCACGAATTTCGATGGCGCCGATAGGGAACTGCAAATCGCGTATCGCGCCGCGGTGCAATCGGACGAACTACACGTCCGCATTGCAGACGATCGCGTGGAATGGAAGTTTATTCCGCCTGCTGCACCTCATTTCGGTGGGTTGTGGGAGGCTGGAGTACGCTCCATGAAGCGCCACCTCAAACGAGTTCTGGATCCGCATACACCTACATACGAGGAACTTGCAACGCTTCTTTGTCGGATTGAGGCGTGCTTAAACTCACGTCCGCTTGCACCTCTTTCCGATGACCATGAAAGTCTCGAAACTTTGACGCCAGCGCATTTCCTTATTGGCGGACCTCTCAAGTCAGCTCCAGCGCCTTTGACGATTGATTACTCGATCAACCGACTTACACGTTGGAAGATGTTTCAACACCTTGTGGAGCAATTCTGGCTAAGTTGGTCTCGGGACTACGTAACCTCATACCAGCATCGCTTCAAATGGGGTTCTCGAGCGTCATCCGTACAAGTCGGACAAATTGTATTGCTGCGCAATGATCGACTACCCCCGGCAAAATGGGATCTAGCCCGTGTAGTTGCGTGTCATCCAGGACACGACGGTTCAGTTAGAGTAGTCACAATTCGCACAGCGACGTCCACATACAAGCGTCCGATAATAAAACTCGCGCTATTACCGATAGAGTTAGAAGATAATGCGACTCACGTCTCCCCGAAGTCGCGGTAGATTATATTTGTAATTTAGTTTTAAGTCACGCGACCTGCGCACGGTATTAATGCAATTGTACTTCCACGTCGGCGCCGTACTTAGTTGTAAGTGTATTGCTACCGCAAGGCGGGCGGTATGTTCGCGGATAAATTCGTTGCGCGCTAAGTTTATGGGTCGCAAATCGACATCAACGCGCCATTTCTGCGTGTGTATACGAAGCTCCGTGCCGTATTACTAATTGTCAAAATTATATTTAAATTGCTGAATTTTCGCGGTTAATAATAATATTGTCTCTCGCTTGGAGCGTGTTGATTTCCAGGATATCGACACGCTAGTTCCGGAAAAGACGAAAAACATGGTCAGATGTCTCGTGATCTTCGCCGATATAACAACGCGTTAATCTGATCGCTCACGAATTCGTCGCGAAATTGTATTAAGTTTGTAGATAGTAAATCTCGTAGAAATAGAAGTTATGTGAATCTAATTCACGGTTCAATTTATTCACTGCATTTCCCTCGATCTTGAATCCGCTTTTCCTCTAGCATAACCGCGGTGGTTCGGTAATATTCCGGGCAGCGTGTATTGCACACACATGTGATCAATACAAAACTTTTTATAAAGCGATTTTAACGATGCATTCAAGAATGAGGACTGTTTTTTAATTTTGTTTTTAGTTATACAATCTTCCTTACCCGGCCGTATTCGACTATTCTCTGCATAAAATTTGTGTAACACATTTCGAAGATATTTTTGTTTCTGTTTTCTTATAACAGATTTGACTTTTTCTTTATGCGTCACATTTAACTTGACACTGTCTCCAAGTATGCGTCTAATTTCTTTTTTGCCATCGATACTTCGTGTTTCCTTGTAAGCAGCTTTAATTGTTTGCTTCAACTGTATTCCTTCCAAAAGCGCCTTTCTAACACGTAAATTAACTTTATCGCCTCCAACTACACATTTTATTTTATTATTTTCACCACTTTTATCCCCGACAGTATCAGATTTCTTATTTTTAGCTCTTGTTAATTGTTTACTAGTTGTTTTTAGCTTTTTGATTAACGTCTCGTTCTTTTCTTTCAATGCAACATACTGTCTGTACAATTTAGAATCTTGGCTTTTTCGATTTATTTTTCTGCCTCTAGTTGATTTAATTTTAGGTTGTATTTCATTATTTGTCAAATTGTTACTAATTTCACTACTTTTAACTGACCTCTCTTTATTTTTTATTATGCACTTTGCTCGATAGCGATGAGCAGTTTCCATATTTTTTTCCGACATACCTCTTTTTCTGCATCCGTCATATTAGCTATTAATTTAATTTTTCCAGTAGCAATTCTCGATGCATTTCGTTCACGTTCTTTCTCTTTGTATAACTGATGTTTTGTGGAGTCGTTTTTAAGTTTCGCCCTTGTGCTTTCATCCTCCTCTGTCTTAATTGTTGTTCACGTCTTGTCACCATTTACTAAATTGTAATGGAAAAGCGTTTCTAAAAACGACAAAACCCACTTTGACAAATATTTTACGCAATTGTTGTACTTACCAAACTATTACGGCTATTCCTATAATATAAAAAGTGTAATCTTCTCTTAGAGGTTATGTATTAATAATTATGTCGTTAACAAAAAAAGATCGGTATGTAAGATGACTTTGTATATATTAGCCGCTTTTCAAATCGCATAAGTTTACGAAATGTATTTTGTTTACTGTACTTTAAGGATAAAAATAGTCTAAATTTTACAGAAAACGGCTATTCATAATCAGCGACTGCAAAAACCCCTGAGTATCATGATTAAAGTAAAAAGAAGGAACTTTTGGATCATCCTTCCTCCACATTAGATCCACCATTGAATTTTTGAAAACGAATATCATACTGACCCCCACAACCCCTAACTAATATGACTGAATGCAAAACAACGAACTTTTGGACAACACTTACGTCATATTGGTTCGCCATTTTTAATTTTTAAAAACGGTTTTCATATTCGTATTCAGCGACCTCCAAAACCCCTGAGTAACATAATTCAAGTAAAAACAGGCAACTTTTGGAAAATACTTCCGCCATATTGGATTCGCCATTTTGAATGTTTAAGAACGGATTTCATATTCGTATTAAGCGACCCCCAAAACCCCCGAGTAACATAACTCAATAAAAAACAAGCAACTTTTGGAAAATATTTACGCCATACTGGATCCGCCATTTTGAATTTTTGAAATTTGTCTTCAGATTCGTAATCAGCGACCTAAAAAACAATTCTACAGCAAATTTCAAGTAAATCGTACGTCAGGAAAAATAGTATGTTAGGAAATTAAAAGGCTTCGGTAATGACGGTTTTCGCAAATGACCAAATATTACTGTTTTCTAAAGATAAAGACGGATATAGTAAAATCCAAGAATTTGTTTATATAAAGTCATCAAAAATACATAAATAATTTCTAATTAGCAAGACTGATGTGCTTAAAATTATCTTGTTATTGGCCAAAAACCGAGGCTTTGGTAATGACGCTAATTTTTACTCGTGAAGAAATGTAAACTTTTAGTAGTTAAAAAAAGTATAAAACAATATATTATCAAAATTTGACAAAGTACAACATTATTTCTATAGTTAAAATATATAATTAATGCTATGAAAGTCTTTATTGATAATGTTATATAATTTTCAATACTATTAATACATTGTAATACCATTTTTGTGAACAATTGAGGTCAACTTTAAAATGCTGGTTTCAAAATGAAAAATGTAAAATATGCTATCTTTAAATCTGCGAAATGATAGCTAATATATGCAAGTTTGTGAAATAATTGACATAAAATTGCAAAAATATAAGTATTATTATAAAATTCGAATATTAAACTATAATATGACGTGGCGACATGTATCGTGGTCCCTTTCAGTAGAATCACTCATATGGGCAAATCCACGGAACTTTTAATTTTTGGCACTGAAACATTTTTGGAATTTATTTTATGGCACACTTTTTTCCTTTTAACCATATATTCATGCTTTCGCTCTGAAGTGAAAATCATGCGCGTGCACAATTTTTATGACACGGCATGAGTGCAAAATAGAAAATGGCGGATAAAGTGTGAAAAATTATTCGATTTTAATGAAATGTGTTTTTTTTTTCTTGGTGGAGGATGTTAGCGATCGCCGATTACGGTTATGTTGTCAGATTTTCGAAATTCAAAATTGGACGCAATATAGCGGATTATGTTCGGCATGAAAAACATCGAAAGTTATTGATAAAATCATTAAAATTTTAGAACAGAGATAGTTATCTTATTCGTGACGTATTTATTAACATTAGACTATGGCTCTCCCTGACTTTTTTGTAGGAAATTTTGTGCTCTACAAAAAAGGTTGTGTGCATTTTTGTCGTATATAACACGGTAATCAATACGGAAGCCTTAAAATAAAAAAGTAGTGATTTTTTCACTATTAACGACTTTAAAAACTCATATAAAAATAATATAAATAACCACATCATCTAGAAATTATGTAGAAATATTCTTAAAGACATAAGAAAAGTATACATGTTTATAGAAAAAAAAAAATTTTGAGGATTTCGAATTTTAATCGTCATTTTACGTCTTCACTCGCGACTTACATCGCGATCTACCGGACAGTGGGAAGCTGTTTTAGTGTTTTCCGTGTATGTATATTCAACTGTGGATTAAATAAACTATACTATACTACTAAATTGGTTAATGTAAATAAAACTCGGTTCCTGTGGAGTTTATAAGCCACTAACTACGAGTCTATCATCGGATTTTTTAAATTCAAAATGACGGTCCAATATGGCAAACCAAAATACGAAAAATTGCTTGATTTAAATGAAACTAGGTTCTCAGGGATTTTTGAAATCGTCGATGACGAATCAGCTGTCAAGATTAAAAATGTAAAAAAATCGATTGAAAATGTCCATAGTAATAATAATGATAATAATAATAATAATATGTTGATAAATTAACGATTTTATTTTTATTGTAACTGTGTATAATATACATAGGAACCCGATTAACATAATTTTTTCTTATAAGGAGCTTCTCGGTCATACTTTTTGCACTCTTTGTGGATTTTATTTTTTTCTCAGGTGCAGTAACTGAAAATTCACGAAATTCTGATTTCCAATACATAATCAACGGCTTCAAAAGTCTCCACATACTGAAGTTCGTCTAATTTAAGTCATATTTTAAATTTGAATCCGCCACATTCTATCCGCCAGTTTGAATATTGATTATTCGAGGGGAAATTCATGCTCAGTCCTATCGGAGTGCTTAACTTACATCTTAATCGATTTCAATTTTTTAAATGGCTATAACACTGTATTCTCCGTAGTGAATATAAAAATTCTGATACCAGATTCGTAATCAGTAATTTCATAAACCTATTAATGTGAAATTCTGTCAAATTTAAGTCGTATTTGGTAAGTTTGTCGGCCATACTGAATTCACCATTTTGAATTTCAAAATTTGAACTTCAGATTCATAATCAGCGACCGCAGAAACCTCTGATCTTCGATTTTCGCCCACTGTGGATTATATTTTGATAATTTTGTCCGTCTTATTGGGTCCGCCATATTGAATTTCAAAGTTATAAATTCAGATTTGTAATCAACAACCTATAAAAATTCAGAATACAATTACTGAATTGTATTTAAAACCCTCTGCAAATCGTATAACGAAGATCCGTTGAAGTAAAGCCATCCGGGACGAGTAGTGCTCACCAATTTGCAAAATCTAAAGATGCCGTCATCATTTTTTACTAAGGTATGAAATTTGAGAACGATCACAGAAAGAAATAATTAAAAATATTGTGCCGCAGTAAAAAAGGTAATTTTGAAAATAATCACGTTTAAAGTAAAAATGATTAAACCTGTATAGAATCATTTTTAAAAGGGGCACATAGATGAGTGACAGCGTAATTTGTTCGTTTTTATGTTAGCAACAAATTGGACTCTGAGTTAAAACGTTTACTAATATGGCATGAAAATTATAATAGATAATCTAAATTAATTTTATATTTCTACAAAACTTATCACGCAGTTTTAATTCCCTGTAGTTTTTTATTACAAGCGAGCACATTGGTCAGCCTGTGACTATTGCTTAATGTATTTACTTGACTACATTTTGTACGTTGAGAAAATAAAATATCTTACATGGCATAGATGTAGCATAGCACAGTTATAAATAATTTGTAAGAATCGCAAGTGAAATTTTTCGGTTTTCAATTCGGAAACGTCTGTAGCAAGTATCTGTGTTTATTAATTGACTCGATATCATCCAGATATATTATTTAAATGTGTTTAAAACGAAATATCAACATACATTAAATATATTTTAATAGTGAACATATTTATTTCCGTATATCACTGAATCACAGACAAGTTAAAAGTTCTGTGGATTTGATAGTTTAAAATCTTTCCTTTACTGATTTATAATTAATTGCGAATTTGTGGTGCTTCTTAAAGTTTCGATGACTTTAGCGTATTTTCAGTAAATTAACCTGTCGTAATCGTAAGTTGTCATAAATCTAACCTATTATTGCCACCTTCAGTTTACATTGTGCGCCAAAAGGTACATCCTGGTGCTGTGGTTAGACTCCAATCCACGAACGACGAGTGTTCTTACAGAGGACTGCGTAAAAGCGACGAAGAAGATGACAATGCAGGGAAAAAGCGATAAGTCATATTATATAATAAAATAAGTGGATCCTTTGCATCAATGTCTCATGCTATGTATTTAAGCGCTGTAAATTTCCTATTGATGGCAAACAATTGTAGGACGACATCGAAGTAACTACCGATGGGGGCTTGACACCGCACTCCATTATTATTATTTTTACAAAATCGTTTTTTTTTTATTTTGTTATTTTTCAGAATATTTTTAAAGCTTCATAAAAAAGATTTGTAAAAACAAAGTTCCAAGTAATGGACATTGAACAGATATAATTGCATTACTTACTCATAATGTTGGATAACACAAACCAATATTTTATATACGTACAAAAAATTATTACATATTAATTTCATTTTTGGCGGATAAGGAAGAAATAAAAACTTTTTGGCGATATTGTCTTAACTGTAGAAAATTCTTTGTTTATTACTACTAATTTAGAAAATGTATTATATAATAATGCCTGTCACTGATAATAATGATTCTCACAAATAGAAATATCACCGAAATAAGTTACAAAACATACATCATAATCACGAGAAAAAATATATTTAAAGACTTTCAATTTCTTTAAACAATTAGAATATTTTAAAAAGAATATAATAAGTAATTTAAATAGCTTTAAATTTGGTGAGTTCGTCCTGCAACGCAATTGGTCGTGATTGCATCAATCAAACATTTCAACATGGTTGAAATATTTTCCAGGCGCCATCTGTCGGAATCCTTCCGATTCCCGAGCCAGCGGCTTTTTTGAAAAAACATTTTTAAAGAAAAATGTTAAAAATGCTGATTGGAGATGTTAATTATATGAAAAATATGAAGAACCCGAAAATATGTGAAAAATTCACAAAAAATAACGGGGAACTTGGAAGAACATTCGGCAGATACCAGGCTACGATCCTGGGACCTTTCGATTTCCGGTCGAATGCTCTAACCAACTGAGCTATATCTCCCCACACCCCTCCGCTCCGTTAATTTTTAATTAGTCCCATATTTCGTATTTCTTCATACCTTTCATATTATTGCATTTGACTCTTTCGCACCCTGAGTCGGTTCGAATACGAACAAATATGATTTTTTGCAGGATGATATTATACAATTAATAAATTTAAATTTGGTGGGTTCTTCCTGCAACGCAATTGGTCGTGATTGCATCAATCAAACATTTCAACATGGTTGAAATATTTTCCAGGCGCCATCTGTCGGAATGCTTCCGATTCCCGAGCCAGCGGCTTTTTTGAAAAAACATTTGTAAAGAAAAATGTTAAAAATGCTGATTGGAGATGTTAATTATATGAAAAATATGAAGAACCTGAAAATATGTGAAAAATTCAGAAAAAGTCACGGGGAACTTGGAGGAACATTCGGCAGATACCAGGGTACGATCCTGGGACCTTTCGATTTCCTGTTGAATGCTCTAACCATTGAATAGGAATAGTTTCATTATAGTTACAGATCATTTTGCGTAATATTAGTTACTATTTTGAATGGGAAAAAAATATTATTACACATCAATTTCATTTTTGGCGGATAAATAAGAAGTGAAAAACTGTGGCAATATTTTTATAACTTTGGAAAATTATGTATTCAATACTACTAGTTTAGACAATGTGTTACCTTTTTATTATTACTTTCATAATGTCGTTTTCGTAGCATTTTTTAATTTCAATTATATTTAAGAATTATTTAAAGCTTCATAAAATTAGAATAAGTAAAAATAACGTTTCAAGTATTGGAAAATAGATGGGTATGGTTGCATTTGTCACAGATCTTTTGAATAATATAAGCTACTATTTTATATACCTAAAAAGTATTGTGACATATTGTGGCGAACTTTGTATGACGCGCGCTCATGGCGTATACCCATAGCGCTATATGTATTGGTGTGACAGTTAAATAATGTGTGCGTGCACCTATACACGTGTTGTGTCGGTATCGCGAATGCTTGATGCCGTTAGATGCGTCGGCGGTACGTACCTGGCTCAATAGCGATTTTCACGAGCTCGAAGTTTTTCGAACACACGTCGCGCTTCGCCCCACTATTGCTCACTGGTGATTCGCAATCGTTTTCTCCATCGAGACGGTCAGACGCAGTACAATTTTTGCTAATAATTCTGGACTCTGCTAATAAGTGCTTGGAAGAATAGAGGCTGATCATTGATGAGAGAAGGCGAACATCGATTCTGAACGCACCTACCGAGGGTTTCCCTGTGCCGGGACAGTAGAAACAATCTTGCCCCTCGGCAAGATTTAAGGTAAATCTTCTCCTCTTTCAACCCAGCGAGATAATCAGACTCGTCTCATATGTCGCTCACGTCATTTTATCTTTTTTTGTGATTGGAAACGACCTCATTATGGAACCACGCTGTACAATTAATGGACCCCGCAGGGGACTCGTGGAAGAGAGCGGAGCGGGTAACTCCGTCCGCAAGGAAGAGGGAGGGGTCGAAGTGCCCGAACTCGAAGAGGAGCAATGCTTTTGAAAGATCCGCTTCTCTTAGCAAGTTTTGAGAATTGACGACCTCACGGACCCGATCGTTCGGCTGGTCTCGAGATACCCACCGTACTGGGGAGCTGGAGTGCGGTGTCAAGCCCCTACCAGGTGGGTTCCACACGGGGGAGCGCTTCGGCGTGCCGTGTCCACCTGGTAGTCATCCGCAAATAGAGGTTGGATTCTGGCGGGCCGTGGCAAAACTCGTTTTGTAACTTTATAATTCATCACATTAAACATATTTCATGATTATTTACATTGATTTTATTTAATTGAGAATATAATTATACCGATGCCTGAATTTGTGAGGGATATGCATATGTTTTCCATTTGACAGATAACCTCAAATCATTGTTTGAGTTATTAACGAGTCAAATGGAAATAATAATGAAACAATAACCCTTCTGATTCAACATTTCGCGTAATTCATACATTTTTTATCCAAGATATATCCCATCGAATGGAAAAACAACCTAACTCGTTTGGTTTATTTTCAATTACTTACATAATCGTTATAACTGAAAACGCTATTTTCCGAGTTAGGTTGTTCCTTAACGACCCAAAGCTACATACGACTATATCGAGTATCGAGAAAAAGTGTTGTAAGTTAGGATTGCGTTGCTGATGGCTTCGGCAGGCGCTGCTTGTTTCCAGTTAGGCAGCGCCAGCTTCAACCCTATGGCTAAAACTGCTATATGATTATAGCTTGTGTGGCTTAAGCCGGCCTGCTGAACAGTATTCAGCAGGGGCAGCCGTAGACTTCGGTTATGACTGCCGAAAATTTCTTTCAATGCACTCGGCTACTACAACCCTTTACGAGATAAGCCATAAACTGCTAACCGCAGTCATTTATTCGAAGCATGAACATGCAAGGACTGTAGATTTTCCGCTGGCGCTCGACTGCGCCTCCAGCCGCCAATCGCGCCTAACCTGCGCACATCGGTGCGCGAAGAATCCTCGATATCCCATCACTGGCGGACTGAGCTCACCCAGAGTTGCCAGAAAGCGTCGGAAACCCATCCCCACCATACCAGCGGGCCTCGCGGCCTGGCTCCGCCCCGCTCGCTTCGACTGGCCGAACGTTTCCCGCGAAGCTGACGTATTTCAAACGGCCAGCCGCGGCATCGTCGTTCAAAGAAACGTAATCGATTTACGTATTAAATGAATATAAAAAATTCCTATTTTCAGGGGAATCAATGTAAATCATATTCCTTGATATTATTGACGAGAATAAATTTGAAAATAATAAGAAATCATTTTTTTTGCATACAAAATAATACCGAAATTCGCCAATGTTTGTTAAATTTTCATAAGACATATTTTTACAATTTGTAAGTATGTGCGATTTTTATAATATTTATAATTTTAAAAATATTAATAATAAATTCTAATAATACTGTGGAAAATATTATATAAACGATGACTTTTTTATTATTATTTTATGAATATATTAACTATTAAAATTACTGTTTTCAAATATTTTGAAACTAGAGCGTACTTCAATTAATTATAAAGAATGAAAACTAATAATAAAAAAGATTTCCGATTATCCGACAAACGAATATGACGAACACTCTTATTAACAGAATCTTTCGTTGGTTCATATATGATACGGGTTTTTTTTTTGTAATGTTTAACTTTATTTTATAACTGACAGAACACAATGTTATGCAATAAAAAGAAAACTACTAGTCATATATGTGACCGCCATAAATTGCTAAATAAATCACAATATATAATACTAATCGTAGTGGTAATGACTACTGGATAACATAATATTATTAAGTGATTATTATATTTTTTATTATGTATATTAAAAGAGAAGCAAATAGATGTATATAAGGCTACTGTAAATTCGATGAAAGAAAACTCACATTGTAAAAAAATTTGTAGTACAATAAACTCTTCTTGATGTTAATTGCCTTGAATATATTTTTATAGAAATATCAATTTGATTTGTTTTACGTTTGATATATTAAAATGAACAAATGAACGATAGATAATAATACATACAAGGGTATATATTGACTTCCGGTTTGAGGTGAGTGCGGAAAGCATCAGATAGAAATTAAAGAGTTATATTGTGGATAAAGATACTGCTGTTAGGATCCCTACGGGGAATTTTTTGTTGCAATGAGAGTAAAAGAGCTAGGCAAAATAGTAACTCGCGTCTCAAATCGGGATTCGAGCTAAGACGGTAGTATTCGGACGAAGGGAGCTGTCATAACCTCAATCTGTCAATGCAGAAGAGTGATAGGCAATGACAACAACAAACGTCAAAGCGCAAAAAAAAAACAAGAAGAAAAGAAAAGATACACCCATCGCACTAGTCACAAAAGGTAAACTGCTGATATACTATATCGTAAATCAGAATTTGCGAACGAAAAAAGAATTGGTACGGCCACGCAGTGGATAAGGTGATCCGCGCAATTTCATAGCGCAGGCCGGTAATAGTATTAATTGGGCGGTTTGCCTATCAGTGTAGAGCGTATGGACAAACAATTTGATACGGAAAAGACGCGGGCAAGTGATAAACGAACGATCAACAAGAAGGAGGGGAAAGATAGTGTCGAGGAAAGTGGTGGGTTGAGTGGGAAGGGAAACCGATCGAGGAGTAGAGAGAAGGTAGTGAAGCGAAGGAGACCGAGTAAGTCCGAGGTGTTGAAGGCGGAGCGAGATAGCAGCGCGAGCTCGGTATCAAGCGTGCAGTCTTGGATTAAAAGAGGTAGAGAGGATAGATCGGATACGAGCGAAAGCGAAAAGGAGGAAGAGAGAGCAATGAAGAAAACCGAGAAGGGAACACAACAAAGAAGACAGCAAGACGAGGTAAAGAACATGGAGATAGAAAAGATCAGAGAAATGATGCAAGGATTATTAGAAAAGCAGAAGAATGAAATAATGGCAAAAATGGAAGAAGATAAGGAGGAATTAAAACAAGACTGGAAAAAATATAAAGATGAATATGAAAAGAGAAAAAATGAGAGAGATGCCGAGATAAAAAAATTAAAAGAAGAATTGCAAGAGATGCAGAAGAAGGAAGAATACAGAGAAAGAAAAGAGAAAAGGAAAAATATTGTTATAAAAGGTATGGAATGTAAAGGACAAGAAGCAAAAGTAGTAGCGAAAGAAGTATTAGAAGTCCTGAAGGTGGAAGAAGAGGGCGTGAAAGATGCATTCTATATAGGAAGAAATGAAGAAAATATGATACTGGTAGAATTAGAGAGTATGGATGCGAAAAAGAGAGTGAATGTCAGTGAGAAAAATCTAAAAGGAACGAATGTTTATATAGATGATGATATGACTATGAAAGAAAGGAAAATGCAAAAGAGTATAAGAGAGTGGGCAAAAAGTGAACGGAGTAAAGGAAAGAATGTGAGTGTAAAATATGGAAAAGGTGTCATGAATGGAAAAGAGAATGTATGGGATGAAAGAATAGAAAAGATGGTGCCGACGAAATTTCGAGGAGACGATATGGATATGTGAAAGAGTATATAGTAAAGTAAAGAATAAGAAGGAAGTAAATGAATGCGGTATGAATGAAGAAAGTAAGAATGAGAGAGAAAATGAGAATGAGAGTAGAGAATATGGGATAAAAAAGAAGAAAAAGAGGAACAGAAAGGGTGGGAGGAAGGATAGGGAAAAAGTAGAGAGAAAGAACGTATGTAATGTTATTTTTTGGAATATTGCGGGAGTAAAAAATAAAGACTCCGAATTCTGGAAAAGTTTTAAAGTACGATATTGTGTTTTTATTTGAAACTTGGTTAGAGGGAAAAGATTGGGACAAATTTGCAGAAGGCATGTCAACAGATTGGAAATGGGAATGTATAGGCGCAACAAGGGAAAAGAGAAAAGGGAGGGCCATGGGAGGGATAATACTAGGGATAAGGAAAGGGGTAAAAGTAGAAAAAATAAATAAAGAAAAAAAATGGATGATAGAATGCACAACAAAAATCGGAGGGGAGAGGTGGAAAATAATTGGAGTACATAATAAATATGGAAATTGCGAGAGAATACAAGAATTGGAACGAGAAACTAGAGAAGAAGATAATGAGTACATGTTAATAAGGGGGGGGGGTTTAATGCAAGAAAAGGTAAGGGAGGGGAAATGGGATGGGAAGGAGAAGAAATAATAGACAAGGAAAGGAAATCAAAGGATGAAGTTGCAAATAGAGAAGGGGAGGAACTGCTACGAATAGTAGAAGAAAAGGGATGGTTATTAGGAATGAAAATAAAGTAGGTGATGAAGAAGGAGAATGGACATATGAGAAAGGAAGAAATAAGACTGTTATAGATTACGGAATAACAAATATGAAAGCTTGGGACAAAATTAATAGAATGCAAGTATGGGAAAGATGGGAATCTGATCACAACGCATTGGTTATTGAAATGGATGTGGAAATAGACAGAGAGATACAGCAAGCAGAAAGTAAGTACACACAAGACTGGACAGAAAAAGGTGTACAAAGTTTTAAAGAAAAAATAAAAAAGATGCAATGGGAAGTGAATAACAATAATAGTAGTAAAGAAGAATGGGAAGAAATAAGAGAAAAATTAACACAAGCAATATCAATAAGAAAGGTAAAAAAGAAAGTAATAGGCTCGAATGGGAAGCAATGGTGGGATATAGAAGGTTGGGAAAATAAAAAGAAGCTAAGAAAATTGATAAAACGAGAGACAAAAATAGGAAGAGAAGAAGAAATACTGAAAATGAAAATTGAATATAAAAAATTGTGTGAAAAGAAAATAGAAGAATGGAAAAGGAAAGAAGAAGAAATGATTAATAAGATAAGAACAGACAGTCAAGCATGGAAGTATGTTAATACATACAGAAAAAAGCGAGATGGTTAATAAAGAAATACAATTAGATGAATGGAAGAAACATTTTCGAGAGGTATTAGGTGGCGAGGACACCAGATAGCGGAAAATATAAATACGGAGAGACGAATGGAAGAAAGTCTAACAATAGAAGAAATAAGTAAACGAATAGATTAACTGAAAATGGAAAAGGCAGCGGGTATAGACGAGATTAAAAATAAAGCATGGGTATATGGAGGTATGAAAGTAACAGCAAAATTAGTGGGGATTTTTAATAAAATATTGAAAGGAGAAGGGTACCCAGAAGATTGGAGAGAAGGGGTAACAGTACCGATAAAAAAGAAAGGGGACCGCAGAGTGGCAAAAAACTATAGAGGAGTAACGTTAACGTGCACTGCAAGCAAAATATATTCTGCAATATTAAATGAAAGACTAATGAAAGAGACAGACAGAGTGGGGGCGAGACATAATCAACCGAAGTACTTGCCCCTCTCCCGTCTGACTGGCAAAATCTTTCTGCGGCGAAACAATCCGGACTAATATTTCGACATATACTCACTAATGGGCAGAAACTCGACATATTAAACCAAACTGTCGCGCGACACAGTACACTACTCGAGCAACATTCGAATGACATATGCTGTCTAAATAGTAATTTTCAAGCTTTGCAAAGTGCTGTTTTAGCTTCGGAAATTTTGGAGATCTTGGTCACAGGTGTCCCAGCAGCAGTTGATACTCCATATCTCGATGTTATGAAACGTATTCTGAATAAGCTAAATCTTTCACACCTAGAAACTGACATTCTCTCGACTCGGGAATTTATCGTACCGAAACGTCAGGCCCTTAATGCCACCCGTACTCTTTCTCAGTCTCGTCTGTATACTGCTTTCATTGTGCGATTTAAATCCCAAGGAATTCGTGATTTTATAATTGAAACTAAGCGAAAATTCGGTACAATCACATCCGCTGATATATTTCCTAGAACAGGAGCCTCCTCAATTTATGTAAACAAAAGTCTACCGCGTCATATTTATGTCTTGCTGCGTAAAACTAATGCAATAGCGAAGAATTTGAACTATAAATACGTCTGGCATCGTGCCGGAAAAATTTTAGTACGCAAAATCGATGGGGGCGAGATTATATGTATTGAATCCGAGAATGATCTTGTCAAATTAACTTGACTACCTTTGCCTAGTATACATTCAGGCGCTGCAGTTTTACCCTGTTCTTTGCGTGTTGTGCATACCAATGTTAATTCATTGCTTGGTCATATTGATGATGTTAAATCACTCCAGATAGCATTAAAATGTGATATTCTTGGTGTTTCTGAAACTTGGGCTAACTCGAATATTTCGTCCACATTGTTAAATATTCCTGGCTACAGCATCATTCGTAATGATCGAAATCTGGTTCATTCTAATGGTCAGTTGGTTAGAGGTGGCGGAGTAGCGTGCTATGTTCGAGAAACCTTTCGTTGCACTATAATCGAAACCCCACAAGTTGAAGATATTAACGATCCGGAATTTATAATTGTTGATGTTAAGCTGTCTGAAAAATCTAATATGTTGATTATTGTAATATATCGCCGTCCTGAAGGTCATGTTTTGAATAAATTTGTAGAGAAATTTCGTAGTGTTATACATCTTTATAAAAACTTTATTATAATGGGTGATTTCAACTATAATCTACTAAATCACACAAAATCCAGAAATCTACAATCATTTATAGATGAATATTCACTTTATTTGGTTCCGCACGGTGCTACACATCATGATGGAACAGGCGCTCAATCGCAAATTGATGTGATGTTAATCGATTCGTCTGATAAACGGCTACACCATGAAAAATCTGATGTACCATTCATCGCGGGGCACGATTTCATTTTAGTCGATTACAAAATTTCAGTTACTAAGCCCAGCCCTAAGACAATCAAATTTCGTGATTTTAGTTGCACATCTCCGGAAGCTTTAAATAAAATTCTGCTTGGAAAACTTAGTAAACATGATTTTGGATATAGCGATATCGAGAATGATATAAATTTTTTATACTGTTGTATATTTAGTACTCTTGACCAGTGCGCGCCTTATCGAAATAGGGAAGTGTCAAAGCCTTCCATACCCTGGTTAACGACGGATCTAAAAAATAGGATTAAGATGAGAAATAATGTATATAAACGCGCACGCCGATATAATAGTTTTGTCTTACTTCAGGAATACAAATGCCTGCGTAAAAGCCTCCGTGCTGAATTCAAATTGGCAAGGGAAAAATATTTTGCTAGCATGATAAATAATGCTACCAACCCATATAAAATATGGTCTGCGTTAAAAACTAGTGGATTCACGAATTCCAAAGAAAATTCTCCGCTGCTTCATTTTACTCCGTCTGAGCTTAACACATACTACTCTTCCGTTGCCAGCAAACATCCCCCGTGCACCTTGGATAATTTGAATCAAATACTATCAACACCCACAGTATATAAATATCCCCCATTCTCTTTCAACTCTTTAGACAATATGCAAGTATATCAAGCTATGAATTCATTTTTCGTAAAATCTCGTGGCCGAAGTCCTGACGGGTTGCCCATTTCTCATATTAAACATATTATGCCCACGATTTTGCCTTTCATTACTGCTGTTTACAACGCTTCTCTTGAAACTGGAATTTACCCCTCTGTTTGGAAACAGTCTTATATCATCCCATTAAATAAGTTATCATGCCCTGGTTCTCCATCTGAGACCAGGCCCATTTCGAATGTATGTCATTAAGCCAAACCCTTTGATTCTCTGGTAGTCAAACAAATGACTCAGTATCTCGAGGTAAATAATCTCTTGAGTCCTTTTCAATCAGGGTTTAGGCGTAACTATAATACTCAAACTGCACTTCTCAAAATCACGGAAGAAATTCGCGCAGCAATTGATAAGGGACAATATCTCGTACTGGTATTCTTTGATTTCTCGAAAGCATTCTACTCTATCGATCATACGATACTATTATCTACAATGAAAGAGATTGGTTTTAGTAATTCCGTTATAAAATGGGTATTTTCATATATTACTGGCAGAACTCAAAAAGTAGTGAACCTTGAAGGCATTCCTTCAGTTAGTCTGCCAAGTACATCTGGTGTACCACAGGGTTCGAACCCTATATGGTCCTATATTTTTTATTATTTTTATCGACTCCGTTCTTAAAACGCTTACGTTCTGTAAAAATAAGGCTTTGATGTTTGCTGATGATATACAAATTTTCCAAAGGTCTGAGTTAAATGGTCTAACCTTAAATGAAGGTAAAATGCAAGCGATCATTTTTGGCTCTCGGCATAATCTTTCAAAGTTAACAAATTATCCTATTACACCGTTAGTTATCAATGACACTGTAATACCATTTTCTGATTCAGTCAAAGATCTAGGAGTTATTATGTTATCAGATCTCACGTGGAACAACCATGTAGCTAAAATATCTCGTACAGTGTATGGTACCTTACATGCACTGAAATTTCGTGGTAACCTACTTTCTCGTAACATCAAAAAACTGCTAGTGGAATCGTTAATCATACCCCATATTGATTACGCTTGTTTGGTTTACGATGATGCGTCCGAATATCTGAATGTTAAATTACAACGTCTCTCAAATAGTACCATTCGATTTATTTTTTCTCTTAAGCGTGATGCTCATATTACTCCTTATCGTAATAAGTTAAATTGGATGACCATTAAGATGCGTCGGACTTATTTTCTAGGCACTTTAGCATACAAAATTTTTTCCACTAAAAATCGGGAGCGTACAAATTTATGTACTTATTCTTTGTTTTTTCACGAATATGCTTTATCTGATGTATTGTACCTTGTAATCTATAGCCATTATAATTTTGTTGTACATTACCACAAGACTAATTAGTCATGGTATAATAAAGACATACATACATACATACATACATACAATATACGAATCAAGTAAATTACCTTCATTTTCATCTGATTTTAAGCATTTGTGAATGTACATGAATACGTATGCATGTGTGCGTTTATGTGTGTATATTGCATGAATAGGAATACGTTAGAAGGACCAGAACGTGATCAGAACTAACCACGTTTGAGAATCCTGGTAACTTCCCGAGAGTGGGGGCGCAGTAAGTATATGATTTTCTGCAATTGCAAGAAAGGATGCGGTGCAGCTTGTGGCTGCAGAAAAGTTGGCCTGTTCTGCAATGCCACTTGTGCCGGATGCTCGGGCCAAAATTGCAACAACAGCGCTCCTGTAGAGGAAGATGACGACGGCGACGATGATGACCATGAAGCGGATGATTTAAATGTCGATTTTTAAACAAAAAACATTTTTTAATCATTTTAATGCCTTTTAAACAAAAATGTATATAAAGTATTTCAAGATGTATGTGTGTAAATAAATTTTCCTAAGAAATTGTATGTACTTTTGAATTTTGTAAATCTGACTTCGGATTCGTAATCAGCGACCCCAAAAACCCCCGAGTAACAAATTTCAAGCAAATCCAGCCCTAATTTGTCATTTTGGTCCGTCATTTTGAATTTTGTAAATCAGACTTCGGATTCGTAATCATCGACCCCAAAAACCCCTAGTAACAAGTTTCAAGCAAATCCAGCCATAATTTGTCGTTTTGGTCCGCCATATTGGATCCGCCATTTTGAATTTTGTAAATCTGACTTAGGATTCGTAATCAGCGACCCCAAAAACCCCCTAGTAACAAGTTTCAAGCAAATCCAGCCCTAATTTGTCATTTTGGTCCACCATATCCCAGATAGCAAAATATATACTCAAAATATCCTCACGATATACTATAATATACTTTCTGATATACGTAGGATATCATATTTTCATACGATGATATTCTCAGTATATACTTAGAACATTACTAGGATATTCTGCAAGATATTCTCAGTATATACTAAGAATATTATCGGTATATCATCCGCTGATATTCGTAAAATGTCCTCACGATACACACTGTTAAAAAAAGTAATGGAATAAACATAAAAAATATCATTACTGCTGTCGTTTGAAATTTGTATCCAGAATATTACATTCGCTGAAGGAATATTTTGGCTAAAATATTTATAAAAAAAATCGAAACAAATTTTGAGAATTATCGTTCTATTTTTTTTTAATTATATAAATTCTCTGTTATATGTATTATACGATTTTATGTAATTTCATGTGTAAATGAAGTTTAATTATCTTTTGCTCCTTTTATTGTATTTAACACTATCGAAAATAAATTAGTAACGCTCGAAAGAAAATAAGAAAAACGCTCGCCCCGGTGGGGAATCGAACCCGGGTCCTTCGCTAACTACGCTAACGCCTTAACCACTACGCTACGGTCGCTCTTATCTAATTTTGTATGACGAAGGATGGTTACTATCCGTAAAGCCTCCATGACGAAGAAATTATTATCACCCTATAAAAATTGGAATACTGTGCACTAATGTACAATGAAAGTCCATTCAACATTATGCCTTTATTGTACATGTACATAATTCAGTTCCAGTCGAAATAATTTCTGCATTTGACGCAAACACTGCGGAGCGATATTAATCCTAGAAAACGCGCCCTATTCTGACGAAGCATTAAGCAAAATGTGGATTGCCCCTTAAGGGCCGAGAGCCTTCGAATTAAAAGAATGCAAAAAAAAAACACGGGACGCACCTCCACTGCGGGTGCCCGTAGCACACGCCAAATACTGGCCGAGAATACCTTTATGAAACAGAAATAAGATTCACGAGTTTTACGCGTTTGCACCAAGGAGACGCCCGTAACCACAGTTATCACATACGGGTAAATGGGCGCACTTCGTCCAGAGAAAGTTACACTCGCGAAAGAACAATGATGCTAATCAATTTGCGAAGAATCTACGAATTACCGAAGAAAACTATTTTTAACGGCGCTATCACGTTGTATTACGAACCCGGAACCATTCTAGGGAACACTTCAGCCGACCACGCGAGCGAGAACTATATACGAATTCCGGAAGGCTGTTATCGAGAAAAAAGAACGCGAAGCCTTCCGAAATTCGTCGTACCTGTACCTTCCGATGCCCACCTGCCAAAGCCCAGAGATCCTGCCGCTGCTGCAGACTGCACGAGAATGGCCGGAGGCTCGTCGCCGCCGTGCCAGAACGCGATCCTCGCCGCCCGCCGGCGCCAGAGACGGAGCGCGCTGATTAGCTCCCGTGGTACCGCGTGACTACCGCGGCTTTCCCCGTGGTGTCTCTTCCCCTTTTCTCTCGATTCCCCTCACGCATTCTGGAACCTTCTAGAGACTTCCAGAAGCGGTAAGCCGTAAACATCCATTATCTCGATACCTCTATCAAAACAACAGATGCATTTGTTTATCCCGTAACCATCATAACAAAGCGACGAGAACCTTTCTAATCGGGCTCTTTATGTTCAAATATTAACGAGAATTTCAAAACAATAAACGATATAATATTATCCGCGATGCAAAATATAATCTGTTTACAAAATTACCAAAATACCGAGAACCTGCTAAAGAAATTAATATTCCAAAATGATGATAAAAATGCCCAACTATGCGTACTAATTTTTATAATGACTCAAACCCGCTATTGCTCGATATCCAAAAATCTTAAACAATGCAAAGGAAAAGAATTTAAACGATAAAATTTTCTTTTCAGTTTCGGATGAAAACCAAGACGAACTTATACGATGCATGATGTAATCTCCCCCCCCCCCCCATTTTCCTAAGAAGATGTTTACTTAATTTAACTTACTTTTACTTACTTTAACTTAATTTAACTTACTTTAATTTACCATAACTTAATTTAACTTAATTTAACTTACTCTAATTTATCCTAACTTAACTTAACTTAATTTAACTTACTCTAATTTACCCTAACTTAATTTAGCTTAACTTTACTTAATTTAATTTACTTTTTGCGATCTCCGGAATCTCAACACTCACAACGCAATGTAGGATATTTAAAAAATTAGCGCCTTCACAGCTGTCCCCCCTTTATATCAAAGAATATCTTTATTCCCCGGATAAAGCCTCCCGGCAAGACAAAGTCTATAATTTCTACGGCACTCCGTCCGCCATTGTTCAAAATCACAAAACCAAAACTCAAAAAAACCATACGAAACGTCACCGTAAAATTAGCGCTTCGAACAGCAGTCCCCCCTTATAGTGATCGTTATCGTCCCCCAGATAAAGCCTCCCGGCAAAACAAAGCCCGTTTCGGTACGGAGCAGTAATCCCTCGCCACGGGTCAGTGTAGTCCCTTACAAAAATTAACGCCACGAAGGACAGTCCCCCCTATTATGGAACTATACCAACCTGTGGTTTGGAGCCATATCCCAAAAAACCAGCCCCACCACAGCAGACCCCCCATTTCCCCCTCGATATGACCCCCGCGAGCCACAGTGCCAAGAAAAAATTAGCGCCACGAGCGGCAGCCCCCCCCCCCCATTATAGGCACTGCAGCACCCCTTCGGATTGATTCTCGCGCAGATCTACAGCTGTAACGTGTTGCCACGTTACATACCCTCCCCCCTGGACCATGGCCGGCAAGAGGCCCCTTCTCGCTCCTTCCCACTTGTTTAGAATGCACCAACCAGATGAACATCAGTGAGATCGAAACAATTTGAACATCACAAAACACATGCATTTAGAACCGATTTTATTCTATTAATAGGTTGAAGGTGAGTACTCGCATCAAGGCACCTCATCTTACGTTGAGCCAGCCACCTCGCGAAACTCCTCAGAAGAACGGTAGCCTGGGTGCTGAGTGCTCAGGTTAGTTGCCTACAAGGTGACTGTTGTGAATGTAATAAATACCTGTTATACACTAGTAATAAGGGATAAGGATATATGTGTTTGCTCTCCCTTCTTCTGAATTGGTTTTATTCTATGTCTGCTATACAATACAGGAACGGGCACCCAACAAAATAATTTTCGCACGTTTCAGACGATAGCCAAGCGCCATTTTTTTAATCTATAGACAAATGTTCTACTGCGATTTAACAGTCCATTTTTTTTCAAGCTGGTGGAAGCCGGTAACAAAAAAAAAAAGGTCCTTTTTGGGGGCATTGGCACGGAAAACAGAAAACAAAAAAGAAGGAAAACGGAAAACAAAAAATAACAGAAGGAAAGAGAATAGAAACGAAAACAGGCGTTAGGTTTGATCGTCCCTACGATAGCACAGTCTCCAGATAACTCGCGCAGACCTCACTGTACTTGGCGGTCTACTTCTTCACCGTTTCGCCTTGGTTCCTTAGCGCTGATGGCGTTTCGCTCTCGAGGGCTCGGGCGGATGAAATCGCCCGGGGTCAGGATGGTAGACCGGGGAACGTTACGAACCAGTGATCTAACATATGGCCCCTCCTGCCTCCAGGCTACTGCGCATCTGGGACAGTGGGCCAGCTTGACGTTCCTTAAGCCACAGCGCCGGCAGACGATAGGCTTTGGAGCCGGGCACTTTGAAAATACGTGCTCCAGGATCCCGCAGTTCCAGCAACCGGTGAAGCTCGGGAGGACCTCCACTGGCTCACGGTGCCCCTGTATATCGTAGAAGCAGATAAAATCGGCATCGGCTTCCGTGTTTCGGCCGCGGATCCGAGAGGCCGCTCGTTTTGGCCGTGGACGACTATTTTCGGCTGTTGTCGGGGCGGTTATGGAGGGAATCCCTGTCTCCTGGACTGGTTCCATGTCCCTGGGTTGCGGCGGAGTGGCTTCGTCCTGTGTAGCCGCGTCGACCCTAGCAACAACCGCTGTCTGCGCTGCTCCGTCCCGAGTGGGCGGGAAATCCCGAATAAAGATGTGCCCTACTCCCGCATCCTGGGTGGCAATTCGGGGAACCTTCCCTAAGCATCCCGGAGCCCAGCAATGGCGGCGACGCATCTCTTCTCCTCGTGCCACTGGGCTAGGAGTTCTCGAAAAGGTTCCAATGGGGCGCGAATGTACGTCTCGTTACTAGGTGCGTTATAACAGTAACAGGAGGAACCTTTTCCTTGAGTAAGGTCTCCAGTGATTTTCGCTCATCGGGTTGCAGCAATTGGAGCCCGCAAAGGACGTTGCTGGAGGGTAACGGTTTCGGATCCCACTCGAATGCGAAACGACGGGATGGCTCCCCTTCCATGAACCATGTGAAATTTTCGAACTTGGTGATAACCTTGAACCGGTGTAGAAAATCCAGACCCAAAATAACTGAAAATCGCAAGTTAGGGATAATACGCGCGTTAACCTCGGCAGTGTGACCGTTAAGTTCTAACGGTGACCTTACGCGACCGATGATTGACGTTGCAGTCCCGACTGGGGTTCTCACAATTCCGTTATCCTCCGGAGTTATCGGTAGCTTAAGGTTTTTGAGGAGCGGTAGCACTGAAGGACCGAGAAAAGTCCGCGAAGCCCCCGTATCAATGAGCGCACTCAAGGGGTGTCCTAAAATCGAGATCGTGACGTAAAGAAGGGACGGCAGATGGTGGTGGGGATTATCGACAGAGGCCGGAGATTCGGCACAGGCTGTTCTGGCCCCTGTTAACAGCCCGTTCGTTCGTTTCCCGCACACTCGGAACAATCCACGGTATCTACGCCTCGCCGGCCGCATCTACGACAATATATTCCTAGCGGGGCTGGTGACTGCGAGCAGGAGCGACATTCCAAACGGGTAACGACGCGTTGGCCACAGCGATAGCAAAATACACGTCGCTCCTCCCGACATTCGTTAAACCGATGTCCCGGTTGGCCGCAATTATAGCATAACGCGTTCGGCGGATTTCGCGAACGCGTCGCAAGGGTGTCCTCGGTTCTTTCGCGAGGTGGCAGAGTACCAAACCGCGGGTTTCCACCTGTCGGTAATGTACGTCGCTCGTCGCGTGCCTGATTATGACCGGTACCCGGGCGGGAGGCTGGAGTAGGGTTTCCGCGAAATACCCGTGATCGCGGTACCCTGTCTCGTGTAATCGAGTGGATCAGTTCGGGACGGATTTCGGTAAGGGACCTCTCCTGGCCGAGCTTCTCCGTCAGTGGTGCGCTCGGGATAGCCATAATACGCGGCGGTTTCATATGTCTGGTCCTCGAGTGAATATTGCGGATCTCTGTCCCACGCGAGATCATTCAGACCCGGGGGTGTTCGCCGTGTATTCGGTGAGTCTCGCGGTTCGAAACGGCGAGCTTCATGATCTCGTCGAAGGGGTCGGTAAGCAGATTCCGGCATTAGGGAACTATCTGCTGGAGGGGGTGGACGGCATGAATTCGCGACCTTTATTGACTTTTCGCGCCTAATCGCGGTAACCTCTAATTGATTCCAGGTTCTGACGGATTCTCGGTCGATAGTGACTTGAAGTCGCGGTAGCATATTTCTCAAAGCGCAATCCATACGTTCCTCTAAAGGCATTGGGGGATGTACGCGGTTCATAAGTGTTCGAATGCATGTCAGATAATCCGCGACTGATTCGCTTGTACCTTGGGTACAACGTTGAATCTCCTCCCGAATGGTGTATTGAAAATCGGGATCGCTAAACCTCTGCTGCCAATCGTGCTCGAAGTCTCGAAAGTTTCTCCAATCATTTCGGGTAGCCCGGAACCACTGGAGCGCTACGCCTTCCAGGAAGAAGGGCAGGCATCCGAGTAACGCATCGTCCGGAATAGCCACTACCTCGCGACCTTCGTTTAACCTAGTCAGAAACGGAATTCCATTTTCACCAGCACGACCCGAAAATCTCATTCCCCAACGTCGCATTACATTAAAAGCGGTCTGTACCATCGCGGCGCGATCCCGCCCTTCGTTACGCGCCTGAGCCTGAGCTCTGGATCCGCAGGGTCCATGGCTACGGACGCCTACCTCCGGACTCTGATCTTCATCGTGATACTCAACATAGCTCCTAGGAGCGCTCGGGTTGCCGCCTCGAAATCGATACTGGTCACCCCGAGGTCGGTAACCATTTTCGCGATCACCGTGCAAAGGCTCGAAACTGTAACGTCGGTAACCGTCGATATTCTCTCGTTGATTACAACGTCCATCACGTACCCCGATAACATCCTTATTCTCAATAGAACGGATATTTCCCAATGGTTCGACCGGCATAAAATGTCGATGCCGTGCCTCCCTTCCTATCTCGAAATCCTTGCGCTCACCGTAATGATCATTGCCATCATTATCGGTGGCCTCGCGCCCGAGATTACTAATATCGCGTCTACGTTCATTACCCTCCACCATGTTACCGACGGCATTTATGTCCTCATCAGGGTTACCGTGACAATATTGCGCGTGTATATTCGGATTCACCGGTCGAGGTACTTGAGTACTATTAGCGTTCGGTTCTTTCAAACCGCAGGCCTCCGTCTCCATCACGGTATCCAGGTCGGGTAACGTGTGAGAGGGCACGGACGGAAACGTGGGAAACTCTCTAGTTTCCAGGTGGATCGCGGTAAGTAACCGGGGGCGCAGGTCAGTCAACGCACCATCCCCGGATAAGCAACGTTGGGAAAGCTCCGCCCGTAATTCCCTCTCGGATAGTCCCTCCGCCCATTCTTGCCTATTCTGCCGTCCATGGCTACGAGATCACTCTGAGACAAACCCGTCACTTCCGAGGACCCCACTTTAAGGGTGCCTATAACCCTCCAAAAAGCTTACGCGAGTCCACCCACGGGTCCGTAAGGTTCTCAAGACACTCGATAACCAAATAAAAAAAATCACTCTGAGACGGTATCCGAGCACAAAGCACTTGAATGATAAGGAAATGAAATAGGGTTGTCCCTAAAACAAATACTGATTGTAAGTCGTGGCATGTTACGACTTGCAGAGTGGCTCGCTCATCGCGTCAAAGGTCGCCGGATGACTTGCATCTTAATTATTGGTGTCTGTCCGTTTATCATTATTATTAAAATTTCCTTTTTTTTTCATTTTTCACAAAGTACCAAACTAGACTTCGCCTCAGAGCTGTAGAAATTCCTAATTATTCATTCATTACACATAGTTATTATAAGTTCTCAATAACAGTACAATATAAGCAATATTAGCAACTCGCACAAATTATACTTTGAATAAAATTTAATTCAAATGGTGAAATATACTTAAAACTAGGGTTCATCTGGCCGCCACATTCACGAAAGCGCGCTTTCGACTGAAGTGCCTTTCTCTTTAACGGAAACCGAGTAACTCTATGATACGGGCTACTACAATTCGCTCTAAACTAACACACTAAAATATCAAGAACTGGCAGTCATTATTCAACTAGCCATACGCAACAATAAAACCAATATTAAACGAACCTAAAACTCCAAATGCCGACTAAAATTCATATAGCAAACCCGAAATGTTTGTTACTGCGCTGCCCCACGTTGGGCGCCAATTTGTGACCCCCCAAAATTCCGAAACAAAACTAAATCCGAAACGACCCAGAAAATGCCCAAACCATCGTCGTCGTTCGCAACCGCCCGCAACCGCAACGCCAACCAATAAAACCTCAACCAACCACATCCCGGGGGTCACAAGACCTTACGACGCGCAAGATGTTATTAAGGGTGCCAGGCATGCCGAAGCAGGCCGAATTTATAGGCGCGCCGCAAGGAGATGGTGTGCCCGCTATGCTCAGCCCCGAGATCTCCTCGGCACGAGAGAGGGCGGTATTCGTGCACAGTCAAAACCGAAACTAAAACTCGGCGATGTAAGATGGCGGCCACGACCAACGAGAACGGGGTTCAAAACGACGACTACGTAAATCGAGGTGCCAGACGTTGTCCCTCGGCAGGGGTACGGCAGGAACTTCCTAATCGCGGTGCCTTGCGACGGACTCAACCAGGACTTTTCGGACGCGGCGCCTGGCGATGAACTCGACAAGGACTTTTCCCAATACGGTGCCCGGTGACGACCTCCCCGGGACTTTCTAAGAAATCTTGCCCGTCGACGTACTAAGCGAGGACTTCCAAGACGCACTGCCTCGTGACGGACTCGAGCCGGACATTATACGCGGTGCACCGCGAAAACCCGGCCAAGAGACGACCGAGCCACCATCCAGCTAAACTCTATTCAAACCCCAGGATTCCACGGGAATAACGCGCAAAAAAAACAAACGGAACTGAACCACCCATAAACTCTACGGATATCTTGAATACTGCGGAGCGATATTAATCCTAGAAAACGCGCCCTATTCTGACGAAGTATTAAGCAAAATGTGGGTTGCCCCTTAAGGGCCGAGAGCCTTCGAATTAAAAGAATGCAAAAAAAACACGGGACAAACCTCCACTGCGGGTGCCCGTAGCACACGCCAAATACTGGCCGAGAATACCTTTATGAAACAGAAATAAGATTCACGAGTTTTACGCGTTTGCACCAAGGAGACGCCCGTAACCACAATTATCACATACGGGTAAATGGGCGACGTAACCGAAACTGGCAGACAAAAAAGAGACGATGAAACGACAAAATTTTGGGTTGCCCCGTAGGGGCCGAGAGCCTTCGAAATAAAAGACACAAAAAGCGCGCCACACCTCCACAATGGGTGTTCTTAGCCGCCATGGCCGATAACCCAAACATAAGAAAAATAATATTCAAGAGTTCGGTGCACCCTCACGGGTGTCGGTAACCCGATCCTATCATACCGGAACAACTGCGAAAGAGACGTAACGTCCTCTCTGTACCGACTAGTCGACCCAACGCTCCCCGTCTGTCCTTTTATGTACGTCTCGGGCCATCTCGATTAGATTTTCGAACGCGCTGCTTGGACATGCCTCCGCGGAAACCGCGCTCGCCCGCACATAAACACTTAGCCGTGGGTGATCCTTTGTGTCACAAATTCAGCGCCACCTTCCGAATTGTTATTATTTAGCTTAATCCTTTTAATGAAGTAACATTATTCCCTGTGAGCGAATCAAAGGCGATAGCAACATTACTTTTGTTTATATTGTTTATTAATCTCCTTGAAGAAGTTTTAAGGCCGTAAACCATTAAGTGTCTTTTTTAATTAAGTAACATTATTCCCTCTGAGCGAATCAAAGGCGATAGCAATGTTACTTTTGTTTAAATTATTTATTAATCTCTTTGAAGAAGTTGAAGGCCGCAAACCATTAAGTGTCTTTTTAATTAAGTAACATTATTCCTTCTGAGCGAATCAAAGGCGATAGCAATGTTACTTTTGTTTAAGTTATTTATTATTCTCCTTGAAGAAGTTTCAAGGACGTGAACCGTTAAGTTTATATTTAGTTAAGTAACATCATTCCCTCTGAGCGAATCAAAGGCGATAGCAATATTACTTTTGTTTAAATCATTTATTATGCTTCTTGAAGAAGTTTCAAGGACGGGAACCCTTAAGTTTATATTTTATTAAGTAACATTATTCCCTATGAGCGAATCAAAGGCGATAGCAATATTACTTTTGTTTAAATTATTTATTACTCTCCTTGAAGAAGTTTCAAGGACGTGAACCATTAAGTTTAGATTTAATTAAGTAACATTATTCCCTCTGAGCGAATCAAAGGCGATAGCAATATTACTTTTGTTAGAATTATTTATTACTCTCCTTGAAGAAGTTCCAAGGACGTGAACCATTAAGTTTATATTTAATTAAGTAACATTATTTCCTCTGAGCGAATCAAAGGCGATAGCAAAGTTACTTCTATTTAAATTATTTATTAATCTCCTTGAGGAATTATCAAAAACGAGAGCAGTTAAATTCAATTTGATTAATTAACAATTTTAGTTTGCTGTAATAGGTCACGGACGGTAGCAATTTATCTTTAAAGTGATTAAGGAGTATTTTGCTCGACAAAGAACCTCTACCACGAGAAAAGTCCAAAAACACGAATCTTTTATTAATATTTATCGATTCATTTGATGACGATACCCGCACTTCGTCCACAGAAAGTTACACTCGAGAAAGAACAATGATGCTAATCAATTTGCGAAGAATCTACGAATCACCGAAGAAAACTATTTATAACGGCGCTATCACGTTGTATTACGAACCCGGAACCATTCTAGGGAACACTTCAGCCGACCACGCGAGCGAGAACTATATACGAATTCCGGAAGGCTGTTATCGAGAAAAAAGCGGCTTTCCCCGCGGTGTCTCTGCCCCTTTTCTCTCGATTCCCCTCACGCATTCTGGAACCTTCTAGAGACTTCCAGAAGCGGTAAGCCGTAAACATCCATTGTCTCGATACCTCTATCAAAACAACAGATGCCTTTGTTTATCCCGTAACCATCATAACAAAGCGACGAGAACCTTTCTAATCGGGCTCTTTATGTTCAAATATTAACGAGAATTTCAAAACAATAAACGATACAATATTATCCGCGATGCAAAATATAATCTGTTTACGAAATTACCAAAATACCGAGAACCTTCTCAAGAAATTAATATTCCAAAATGATGATAAAAATGCCCAACTATGCGTACTAATTTTTATAATGACTCAAACCCGCTATTGCACGATATCCAAAAATCTTAAACAATGCAAAGGAAAAGAATTTAAACGATAAAATTTTCTTTTCAGTTTCGGATGAAAACCAAGACGAACTTATACGATGCATGATGTAATCTCCCCCCCCCCCATTTTCCTAAGAAGATGTTTACTTAATTTAACTTACTTTTACTTACTTTAACTTAATTTAACTTACTTTAATTTACCATAACTTAATTTAACTTAATTTAACTTACTCTAATTTATCCTAACTTAACTTAACTTAATTTAACTTACTCTAATTTACCCTAACTTAATTTAGCTTAACTTTACTTAATTTAATTTACTTTTTACGATCTCCGGAATCTCAACACTCACAACGCAATATAGGATATTTAAAAAATTAGCGCCTTCACAGCTGTCCCCCCTTTATATCAAAGAATATCTTTATTCCCCGGATAAAGCCTCCCGGCAAGACAAAGTCTATAATTTCTACGGCACTCCGTCCGCCATTGTTCAAAATCACAAAACCAAAACTCAAAAAAACCATACGAAACGTCACCGTAAAATTAGCGCTTCGAACAGCAGTCCCCCCTTATAGTGATCGTTATCGTCCCCCAGATAAAGCCTCCCGGCAAAACAAAGCCCGTTTCGGTACGGAGCGGTAATCCCTCGCCACGGGTCAGTGTAGTCCCTTACAAAAATTAACGCCACGAAGGACAGTCCCCCCTATTATGGAACTATACCAACCTGTGGTTTGGAGCTATATCGCAAAAAACCAGCGCCACTACAGCAGTCCCCCCATTTACCCCTTGATATGACCCCCGCGAGCAACAGTGCCAAGAAAAAATTAGCGCCACGATCGGCAGCCCCCCCCCCCCCACCCCATTATAGGCACTGCAGCACCCCTTCGGATTGATTCTCGCGCAGATCTACAGCTGTAACGTGTTGCCGCGTTACAATATATATTTTAGTTAGAGTAATACTTTCCTGACTTTGATGCTAGCAAAATTATCAATTACATCATCAAAATTTATTTGACTAGCCAAATCGCATTCCATTGCCAATGTTTATATTGCCAATAATTATAGGCACTGCAGCACCCCTTCGAATTGATTCTCGCGCAGATCTACAGCTGTAACGTGTTGCCACGTTACAACTGAATTGATTTTTCGAAATTCGGGGTCTGTAAGGGCAATTTTAATTACTATAGATGGTATCATAGAAAATAACAAAATCTACCAAGTTTCATAGTTATATTCGAATTTTTAGCACAATTTCCATTTTTATATGATTTAACCAAACCTTTTAAAAAACTGTGGCTTGGTATGCAATAAAAATTGAAATTATGCTAAAAATTCTAATATAAACATGAAACTTGGTAGATTTTGCTCTTCTGGAATTATTGCAAGTAGTTTGGTATCAATGAGTTGCTTTTCAGTCAATGAAAAAGTTAATACAAAATGCATTTTTTTGTTTCTTTGTGAAAAGTCCACTCGCAGTCGTATTTCATCAAAATGTTGTATTAACTTTTTCACTGACTGGAAGCAACTTATTGATATCAAACTACTTGTAATAGTCTCAGAAGAGCAAAATCTATCAAATTTCATGGTCATATTAGAATTTTTAGAACAATTTCAATTTTTATTGCATACCAAGCAACTGTTTTTCATCAGGTTAGGTTAAAGCACATAAAAATGGAAATTGTGCTAAAAATTCTAATATAACCATGAAACTTGGTAGATTTTACTCTTCAGAAACTATTCAAAGTAGTTTGATATCAATTAGTTACTTTTAAGGTAGTGAAATAGTTAATACAAAACACTGGTGAAATTGGGCTCCGAGTGGACTTTCGACGAAGAAACAAAAAATACATTTTTTCTTGAAAAGAAGCAACCGATAATTACCAAACTAATAATGTTACTTTTAAAGAGTGCAAAATGTAATTAATAACTTACACTGAGAGGCTCTTCGGACCGCACCCGAACTACTCAGAGTATAGCAGCGCGACGATGGTTTTCGCACAGGTGTCGACCGATTTTTCTGACGGGAGACGTCCGATTTTATCGGACCGCTGCCAGCCAAAAGTCGCAGGCGCGTGGGAATACGAAAAAGAGGCGACATTCATGCTTCACAAATATATATATATATATGTATATGTATGTACATGTAACCATAATAGGTAAAAGATGACAGCTGTATTGACAAGTGTATGATGATGCCGTTAATGAAAACTAATATATGGGTTACAAATTACTGTTAATTTTTTAATATAAGAGTTTGCTCGTTTATAGGTTATAACCCTAATAGGTGAAAGATGACAGCTGTATCGACAAATGTATGATAATGAGGTTAATGATATATAGTATATGGTTTGCAAATAACTGTAAAATTTTTAATATAAGAGTTTGCTCGTTAAAATTGAATAAGACCTGATTGCCATTATACATTTCAGTTAATTTTTATTATTCAATTGTATATGTACAATAAGAAACTATATAGCTTACAGGTCCTTTTAGTATTATGAGTAAAATATTTAAAACACACACACATATATATAATATATTAAATATTAATGGCGATTAAAACAGGTAGCAAACGTATATCTTACACATTCATGTTAGCAGTCGGACTGGGTTACGTATTAAATAATTTTTTCGGTTGGAGCACATATCTTATGTCTGCTTGTTACAGATATGAATGTTACACATATACCTATTTTTTAATTCTTAACACAGTACAAATAATAATATTTTTCGATACTAGTGCGTAAAATACGATTTTACGCACCGTTTTTAACATGCGATTAGATAGGCCTGTGCGTAAAATCGAATTCTTACGCACGCGTGTCGAACGATATTTTTCGATATACTATGCGTAAAATTTATGCGCCGTTTTTTGTGGGTCAACTATGATGTTACGCACGTGTGATGACCGCAACGCACGAGAGAGTCCGGTCAGCAGTAGTGCGTAAAATCGTATTTTATACACTTAAAATGGTGCGTAAAGTCAAATTTTACGCATAGTATATCCAAAAATATGAAAAGATTTAAATATACCCTGAATGATTTGAAAATAATTAAAGACTGTGAAATGCATTAATGAATTTTAATATATATTATATTGACATTCTAATGAAATATTCAATTTATGCGTATACCAAACACTGCGCACGTTGGTTATACATAAAACATAAACAACCGCCATGCGAAACTGTGCCGAAACGCGTGGTTCTGGGTTGGACCGAAATGTCGCAACTCATTCGGACTACGCGTAGGTTAGAAGCGCGCCAACTATCGGATAGCCTCGAACCAATTTCGGATGGCGTTCGGACAATTTTCGTCTGGCAGCGGTCCGAAAATTCGAAGCGTACACAGCCTAACGTTCGGATTGCTCTCGACCAATTTCGTACCGCTACGCGCCGAACAGTCCCTCAATGTATCTTTATCATAATTTGCAGCCTAAATTGTATTTTCTTATATCAATGATAAAACTCCCAGCGAAAAGGGGAATTAGCTGACTTAAATTCTTATATCGTCGATATAACTTCTATCGAAAAAAGGAATTGGATCTAAATTCTTACATCGTTGATTATTGTATTGGAATAAAGTCAAGATGTAGTTTTGAAGGCATAGACGTAGAAAATTAATTATATATCGTTCAAAAATGAAGACAGGAAATTTTGGGTAGATATATGTTAATGGTGTTCTCTCCAAAAGTCGGAAGTCAGATTTGACTGTGGCGGCACTTACAACTTATAAGTGTACTGATTGGAATGACATCTGCCGACGATATTACGAAGTTCGACTTTCGTCCTCTCGTCAGTATCGTATAAAAAAATTTCTCGAGGGGTTCTTAGCGGGGCACCAAAATTTTGTTTGCATGTGTATGAATACACATGTATATAGGAGCGACATTATTCATACATGTCAACCGGGGAGGACCGAAGTTGGCCGAGATCGCCAAGAGACCACCCGAAATTCGGTGCTATAGCATATATATATGTATATGCATTTACCGCGATCGTCCGAATGTTTCGACGGCGAAGCTCATTTTCTGTCGTGATGCGATCGAATTTGTCCCGGCAGCAATCCGATGGATTCAGACAGGGCACTCGTATACATGAGTCTCCCGTCGGAAAATCGTACGAAGTTATCGCATAGATTATATGACAAAAACGAATTTGTCAAAATAACATTAATTTACATCCTAATTGTACGTTCAACGCCACATTTCTTTTCTTGTAGATTTTAATCCTCAAAACTCGACAATCGCGTTGAAAATTTTTTATATTTATATATTTTTAAGATATTAATTTTAACGTTTTGTTCTATAGGAAAATGTTTTACACAGATTCAATTTATTTTCTGTCGTTTTTCTCATTGAAGGGTGTTACCACCATTATTTCTACCTCTTTATATTTTAATTTTCAGCTTGGTTTTATTTGTTTTCTCATCATTTTCGACCTAAAAACATACAGGGTGGTACAAATGTACAAATTGTAATTTTTTATCAGTTCATAATTTTCCATTCTTTACCACTTTTTTCACATCCATGTCAGAAGTTTAAAATGACAAAATGGCCGGGGAACAAAGTTCCGAAAATCAACACACCGAAAGGCCAAAATTTCGATACAGAACGGCTCCAGCGTGATTTTCTTCGCGTTGTCCTTGAAAATTTGGCAAAAAGAAAGCAAATTAAAATACCTTGGACTCACGCAATATTGAAATTTTAGCCTTTCGGGGTTTTGATTCTCAGAAGTTTGTTCCCAGGCCGACAAAATATGCATAAAATAAAAAATCATCGCTGAAAAATATTAATTAATATTGACGAAATGCATACACTAAACAGAGTTTGAACCATCTTAAAAGACTTTTTATTAATAAATTGCGTGACTTTATCTAAAAGACTGTATTTTTTCTAAATGTTTATCAGTTCATAATGGAAAACAATGTAAAGTCACAATATATAGAAAACTTTTGAAATTTTGTATATTCTTTACCAATAAATTGTTATAAACAATTATTGTTCATAAACAAAAAAAAAACAGGTATTTTATTTTTGACACTACCTGATGGGCCTTAATTAACGCACTTTCTAATGTAATTAATATACAGAATATATTCTATAACATCATAAATATATAAAGATTTAGAAAACCAAAATTGAAGGTGGAGAATTAAAAAACCTTGAAAAATTATGACGAATAGCCAGATGTATTTTAAAAAGAGAGACAGAAAAAGAAAGACACTTTTTATTTCGAGCCCTGAATCGTGACTCTTCAGTTTCTAAATATTAATCGAAAGTTTGACGAGAAAAATAACGTAAATTCATAATTATTATTTGTAAAAGAACGGATTTTGAAGATAGATAAAATCATAAACGTATTCTTCAATACGTGGAAGTAATGAAGACACTTCTTATGCACTGTTTAATATACCTGTGTATATGGATAAGGTATTTTATATTTATTGGTAAAGAATATACAGAAATTAAAATTTTTGTTGTAATATTGTAAATTTATACTGTTTTTCACTGTCAACTTTCGATATATATTTAGAAAAATTGGAGTTTTTCTATTAATGAAGTCACGCAACAACTTTTAAATGAATGTTGATGGGCAAATAAAGAAAGAACAATCAGAAACCTGCCAAAGAATTATAAAAAGTCCACTTACAGAAAAAAATTATATACATGTAAATGTGCATATTCTTGATTATTTCAGCATTACTTCCAAAATAATATTTCAATTGAACATATTCTAGGCACTGAAGTACAAATCAAACATTAACTGTTGAAATTTAGTATTTATTAATAACAAAACTTTTCAGAAGAGTCAAAGACTGCCAAATTTTATTATTAAAATTGTCACTTTTCTTTATAATTTTCAATGTCGAATTTTATATGCATATTTTGTAACCAATCGATTTCTCGCATGCATTTGAAAAAAAGTATATGTGGAATACATCTAAAATGATGCAGGCAGACCAATGGCTTGTTAAGAATTAACTTCAAGAAGCACTATTCTACTTGAAAACTAAAGGAATACGTGTTTGTTTACATTTTTATAAACAATTTTTTTTATTGGTTACTAAAATTTATTACTCCAAATTTTGTCAATAAAACAAATTTTTTTTAAGTTTCTCATTCGGATGCTCTGAATTTACTTATAGCCGTTTGAAGTTTCATGCAAATAAGTCTAAATCAGTAACAACTGCAATTTTTGTGTAAAAAAAGCGTAAAATTTTTGTTTTAAATCCGTTTTCAACTGATTGTACTAGTTTATATAGATATAAAGGAAACGCGAGACATTAAATCGTTAATAATGGGAGTTTTGTTACAAAATGATATGCTCAAAAGTTGTTTTCAAAAAAAGGGGGTATAACATTTTTTTTAAACTCCATTTCTTCAAATATCTTTGTTGGTATTGATTTTACGGTAAAAAAAAATATAAACAAAATGAAAGCTCACAAAATTTCCTATAAGAATGACTTGAAAAAAAACCTGTTCGTGGCGTTAAAGTTGCTTAATTTTACAGAATTCGTAAAAACGAAAAATTGTCCAGGTTTTCAATTACCACCTTAACATTGCTATTAATTGAAAAAAATTACGATAAAGTCATTCTTGTAAGACATTTTGTCGTAAAATCAATACCAACAAAGATATTTGTTAATTTCTAAAAATCAATATTTTTTCACGAGCAAAAGATATTTTTCTTCGGAAATGATGAAATAATGAAATCGTAATGATCGTTTGTACAAAAAGCTTTTTTGAACGACCGCACAGTAAGCCCATAAATAGAAAAAAGTGAAAATTTTCTACTAATAATGTATATCTCTATAGTATCTCAGTTTCATGTCTTATCCATTACTCAAAATATTTGAGAGTCGCTGACTAAGAACCTTATACCAGAATTTCAAAATTCAAAATGGTGGATACATTATGGTGGACATCACTTTTAAAATTTAAATGGATTTGTAAAAAACTTATGGTTATCTTGAATTTTTGGGCTCGATGATTGTGAATCTCAAATCAGATTTTTCCTTAAGAAATATCAAATAAATCACCTGTCTTTTCTATACAACCTTGTTCTGTCGCTCTTGAATTTGTTTCTTTGGTGATTTCTTAAAAGATCTTAATTCTTCATACAGCTTTTCCAACTTTTCAACACAGTGACATGTTAGTTGGATTGGTCAGTAAAAATTGAGTTTGATCGATTGAGTTTTCGATAAGCCGTTGAGCATGCCGGTCGCATTTCGTTTCGCTCCGGCAATTTTGTTGTTAATTATCGCTAATTTATAATTTGAGAAATTGTTCCACCGATTCGGTTAAGATCGTAAACAGTAGCCGCTGTTCGCATTGTAGTTTTTAAAACTTTTTTGCTTTGGTGAAATGTATCTCGATCTTTAGTGAATCATCTCTGTCGTGTCTGTCTGCTGTATGCGTTGTAGTGTACACGTTTGGTGACTTGTTTTGATGAGTCTTTGCTGTGCTCGAGTTTTTACGTGAATATATCACTTGTGATTGATGGTTTTATGTGGCAAACTGAACATTTTTATCATCTGTATGACATCGTTGGAGTTTTGAAGTTTTGACAGTTCAAGTTTTGAATACTTTTCGTAGAAATACACTATAGAAGCATATTAATATCATAATATTGTCATCTTCTGCAAGTTTTCGCTAGAGACATTGTTTACGTCCGTGCTTTCATGTGTTAGTTACATTTCGTGTCTGTGAGTTAACACGTCTTGCATAATCTGGAAGTTGTCTATGTCGCGAGAGGGGATTCCCTCTCCATCTCACTCTGAGTCAATCCTTACTGCTGCGTTGATTTGCAAAATCCGAAATGGACCCTGCGGCAATCCAACACATGCAGGACGCTATAATTACTGCACTATCCGTCAGAATTGACGCTGTCAACAACAAGATCGACGATGCAAATTTGGAAAGAAGGACCGATACCACCCAGCTGCTTAGTGCTTTTTCCGCTTTCAAGACGGAGGTTTTGGAGGAGATCGCGGATCTAAAGGAAGCTATGGCTAAAAAGGATGACGAAATCCGACTTCTGACTGCGAGGCTTGAGAAACAGGACAAAGACTCCAGGAAAAAAAATGTCTTAATTAAAGGCCTTCAAACGACTGGTGACATTACTGCTGCAGTCGAGCAATTTCTTCAAGCCTCATTCAATTTAGTGGGTGTAGTTGACGTGGCCTACCTCATTAAAAAGGAGCCTGCTACCCTCTTGGTTGAGCTAACGTCAGCTCGAGCTAGAGCTCATATTCAGGCAAACAAGCGCTTCCTTCTTGCCAAAAATCCCACCGTATTCATCACAGGCGATCAGACGAAGCACGAGGAAATGATTGCTTTCCATGCACACAGAGTGGCCAATCAAGCCTCTAAAGAAGGGAAAAAGGTGGTACGAAGACATCTTCGGCTGCAAATCGATGGTGTATGGCATACCTGGTCTGAAGCTCAAGGCACCTTCACATGCTCTTCAACGGCTCCCTCTGTAACCCAGCTTACTCCATCGTCATCCAAAGAATCTCCGGCACGTAGAGTCCCAAAAAACAGCAGGTATCCGCCCCATAAGCAAGGTTAGGGTCGGTTTCCGTGTCTCCGCAGACCTTGCACATCGCCTCGTACCTCGTCCAATATTGTCTTCACTGCCGCCCTCTGGGCCTATCAGGGATAAAGGACATGTAATTGCGGCAACGGCCCCTAAAACTTCTATTCTGTTTTGGAATATGCACGGACCGCAGAATCTCGCCTTAATTGATGCAGCTGCCGCCAACATTCTGTGTTTAAACGAGACCTGGAAGCACGACGTCGTTACCTTGACGAAATTCCAGGACCATATCTTCTTCAATTCGCCAGCATCTCGGGAGGGCACCAGGGGCAGGTACAGCGGTGGTCTACTCACAATTATACCGTCTCAGGGCTCACCTGGGGTTCTTGAGGTCACCGCCAATTGGATTTTTTCACACGTTAAAACTGTTCCGTTTCATGTAATTATTGGCTCTTTTTATGTCGCTCCTAACACCAACCTCTCTCTTCTTCTTGACTCTTTGCAAATCACTCTAGACAACCTTTCTGCCTCGTTTCCAACAGCTATATTTGTACTTGGCGGTGACTTTAACTCCCGGGTGGGCCCTCTCGACCTCGAACGTGACTTTTCTGATCTTTTTGTTAACTCGCTTCTCGCGATACTACGTCCAACGCTCGAGGTGCTCTATTGTACGATTTTATAATCAAAAACAATTTCGTTCTACTTAACGGGCGCACGAGATCCGATTCCCCGGCTAATTTTACTTTCTTGAACGAGCACGGTCGAAGTACAATTGATCTGGTCTGGATCTCCGGTAGTCACCTTTCTTTTGTCAGCAATCTCGAAATTGGTAGGATCCCCGTCGCAAAAGCCCGGAGGTTCAGACCATTTCTCCGTCGTCCTGAATCTTGAATTGTCTTTTTTGCGACAGGAGACTTTGCCACCCTTGACGTGTAGCGGGGGAAGACGGAGGGTCTTGCTAACTCCAGAAGGATCTTGCAAATTTAAAGAGGCTTTATCCAACACCGATAGACCTGGTGCAGACATTGTAAACCAGCCTTTTGCCACGATCCTTCCTCTTATCTCCTCAACGCTGTCGAAGGTGGCGAATTCCGCCGGGCTTTTGCGAGTTTTTTACACCGGCCGTTACACCTCGCGACCTAACATGCCGTGGTTCAATGGAGACTGTCGGCAAGCGCGAAAAGGATTGACTTGGGCGCTCACATCCCTTCGCACCAGTTTCTCACGTCAGTCGGAATCCGATTATCTGGCTGCTAAAAAACTATATACTTCGGGTATTACTAAATCGAAGAAAAATGCGGTAAAAGATGCTAGAACTTTCTGGACCTTAATCCGTACCAACAGACGTTCTTCTTTGCGAACTCTGGCAATCTCCATTGAATCTTGGAACGAGCACCTGTCAACATTGTATCCGACTACCTCTCTTTCCTCGGTTACCCTCTCAGGCACGTATGACAGCGAACTAGACGTTCCCATTACAGAACAGGAACTCCTGAGGAGCATGGGCAAGTTGAAATCTGGCAAGGCAATGGGCCCCGACGATATTCCTGCGGAGCTGCTTAAACTGCTAGACGGTCAATGGCGAGGGTACACCCTCGACCTTTTAAACTACATATTTTTATATGAGAGATTCCCGGAAGGGTGGATGAGTGCCAGCTTGTTCATGCTATTCAAGAAGGGGAATAGGTACAACCCGGAAAATTACCGTGCGATAGCGATCACAAATGCGTATTCGAAACTACTTTCCCAGATTATCGTGGAGAGGATGGAATCATGGGCAGCTCGATCTAACGTTCTTCCCATGGAGCAATCTGGCTTCAGGGGAGGTCGGTCAACGCAAGATAATATCTTCACCCTCCTGACTGCCTGCCAGATTCACTTAGGGCATAAGGCTGCGAAATGCTATGCCCTTTTTATAGATTTTGGCCGCGCCTTTGATTCCGTCCCCCATGATCTCCTGTGGCAAAAACTTTACAGCCTTGGTCTAAGTGCCAAAATAATTCGTTTTCTAAAGGCAATGTATACTAACGCAATGGTTTCAACCACGAGCGCGGGGACAGTCTCGGACTCCTTCAGGGTTACAACCGGTGTTCTGCAGGGTGAAATAATCAGCCCTTTACTCTTCATTCTTTTTCTGGCAGACTTACCTGATTATTTTCGTACACGAGGGGTGAGAGGTATTGATTATACGCGGACCTATGACCTTCTGATGTTACTCTACGCCGATGACCTGACGATTTTTGCCTACTCGCCGGTTGATATAAAGATAAAGCTCCGCATTCTTGAGGAGTACTGCCTCCAAAACGCACTTACAGTTAATACCGATAAAACTAAAATAGTAATCTTCAGAAAAGGTGGAAGACTTGACTCGGCCTCCAGTAACTTTATGTATGCCGGAAACTTGATTGACATAGTCCCTGTTTATAGATATCTTGGCATAATCGTCTCGTCGTCGGCGAGGGGTCTCAAAGCGGTCGGAGATGCCATATCGAGGACTCAGCAGGCAACAGCCTCTGTCCTCGCTCTGATGGCCTCGGTGAAAGCGGATGCATGGTATCCTTAAATTATACCAGGCGATGATAGTCTCAGTGCTGCTCTATGCTGTCCCTTGTTGGGCCCTTCAGTATTTTGATCACCTTGAAGCCATTCAGATTGAATTCTTCAAGCGTGTGTTTCGTTTGCCTCCAACGGCTCCGGCTTATCTGGTTCGTCTTGAACTTGGGCTCTATCATATTTCTGTTGAGATTACAAGGCAAGCGATGCTATTTGTTATAAGTATGCTGAAACAACCCTACGATAGTCTCCCCCGTGTGGGGTTCCTGTGTCTCCTTGAACTTGATCATAGGAGAAATAACCTACCAGCTTATAACTGGTCTATCGCAGTTGAAGCTTGTTTTGTGCTCTCCGCAGTTTGAGGATTTGTGGACCAACTTGTCCTCGGACATTTGGGAAGCAAATATATCCCACGTTTGCCAGAAATTTGCGCACCAACAGCGAGTGAACGACTTATTGCGCTACACATCCTCGAACTCCCCTCTGTTCCCTCTTTACAGACTGTTCTCCGACGGTTTCGAAAATTTATATCCCGGCCGCTATCCCATAGCGTACGTCCGAGTGAGGATGCAACTGCGTACCGCCACGTTCCAATCGCGTACTTTTGTTCTCGATCACAACTCCTTTAAGTTCGATCCAACCGCGAATTGCCCGCTGTGTAATTACGTCGCATACGATACCCTTTATCCCTTTTTAGGTGATTGTTCGCAAGCGGAACCCTGCCAGGAACTGTTGTTCAAAAGTGCGCGAATGGCAGAGTGCTCAGCGACAAATCCACTGCCCTATCGGTTGGCAGCCGATGATCTGGAGGCAGCACAGCTGCTGTATTACTTTGTTAAAAGTTGTTTCCGCAGAAGGAATTTTTTACTTAACCCGTAAGATCGTGTTTGTACTTACGTTTTCGTTCCGTCCTACTTTAACATGTATTGCATTTTTCCGCGGCTTAAACCTTCCGTTCCCGTTTTGTATTTCTCTTTTATTTACCTGTCAGTTTATTTTGTATCGCGTTTGTTGACATATGTAAAAGTCACAGCCGCCGATAAGCGGCCGAAGCGACATCGTAGCGCCATCTCTGAAGTTCGCGCGTGAGCTCCATCGAGTCGATACCGTCACCGCTCTACTTTGATGTGCGCGCGTAATTCATTTAAATCTTGCGCCTCTTAACCCGTTCAATTTAACCCTTTCGCCGTCTGATGAGCGAGAGTTACTTCCGCTTTTCCTCGTCTTCTCGGAACTCGAGTTCCGAAAAGACAGATTCGATTCGGTCTCCGCCATAGTAACACCCGTTACACGCCTAGGAATCTGAGATATTTGCTCCGAGGCAAATCGTATCGCAGATCTCCAAATTCACTGCATCCGTCTTACTGGATCTCTTCAGATCCAAGTAAAATTAAACAAGTTTTCTCCCTTTTTTTATTTTATTATTATTTCTTTATAATTTTGCACAAGTGTGGATTGAAATTCTGCACACCGCGAGACGAAAACTGATCGGTCGCGAGTTAATTTTAAGTGCAAATACGTGTAAACTTTTGTGCAATACAAATTGGATTATTGTGAAAATCCTGTGTGTTTTAATTAAAACTCCTAAAACAAGATCCTGGGACCACGCAGTCTGCAGCCGCGGTGCATTATCATTATGTGCACGGTCAATGACGAAAATTTTGCGATCCTGCCAGGATCCTCGGTATAAGGAGCATTAATTATTTGAAGAAAATTTTGGACATTTTGGACATTTCGAACTTTTGGAACGGACTTTTTTGGAAGGTGTACTGTGTCAACGCCAGTGCAGTGTGAACTTTGGACAATTTTAGTGCCCCTTTGTGTCAGTGCACTATTAAAAGGACAATAGTAAAAATAAATTCACGCATAAATTTGAATTTAGCGCGCCGCGCTAATTAGTTTAAGTAGATTACTGCTTAACGTGTGCCTTCGGCTGTACTCGGCCATTTCCGGAATCATACGATTCCTCTTCCTTCTCGGATCGGTTCGTGACGTCACAGCAAGTCACTTCTTACTGCGTAAACACGTCTCGGGAAGCGCCGGACTTTTCCGGCTTATCACCGAACATTTCGGTACGAGTCATTCACTCGAACCACTCCTCCCTCCCGATCACCGGTCGAAGCGTCTTCGGTACCTCTCCGAACGGTCGCGAAGTCTTCCGGCTTCGAACCTGTACGAGTGCGACGCCCCTCCAAGGCACGCACGTACACTCGCCACGAGTCGCTACTCCCGATCATGCCTACCTCGGGTAACGGCCACGCCTGGCGCGCCATTCACTTTGCGCACCAGCCAGTGAACGGCCAGTCAATTCACTCGGGCCGCCCCAAGCATCGTACCAGCTGCATTCACTTCGCAGCCCGCGCATCACGCGTATGCATGATCGCATGCTCGAATACCTGCTGTCTGTGAATCTCGCGTGTTCGAGTCAATATGACGCCAGGAAAGCAGCAAGATGCCACAGACGAATACCACGCATTCGTTCAAGCAATGGCACTGCAAATGGATGCTTTAGGTGCAATAAAAAGAGCAGCTACCATGCTCCAAAAACCTGACTTGACCTATGATCAAGCGGTGACACGACTAACATTAGTCGAAAAGAGATGGCAGCTCATTATGGATCGGCACGAGGAGATGTTGCCATATAAGGATCTGGCCGCCTGCGCCACAGGGCCGTATTTTACGGAGGACTTTTTGGCTACCACGGAGGAGATTTACGTCGACACAGTGGCAGGACTGTCAGCTGTCATACGATTGACAAATCCTACTTCCACGCCGCAGGCAAACGCCGCAGCACCAGTCGTCGCTTCAACTTCAACTTCAACACGCACGCAAGTACCAGCTGTTAGGTTACAGCTGTTCTCGGGTAATTTTAATGATTGGATCGAGTTTCGGGATCATTTTTCCGCGTTGATTTTAAAGGATAACTCGTTCGATGCCTTCCATAGGCTTTATTATTTGAAATCATGCCTCGACGACGAGACCGCGGCTATTTTGAAAAATATCTCGGTGAATGCCGAAAATTTCGACTTAGCATTGACTCTGTTAAGGAGTCGCTACGAAAATAAACGTAGAACGCTAAATTTGTATTTATCGAATTTATTTTCTTTGAAACCGGTCTTACGCGAGAATTCAGTCACGGATTTTAGACGATTATTAGATTCGGCTCAAGAAGCGTGCGATGCGCTCACCAAACTGGACCGACCAGTTGCGGATGATATCGTAGTTTTTTTGATTACGCAACGCCTGGACCGCGGAACGCGCGAGGCCTGGGATTTCTCGCTGGACGACGATGCCTACGCGACATATGAGCAATTGTCAAAATTTCTGGCAACGAAAATTCGATCGTTGGAAGCCGCACCGAGATTCGATAAACCTCTCAAATCGCAATCATCGCAGTCGTCTACGAAAGCCAATGCCTCTCGCGCTCAAGCACACCACGTCAGTGCAGATACGAGCACCGCATATAAATGTATAATATGTAACACGTCACATATTTTATTCAAATGTTCCAAATTTGGAGGGATGTCAATATCTCAACGCTGGGATTTAGTTAAAAAACATGCGTTGTGTGTTAATTGTCTCTCACCTCATCATAAGGTTAAACAGTGTAAGAGTGAGAAAAATTGTATACATTGTTCTGAAAGACATAACTCACTCTTGCATAATGAGAATAGAGATAGTGTTCGGGAGAAAGCCGCCATCTCCGGCGCGAGAGGTTCGCTGTCGGTAGGAACTGGAGAAGAGGGGATCGGCGCGCCCAGGGAAGGACCTCGGATTTGTGGCGGGAGGACCGCAGTAAGTTGAGTCGTCTGCCGACCGTGACAGTGTGAAGATCGGGAGTTTTTTCCTTTTCCTTTCGACTTCTTGGCGTACTACAATTCACTTGAGGATTCGCACAAGCGCATTTGGAAACGCCTAATATTTTTCCTGCGTCTCTGCCTGCGGGGCTTCGGAGGAGACAGAAGAGTTCATCTTGGCAAAAGGTACTTTGTGCAATGTATTTGTTTCTTACTTTCGCCTTTCTCCGCGTCACGTCCTCTTTCTCCCTGCCGTATCGGATGACAAAATATACATGAACCAAATTATTAACATTGGTTCTTTGTAATGAAACTTCAACAGGTAAATAAATAATTGATTCATATTCAAAGTGTATTCATTTCACAACCAAGGTCTCTTTAATAAGTAAGTGACTTGCTTTTCCATCTTCCCCTCAGTCACCTTTTCAGCGTCACGTCTTGTGTCTTGTTATCAATACAGGTATCGCCATACCTAAGGGTTTTCTTTTCTTTAGAAATTAATATTTACCATACATGCAATTGGGGATTCGATTTCACACTAAAACATTGGTCCTTCGAGTCGGATACGGAGGGAGAATGCGGTAAATGATGGCGCGAGAAGGAGAAAGTTGTTTATATACTCTTGCCTGGTTACGGCGCTATTTCTTTCTCTCTTCCTTCTTCACGTGAGACCTTCTCGCGTGCTCCATGCGAAGACGAGTAAGCGGAAAACGATACACTCTTGCCTGGTTACGGCGCTATTTCTTTCTCTCTTCCTTCTTCACGCGAGGCCTTCTCGCGTGCTCGATGCGAAGACGAGAAAGCGGAAAACGATACACTCTTGCCTGGTTACGACGCTATTTCTTTCTCTCTTCCTTCTTCACGAGAGGCCTTCTCGCGTGCTCGATGCGAAGACGAGAAAGCGGAAAACGATACACTCTTGCCTGGTTACGGCGCTATTTCTTTCTCTCTTCCTTCTTCACACGAGACTATCTCGCGTGCTCGATGCGAAGACGAGTAAGCGGAATACGATACACTCTTGCCTGGTTACGACGCTATTTCTTTCTCTCTTCCTTCTTCACGAGAGGCCTTCTCGCGTGCTCGATGCGAAGACGAGAAAGCGGAAAACGATACACTCTTGCCTGGTTACGGCGCTATTTCTTTCTCTCTTCGTTCTTCACGCGAGGCCTTTTCGCGCGCTCGATGCGAAGACGAGAAAGCGGAAAACGATACACTCTTGCCTGGTTACGGCGCTATTTCTTTCTCTCTTCCTTCTTCACGCGAGGCCTTCTCGCGTGCTCGATGCGAAGACGAGAAAGCGGGAAAATAAAAGTTTACTCTTGTGTCATTTGACGCGGCGACGAGATGATGAAAAGTTTCACTCTCCAGATCTATCTCATTATTGTTCATTTTGTTTCATCAGAATTTAGAACACTAATTCGTTTCGGAATAGAACATTTAAAGGTTTAATCGCAAACCTATTTCCGCCAGCGGTTTATTTATTAATTTTTATTATTCCATCATTATGATTTATTATTTGGTCATTTTTATCCATTCTTTTATTAACCTTTGTCATTATTATTTCATTGTTTATCTGTCATAACTTCTCATTCACTGTCCTTGTCATTATCACTGTTTCGTTTGTGTTGTATTTGTCAGCAGTGTTTCCGTTTGGAACTATGTTTATTATCCAATGTTAACGGAAGAACATAAGAATTTCTCCTCACCAAAATACGACCTAAGTTTCTTTAAAATCTAAAGTCACATTTCATGAGGATACTTTGCATTTAATCATAATTAAGCACTAGATTTGTTCACACCTACAAACCTTTCTGAGAAATATCTGGGCAATGATCGCCCACTCACAGAAAGTTGTTCAAAATTATCCATCTTTTCTCTTATCACTATTTGTTGTGGTTTTATAATTGGTTATGATTCACTGTAACGATCATTACATCAAGCCGTGTCTGGAACGAGGCAATAAAATAGCTCCGGTCTTAAACAAACGGTCTTTCATAACAACTATCTGAACCTATAAAAAAAATATAAATGGGTATACGGTAAGCCTTTTCACACTTCAGAAAACCATGAAATGCAGAACAAACGGAACGTTGACCTCGATAAGATCAGTCCGCCTTGGTGCATTACGGATCCTCAATGGATACCGGAGTGCAGAGGGAATGAATTCCTATAACGACAATTTAACTTTAAACAATTGAATATAGCACTCGAGAGCAAAAACTTCAAATCAGCCTGCGGAACTGATGGAATTGATTATGACATATTAGCACTTCATGATATCACTGGTGCTTTCGACATCATCGATATGCTGCTCGAAAGACTTGCATTGATGAGATGTCCGACCGTGTTTGTTAAATTTGTAAAATTTATAACCACGGAAATGACCGCAACCGCGAATAACTTAGCCGACTCCACGCGAAAGATCCATAAAGGGGTCCCTCAAGGGGGGAGTGCTGAGCCCATTACTATACATGATTTACGTTGCGACATACTGGATATATATTTACGAATTATCTACGACAATCTTTTTAACCGAGGCCTCGTGAATTACAGCACATAAAACTACCCATATTCGGTCCCTTGGAATCTGGTTTTAATTATAACTTATCATTTCAAGAGCACATCGAACGTATATGCACTAAAAGCTCGCGCACTCTGAAATTAACAAATTTTTTTAGAGACACATGGTGGAGCCGACCCATACGCACTCGTAATGTTGTACAGGAGTTTCATGCGCTCTATCCTAGAATGCGGTATTTTCATCTATTTTTCAACACAAAAACGTTAGGTAGTTCATACCCTACTGCACAGGTCAAGCACGAGACGAAAAAATAATGTTTTTATGTCACCAAATTTGATTCATAAATCATAAAATATCTTTATAACTCTGTACGCGATAAAGTCACGAGTGTAAATGTTATTATAATTAATGTTTAAATAATAATAAATCTCCCATTTGACTAATACATTAAGTAAACAATTAGATACGGCAACGTTGCGAATCAAAACGAGAGATTCACTCGTCAACAGAACCCCTAACTCAACTGACATTCCATAGGTATTGTACATGCGCAAAAGGTGCCGAGTGCGCAACATTGCCAAATCAACGTTCTGACGTGATCGAGAAAATTTGCCACAAAAACACGATTTTCTAAAGGTTGTTATGGAGAAACTATACGGTGAATTCTATTCAGCTTTAAATATTATGTTCTTAATAGACTAATCTACACTCATACCGTTTGTTGTTCCGACCGTGAATGTAATAAAAGAGTTCTTGCAAAAAACATCACATTTTGAGGTCTGAAATCATGCATCCCCATAAACTGTCATAGTAAAAAATCACATTTTATATACGCTTTTTCTCAGTAACTACACGGTCAATGACTCTCAGATTTCACACAGGGACGCATTACGTATTCAAATATTTTTTCTATAAATTTCGTGTTGATGGTGAACAAACGGGGTTTCGTAAGAACTACCTTAACAGAAAAAATAGAACGCATTCAATACGCAGCAATAAGGTTAGCTGTAGGATTCCGTTATTGTACACCTACAAACATCTTAATAGATGAATCGAAACTGACCGCGTTGGAAGAGCGAGCGAAATCCCTGTGCTCGTGCTATTTAAACAAAATTCACTCTAACACAGGGCTAATTATCCATAAGACAATCCGCAACCTGCAGAAAAAACTAATGACTACAAACCAAAATTTAATAACAAGTGACAGAGTTTTCTTACAATGTCTAAAATTCACAAATAGCTGTGCTGACACAATATTCTCTGACAGACATTTTATATATACACGCACGACTACGACAATTTCACCAGGTTCCAATAAACACCTCTTTTGGAGAATCACTTAAAATATGAGGAAAACCCTAACTTTATCTGCAGACAAATTAGTAGTGGAAGAAAAAGCGTTTGCGTCCCACACAGACTGGAGCGGGTACGGTGTTTCTGCCTCTGTGGGCACCTCATGTGTTGCCCACAGGAGCAGAACACCAAAGGGTTCCGATTATACAGTTATTCATAATATATAATAATTATTCCAATTGTAATAGGGAACGGTGTCAATAACGGCGCGTCAGTTTTCACCGCGAATGCATGGCACTCGTGGATGCACTTGACATTGCCTGGACCCAATCGCACCAGAATGTTTTTATATTTTCAGATTCCGTACGCATAAAATAATCCTACAGCAAATGTTCATTTTCTGCGCTCCCTACACGGCGGGCGGAGTTGACCCTTTAATTTTTGGAGAGGACAATCATAGCGGTCTGATGTTCGCTTGAGAAGCGAAGGCGGGCGGAATGTTCGGGAGAAAGCCGCCATCTCCGGCGCGAGAGGTTCGCTGTCGGTAGGAACTGGAGAAGAGGGGATCGGCGCGCCCAGGGAAGGACCTCGGATTCGTGGCGGGAGGACCGCGGTAAGTTGAGTCGTCTGCCGACCGTGACAGTGTGAAGATCGGGAGTTTTTTCCTTTTCCTTTCGACTTCTTGGCGTACTACACTTCACTTGAGGATTCGCACAAGCGCATTTGGAAACGCCTAATATTTTTCCTGCATCTCACGTCCTCTTTCTCCCTGCCGTATCGGATGACAAAATATACATGAACCAAATTATTAACATTGGTTCTTTGTAATGAAACTTCAACAGGTAAATAAATAATTGATTCATATTCAAAGTGTATTCATTTCACAACCAAGGTCTCTTTAATAAGTTAGTGACTTGCTTTTCCATCTTCCCCTCAGTCACCTTTTCAGCTTCACGTCTTGTGTCTTGTTATCAATACAGGTATCGCCATACCTAAGGGTTTCTTTTCTTTAGAAATTAATATTTACCATACATGCAATTGGGGATTCGATTTCACACTAAAACAGATAGTAACACGCGAAGATCAAAATCGCCTGTGTCACCGATCGACACGACTCCTAACGCCTCGATGGATTTAAACTTAGTACAAACGCATTTAAGTACGCCCAATACGGTATCGCACGTATTGTTATCGACAGCTTGGGTCGTCGTAACCGCGCCTTCTCAGCGTACGGTAAAATTGCGCGCATTGCTCGATCCCGGATCGACACGCACTTTTATTTCTCGCGAAGTCGCGAACCCTTTACGTACGACCGAATTTAACGCGAATATTCAAGTCACGGGACTCGGAAAAACTGGAATGGACCATGTCAAACGAGTGGTGCCGATTTCCATAATGTCTGCGCATAATAACGACGGCGTGAGATTGTCATGCGACGCTCTTGTTATCGATAGCTTAACTACGAACACGCCACATTTCGCACATCCAATTTCGCATTGGCCGCATTTACGAAACCTTGGTCTTGCCGATGGTAACCCCACCGACGACACCAAGATCCACGCACTGATAGGTGCAGACGTGTACCCCTACGCACTGAGCGATGGAATCGTGCGCGGAAAACGCGATAAGCCGATAGCGGTGAACACCGTCTTCGGGTGGGTTCTCTCGGGCATCGGCGCGGGTGGGTCTGGCGAGCGACCTGCTTACCCCTCCGTACAGGTCCATCACGCCCACGCACATCCAGTGCACGAATGTAAAACGCTGGCCGACTCATTAAATCGTTTCTGGGAAATTGAAGACGTGAAACCGAACGTTTTACTCTCGGACGACGACCAATGGTGCGAAAACCATTTTTTAAAAACCCATTCACGTTCACCGTCTGGACAATACATTGTTCGGATTCCGACGAAGGAACCTGGTCCTATCGCAATAGGCGAAACCCGGAGCAGAGCTCTACGTTGCCTCCAGTCCATGGAGCGCCGATTCGCGTCGAAACCTTCGGAACGCGATGATTATATTGCATTTATAGAAGAATACGCGCGATTAGGTCACATGCGTCCCGCGCCAATCGAGTCCATGCACGCCACACCCGTGTATTTACCGCATCATGCAGTGGTGAAGGCGTCGAGCACTACGACAAATACGAGAGTCGTTTTCAACGCTTCCGCGAAATCCGCAAACGGACGGTCGTTAAATTCCCTACAATACACCGGTCCAAAATTACAAGCAGATCTGCCGACGATACATTCGAGCTGCTTACCGTGACATACGGTACTGCGAGCGCTCCGTATCTAGCCCTGCGAGTCCTTCGGCAGTTAGCTGAGGATGAGGGAGCACGGTTTCCTCTGGGAAGGCAGGCACTCGCGAACAATTTTTTCGTGGACGACGCGCTCCTCGGTGCCGACACAACAGACGCATTGAGGCACGTGCGCGACCAATTAAATGAATTACTGGTCACTGCGAACTTTCGGTTGCGCAAGTGGGTAAGTAACGCCGCTATCCTCCTCACCGACATAGACGAGACTGACCATGGTCTTTCGTGCGGTAAGACACTACAGGATGACGACACTGTACGAATCCTCGGGATCACCTGGCATCCCATATCCGACGAGTACACGTATTTTTTCCGTACAACTCCGCCACCCAAATGGACCAAACGAGCGGTATTGTCGCATGTCGCGCGCATGTTTGATCCGTTAGGTTGGATTGCCCCGGTCGTGATCGTTGCTAAAATCTATATGCAACGCTTGTGGCAATCAGCTGTAGATTGGGACACCCCACTCCCTATAACGGCAACCTCCGCCTGGAACGAGTTTTTCGAACAACTACCGTTGTTATCGCGCGTTACCGTCCCTCGTTGGGTGGGAATGTCGAATTCCGGTAGCTGTGAGTTGCATGGGTTCTGCGATGCATCCGAACGGGCATACGCAGCCGTGATTTACACTAGGTGCATCGATAGTTACGGTAACGTCCGAACGACATTACCTTAGCGGCGCTCTATTGCTGTCGCGATTGCTCTCACACGTCAAAACCATACCGGCATTTGCTGATTGTGCAGCCACCTGCTGGACGGACGCAACGATTGTCCTCGCATGGCTTCAGGGTTCCCCAGCCCAATGGAAGACATTCGTGGCCAACCGTGCGTCCGAAATCCACGCGCTACATGACGGTCCATGGAGACATGTTCGTAGTGTAGACAATCCAGCGGACCTGGCGTCGCGAGGCGTTTCAGTAAAGGAACTCCTCTCATCGAAACTATGGTGGGCTGACCCGACCTGGTTACAGCATCCCGAATCAGAATGGCCAACTCACTCACCCAGACTTGACCCGGATGCACCACTCGAGCGAAAGGTCCCAGTGTTCCATGTCAAACTTGCTCCGGCATGTGACGCCAGTGCGGATGGCATCTTTCGCAAATTTACAACTTGGACACGTTTGTGTCAAGTGATACATTGCACACTAAGATGGTCCAAAGCGTGGAAACGTATCATACTCGGCGGTTCTCTCGTCCAACAAAGAGCTCATGTTACGATTCGCATTTTTTCTCTCCTTCAGTTCGCCCATTTCCAGGAAGAAATCAATACGCTCAATCGAAATCAGCCACAAGCCGATGGCACCCGTAGACTATCGGTCGGACAACGACTTTCGAACACGAGCCCGCTTAAACGGCTCAGTCCATTTTTGGATGAGCACGGACTTTTACGTGTCGGAGGACGCCTGTCACAAACGACGTTCACATTCGCTGAACAGCACCCCGTCATTTTACCTTCCGGTCATGTGTCACGTTTGATCATCGAGCAAGCGCACATGCGGTGCCTTCACGGGGGCATCTCCCTTACGTTGAGTACCGTACGCGATCGTGTATGGATCTTGCAAGCGCGCAAGACGGTACGCTCCGTGATCGCGCGATGCGTTCGATGCGCTCGATACGCGGCTGGAACGCCATCGCAGTTGATGGGTTCACTGCCCCCGGCTCGCGTCACGCGCCCCTCCCGTGCATTTGAGAAGTGTGGTGTGGACTATGCGGGTCCGCTCATGATGCGCTTGGCGGGCGGTCGAGGTCACATGTCGACCTCTGCGTATGTTGCCGTCTTTGTATGTATGGCGTCTCGGGCTGTGCACTTGGAGATAGTGTGTGACTACTCCACTGACGCGTTCATCGCCGCCTTTGAATGATTTTGTTCGCGACGCAGTTTACCGAGCGAGATGTTCAGCGACTGCGGTACCAACTTCCAGGGCGCCGATAAGGAACTGAAAGCTGCATATCGCGCCGCGATAAAGGCGACAAGTTCCAACAGCGAGTCGCCGACCACGGAGTTGAGTGGCGATTCTTCCCTCCATCCGCACCTCACTTCGGTGGGTTGTGGGAGGCAGGTGTGAAATCGATGAAGCGCCATCTCAAGCGGTCGCTTGGGACTCAAACGCCGACTTACGAAGAGCTGAGCACGTTGCTCTGCAAAATAGAGGCGTGCATGAACTCACGCCCTCTATCGCCACTTACCGACGATATTGAAAACCTCGATGCACTAACACCAGCCCATTTCCTTATCGGCGGACCTATGTTGGCACATCCGATATCTCACACCGTTGACTACTCGACAGGACGACGGTTGCGTTGGAAAGCGATCCAACAAACATTGGAACGATTCTGGCATGACTGGTCTAGAGACTACGTGATGTCCTGCCTACATCGCTCCAAATGGTTAACCTCCACGGCTAATATAAAAATCGGCCAACTTGTACTCGTGAGAAACGACCAGCTTCACCCATCTAAGTGGAAGATGGCTCGGGTTTTAAAATGCCATCCTGGTTCCGATGGCCATGTTAGAGCGGTTACGCTACGCACCGCTACTACGACGGTTCAACGACCGATCGTGAAACTCGCGCTACTGCCGGTCGACAAGCTGAGTCCTAGCTCACAGCACTCCGTTAGCATTAAGCGTTTAGACTAAGTTAATTTAAGGAATTGCATTCTGTTGCGATCGGATATCGCAAGGCGGGCGGTAATGTTGACATATGTAAAAGTCACAGCCGCCGATAAGCGGCCGAAGCGACATCGTAGCGCCATCTCTGGAGTTCGCGCGTGAGCTCCATCGAGTCGATACTGTCACCGCTCTACTTTGATGTGCGCGCGTAATTCATTTAAATCTCGCGCCTCTTAACCCGTTCAATTTAACCCTTTCGCCGTCTGATGAGCGAGAGTTACTTCCGCTTTTCCTCGTCTTCTCGGAACTCGAGTTCCGAAAAGACAGATTCGATTCGGTCTCCGCCATAGTAACACCCGTTACACGCCTAGGAATCTGAGATATTTGCTCCGAGGCAAATCGTATCGCAGATCTCCAAATTCACTGCATCCGTCTTACTGGATCTCTTCAGATCCAAGTAAAATTAAACAAGTTTTCTCCCTTTTTTTTATTTTATTATTATTTCTTTATAATTTTGCACAAGTGTGGATTGAAATTCTGCACACCGCGAGACGAAAACTGATCGGTCGCGAGTTAATTTTAAGTGCAAATACGTGTAAACTTTTGTGCAATACAAATTGGATTATTGTGAAAACCCTGTGTGTTTTAATTAAAACTCCTAAAACAAGATCCTGGGACCACGCAGTCTGCAGCCGCGGTGCATTATCATTATGTGCACGGTCAATGACGAACAGCGTTATATATGTAATTCGGAAACGAATCCTGTCGCAATAGAATTTATGTATTCTTATTTATGGGAACTAAACTTATCTATCTATCTATCTATCTACTGGTCCGTAAAAAAACAATAATAACAACAACAATAATAATAATACGTATAAATTGTTAAAATGATGGTAAATGGTAGTTAAGCTTTATTAGAAAGTTTTGTTACACTTATAATAAACAAGAAAAGTTAAGAAATTTAAAAACTATGAACCGTGGTCCTTTGAACAATTTGTAATATATAATTTTTATTTATTTAACAAAAATGTTTAAATTGCAAAAGTATATAATTTTAGAAGAAAATGTTATATTCGTAATCGGTAACCTAAGAAACTATCATATAGTAAATTTCAAGCAAATTCATTTATATTTTAAAAATTATGTCCGCCATAATGTATCCGCATTTTGGATTGTAAAATCTGATTTGAGATTTACAATCATCGAGCCCAAAAATTCAAGATAACGAGAAGTTTTATCAAAATCCATTTAAATTTTATAAATTATTTCCACCATATTGTTTCCGCCATTTTAAATATGGAAATTCTGATGACAGGTTCTTATTCAGCGACTTTCAAATACTCTGAGTAATAGGTTTCAAGACATGAAACTAGGATACTATAGCGATGTACAGTATTGGAAGAATATTTTCCGTTTTTTCCATTTAAGAGCTTACTGTGCGGTCGTTCAAAAAGTTTTTTTTTTTATATAAACGATCATTATGATTTCATCATTTCTGAAAGAAAATATATTTTGCTCATAAAAAAATATTGATTTTTAGGCATTTTACATCAAATTTTCAAGAAAACGATTATTTCCCATATAAAATACATGGAAAACTTCATGGGCCCGACGGCACCATTAAATATCGACGAATCGCAAAAAAAAATACGATCTTTTTATTTTCAATATAGAAGAATTTTGGGGGTTGTCCCAATTAAAATTCGCTACTTCGATTTTTTGTGGGCCACTCTAATATATATGCATATTATATATAGGGGAAGGCGGGGCGAAGCGGGGAGGATTTTTTCATTTGTCACATCTCTCCTTGAATTTCGTATTTATGGTGATACAAAGTATCATTTGATAGGTAATTTCATAGCCAATATTTACATGCATGTTAGTTACGATATATGTTTTACAGCTGACCAGCTATGGCCGATTTAAAAAACTTAAAAAACACGGGGCGAATCGGCGGTACCATGGTGAAGTGGCGAATCCTTATTTTTAGAGGTCTCTGAGATGACTATCATAAAATTAAGTCCAAATCATAATTTTTAAAGTTATTATAGTTTGTTTTAATAAAAATAAAATTTCCACGTGGGCGGAATGAACCTTTTCAGATATATCAAAATTTCAACAACAGTAAAAAAAGAAATTGCATCTTTGAATACTCGTATTATATCACGATCACATATTTTAACTTCGTCTTTAGTAACTCAATGCATTCATCAAAAGGGAATTCTGAATTAAAAAATAATCACGGAATAGAGATATCCGGGAAAAAATTTCGCCGCTTCACCCCAAACTATCATTTGGACTTGCAGATACGATATCTCATTATAAACACACAAAAAAGGAACAATTCATGTTTTATAAATAAGTAAAAAAAATATACTTTTAGAATAAATATATAAATGGCGATTATTAAACTGTCAAAATGAAAATATAGTCCAATCTGAGAACAATGCAAAGGAAAATGACTTGAAAATTTTGTTTAAAAATTACGTTTCTAGCTCCCAAACGTAGTTAACAGAACAAAAAATGAAATATCATGCCTCAAAATGTAAAAATTGGTGTAAACAATGAAACCACTCATGATATTTTACAATCAGTATGACCATAATGGAAATATTTGAGATTCGTCACTTCGCCCCTTTCGCCGGTATTACCTTCTTTCGTTGTTAATTTCATTACTAGTTGAGATTATAAATATTTCGACAAGGCCTAAACGTTTGTGAATCCGAGCGATTACGACAGAAGGTGTTTGAAATGTTTATGAAATTTCCAAACTATGGCATTTTAACATCTAATGCAATTGATAGGTTGAAGCCGTTAATTATTTTATTTTAACTTTATATTACTATACTATTACTGCGTGAATGTAGCCATAAAATACTTATTTGCAAAAAAGTACATGAAAATAAAAATTTTTCATATTTTTCTTTTATTCCATCGTGGATTTATGATCAAAATGATTTTTTTATTAAACACGCACATTAAAAATGTCATTATCTACAACTTTCATTCTATGCACTTTACGCACACGAAGCACGGTTTTAGAGTAATTATTGATTATCAAAAAAAAACAGTTTCGATTGTGCGTATTTGTTTTTTAAACCTTCATATCTCCGTAAATATTGAACGTTCAGCATTACATAAAAGAAGGAAAATTCTTTGTAATTTCATCCTCTACAACTTTTATTTGAAGCGTTTTGCGATCCGAATGGTTATTTTTTATTTATATGCGAAAAACGCGCGATCCTCGCGCTCATTACAGTTGATCCGCAAAACTGCCAATATTTGAAAAAAATCTCTCGGCCTCTATTGATCGTAGTTTCAAAAAGTTTTTTTAAAAAATGAAATTGTGCGGAATTTTCCTAGCTACAATTTTTGTATCTTTCTTTTTTTTCGTTTAAAGTGATATTTTTCGAGTTATTTCAGAAAAACCTATTTTTGGACACAGCAGTTTGTACGGATGAGGACTTTTGAGACAGTAAAAAGTACAAGATAAGCTTGTTTCCAAATTTTCAGCCAACTACTAATTTTTAAATACAAATCGAAAAATATCGGTCCACTTTAGTAGGCTATAATGCAATTATTTCTAACAAATTTTTAAACACAAAAAAATTGCCAAGTACTGCTGCAGTCCTAGCAATGAGCATTACGGATTGAACATTATGAAATTTGTAGTGTAATATATACACTGCAAATTATATTAATTTTCATATTAGATGTTTTTAACAGATCAAATTACGACCAATTTTATACTCGAGGTCATATCGAACTTCAATAAAATGCCGTTGACATACTACGTTTTCTACGTTCTACTTTTAATTTTAATAAAGTAGTAAATGCGTATCCGAAATCCCAAACCTCGGTTAAAAGCAATACAAAATTTGTTGCATTAAAACCAAAATAAAATAAATGAAAATGCATTCAAAATTTCAATCCATTTAAATTCTTTTCCGTTTACTGGGATATGCACTAAACACAAAATGGACAGTGAGTGCAGATATACTAACAAATTAATTTTGAGAATCGACCACATAAAAATCAGTTGCAATAAAATAAAAAACGAACATTTGGTTGAAACATAATATAGGTAAAGTGTGATATTATTCTATGAATAAAATGTCGTTGATATATACAGCCTTTCTATATGATCTTTAAAAAATATAGTAAACGCGTATCCAAATTTCAACAAAATGAAATAGTGTTCTATGACCCAATAAGCCCGAACCTCGGCGGCTATAGTGTAATCCGCATCGAAAGAAAGCTGGCACGATCTGCGAAGTTATTTCTTATGTATACGCACTTGTGCGTCCCTCTTACATGCTATCCGCGTAGAAAAGCAAAGCATTAGCAATATCTTACCAATATATTGGCCATTGCAATTGGCAATATATTGCCGCTATATTATTCATAATTAGTCAATATGTGGACAATATAGCGCTAAACGACATCTTCCAATATATTGCCAATATATATTACTAAAATTAAATTATTTTTAATTTATGAAAAAAAATTATTTTTAATTTTCCTTTAACTTTCGTTATTAATACCGGAGTTTAATCATTTTTACGCTCGCAAATAAATTCAAAAAACTTACACTACCTCGACGAGATTCGAACCCGGGACCCTCCCTCTTATTATTCCTCTTATTATATACTTATTATTCCTCGATGTATGAACTTTAATACAAAGCGTATGAATTAGATTATCAATAATTATAGACATACTAGCAATAAAACTAAACATCATTTGATTGTCACTTTTAACGGGGCTTTTGGAAGGTTAGAAGAAGTGCTGTTAGGAATGCAACGATCTTTTAGCGGCATATTTAATAATGTTTTTCTAAAAACCAATCCCTCGTGAATCTCAAGCAATATTATCAATTTCAGACCTTATGGAATTATAATTAGTTTACAAGTTAATTATAAGAAAATGTATTAGATTAATTATTGAACTATTTTAAAATTTTGTTTAAACACTTTTGCAAAATATAGAATACATGATTATGGAATAATATAAAAACAATAAAAGTAAACAAAAAAATTACGGAGCATAATGTAAACAATGCTTGGCAAAATAATCTAAATTGCATTAGATTACAATTAGTGAGTTTAGAGATTTACATAAAATTAGTGCTGACTTTCGAGTGCGTAGGTCCATAATTTAAGTCGAAAAAAATATTTCATGTTATTATTATTTTTTATTGTTACTATTTTAATAAATTTTAGTAAAACTAATTGCTTCACGAAATAAGTCAGTAAATTTTGCTATAATCGTTTCACTGGACAATAATAACATGAATTATTATATTTATAATCGAAATATTTTTTAAATTTTATTATTGGATTTTATTTTTCACTTCTTAAATAAATTTGTTAAATTATTAATGTAAAATATTGAATTGAAAAGAAAAATCATAAAAATAAAGTTGCTTCAAAATAAACTGATCTAATTTTTAATTTTATTATTTGTATTTTATTATTTGTATTTTATTATTTAATAACAAATACCTTCTCAAATAAGAAATCTCGCAAAAAAAGTCGCATAACTTAAATTGATGATATTGCAAACTTACTTTAAAGTTTTCATGATATGTTAATTAATTACCAATAAAAGTTAAATAACGTAAAACTTTTTGAAAAGTGTAAATGTCATATGTTCAGAAAAATCCATGTACAAAACAAAATGTGGATTATTTTAAGTATTAAAAAATTTATTGTTCAGGAATTCGATATCAGCATATCTTTTTTATTTATATAGTATTTTTTAAATAAAACAAAATATTATGGTTAACTTTATTGATTATAATGAAATCAAAATAGTAGTGTAGCTATAGGGCTTCTGCCGCCCCACCCTACCTCCCATCGATGATAGTGTGATGGAAGAATTGCGCAAGTGGGCCGTAAGAAGGTCAGAAGTGAAAGGAGGTTATCATAAATAATTTCACGTATTATTATTATGAATTTCGAAAGCTGTGAAGGTCGAAAAACATAGGTAATTTAATGCGTTACATTGTCGAATGAAAAGAGAAGGTAAAGGTCAACCAATATTTATTATTTCATTAGATATTGTTATTAATAAAATGTTTTTTCATTATAATTGAAAACGACATCTTTCTAATGCGTGATCTTACAAAATTCAATCAGAGAGATTGAAAAGTGTTGGTCGTTACACATTAGTATTGCCATGTGTCGAAAATCAAATGTCAAAAGTCGCCTTCATTAAAGGTCAGATATTGCTACATTATAGTCTCTCGCTCTCGCATACTCTTTGTTAGTTCCATCTAGCATCTATATTTCCCGTCGATTATCCATCGATTACTTATTCACCGTACATTTGTTTTCCCAAAACTTTCGAAAATGTATACAGGTCCAGACCCATCATTCCAATGTAGTATTGCCATGTGTCGAAAATCAAATTTCAAAAGTCGCCTTGATTAAAGGTTAGATATTGGTACATTATAGTCGCTTATGGAAATACATCGTGTCACGTCACCGCGACCACCCACAACGGAATAACTTTTTAGGAAAACCGATAGGATTAAAGACTAGAAATCGATACATGCAGTGCACTCAAAAATACATTTAACTTTATGACCCTTTTTTAACGCTCACTAAAAATTAAGCACGTAGCGTAGATTTCTATTCTGAGAAATCTTCATTGCCACCGAAACTCTTTTTAGACAATTACCGGTGTAACGCATGTAACGGTGCTGAAGGTTGTACGGATACTCCTACGCAACTTTTAATGGAACAAAAAACGATGCCACCCGAAATTCTTGGAAACCATTTAACCAGTTTTATTTTTCTTAGACAATTCTTAAACGAATTCATTAATAGCAACATTAACAAAAATCTCGATAACTGCACAGTCATTTTTAACTCCAAACTCGCGAATCTCAACCCGATCTGAATGTTGCTACTCATGAATTCCCGACCTTTAAACAATATTCTTTTTATATTTTTCCTTATCCTGTAAAACTTTCAGCCTCAATCATAATAATCCTAATAGTTCACCTAAGTAAAAATGCAAACAATTTATTATAACAATTATATTCTACAAACAGTGAGTTTTCTTCTCTTTTGCAAACAACAATTGTAAGAGATTGAACAAGGTGAATGGAAGTTGTAATAATTATGAATAACTTCGCACCAAACAACGACACAACCTCCATTCATTTTTGTTTAATCTCCAATTTAGCTAACTTGTAATAAACAATTGATGGTAAAAAGGAACATTATTGAAAACACCTTATAAATAACAAATTGGAGGAAAATTACTTCATCTCGCTCTACAAGTTCCATCTCTCGCTCGACAGTTTTCTGTCTCTCGCTCGATCACCGTTAATTGCCCTTTCCACCTGGAAAAACCATATAAAAAGGGGCCCGCGCATCACATGGACCAGAGAGTGCGCACCGCCGAACTGGATTGTCAATCGCCTGGTCAGTTTTGGCTCTCCTGGTTGTGTTTTGGGAGAGCAGCGGACTCCGACTAGACCCTGCCATCATCGAAGGACGTCCCCGAGAAGTTGGCACAAGTCCATCCAGAGAAACACTTCAAACCCGGTCGGATCTACCCCACGAAGAGGTTCCCAGGCTGTGCCGAGCAACAGTAAGATATTTATTCTCGATATCCCCTTTTTTTTATTATTAACAATTTTTTTTTTTCCCAATATTACAGGTACGTTTGAATATGTGAGACGAGCAAGCGTACCTACCCGAGATATTTTTTTGTTTTCTTATTTTAATCCCAATTGTTACCTTGAGACGAGTTGCCAAAATAGGCAACATTAGGGACCATTTTTTTTTATTTTAGGAGCGACCGGATTAAAATTCTGGGTGTCGTGGGAATTGACCTGCTGACTACCGGAATATTAATTCCTAGCTCGTAGGGCCTCCTCCCACCACATAATCCAATTTTCTTTATTATTATTTTCTATTACATATTATTCGTTTTTTTTCGTCAAGTAGGATATCCAACTAACCCTTTTCCCAATATAATAAATTCCTCGTCTAACCGATTGTTTCTCCTTTCAGTGAAACAACGGCGACGAAGGGCCGGACGCAAGGTTCAGGCGGAGCGCGCGGAACTAGAAATCCGCGAGCTCAAACAGAAGCACGAGCGACGAGTTTTGGAAGAATACCTCTTCTTAATTGCGAAAATACCGTTAATTCAACCTCCATTACCGAAATAAATTTGTTTTCACTCTTAAACCATTCTTGCTTCTCTTTTTTATTATTTGACCTTTCCCTATTACAATTTCAGGGACACACGCAGCCGACCCCCGCTCGCCAGAACCCGAGTAACCTTTAGTTACTCAGCCCTTTTACGATCCAACAAGCATCTTATTCTTTTGAGATGTTTGCTGGGTCGTAACATAAAATTGGTGACAGCGACTCTAGAGCGGGGACCTGTATGTGGTCCTGAAAACAATACGGGAAACAGCGGAGGTACAGAAACTCGTCGCACGTTCTGAATAATGATACGCCTTGCCTTGACATTTCCATTTTTTATAAATACAAGAAAAAATACTCACAAAATTAAAACTTGCTTAACAATTTGATTTAATCAAATTTAATTCAATTACAGATAAATTAATTAATTTAATCAAATTTAATTCAATAACAGATAAATTAATTGATTAATTAATTTACTCAGATTTAATTCAATTACAGATATATTAATTGATTAATTTAATTTACTCAAATTTAAATTCAATTACAGATGAATTAATTAATTTACTCAGATTTAATTCAATTACAGATATATTAATTGATTAATTTAATTTACTCAAATTTAAATTCAATTACAGACGAATTAATTAATTACAGATAAATTAATTGATTAATTTAATTTTCTCAAATTTGATTCAATTACAGATAGATTAATTAGTTTAATTTACTTAACCATATAAAAAAAAAACAGTTAAATAACTCCATAATAATCTCTTACAATTTTTTCTTCCTCATTCTCCACTCAAATTTTGCTTTAATATTTCAAAAAGAAAATATATAAATAATTACTTATGTCAGAACAAAGACTTACACGAGGATATACAAATAAATTAACTAAAGAGGAAAAAGAAAAAGTAATAGTTGAAGGATTAATTACAGACAGAAAACAACGTAAAAAATCATCAAATATAAATAACACCACCGAACAAAACCAATCACAAGAGAGCGGTGCGACTGCCCGCTTTCAACAAACTAGAAATTCGCTAAGCGAAATAATCACCGAAACACAGGACCTAATCAGAAATACCCCACAGGAACTTACCGAATCAGATCAAATCGAACAACAAAAAAGATTGGAAGAAATAGGAAATAATATACAATTACAAAATAACGACACCCATAAAATCTCAAACAGACTCAACGCAATCACACAAGAAATCGAATCCATCACAGAGAAAAACGACGAAGAAGACAGTTCAGAAAATTCTGACATCCCAAGCACTCAAGAAACAAACGTTAACACAAAGATAAAAAATAATACAAAAAAATCAGATAATACCGAAAAAAAAATAATAGATAAACCTAACATATCAGATAAAATTAATGAAGAAATATTGGATAAAACGAACGGAGCAGAAATAGAAATAGAACGACTGAACGACAGTGAAACTGAAGAAAAAATTTGCAGAGTAGTCACCGAATACAATAATTTGGTGGAAGAATATAAAACACAAAAAACTCCCGAAAACTCTGAAGGTTATCTAATTAAATTACAAAACTGGTATAAAAAAAGTGTACCCATATTAAAAATACAAACAAGCACCCCGTTAAAGAAGCATATCGTCTCTAGAGATATATTAGAAGAAGAGGAGGAAAAATACGTAAAGCAGGAATTATCATTCGAACATCTCCCAGAGATATTTATAACATCAGAAAATAACGACGAAGCCTTTGAAACGGTACAGGAATTCCATAGTAACATTAACACAAACAACATAATAATGGCACAACAATATGACAGGCTCACACTCAAATTAGCCATAGAAAGTGTACCAAAGTTTGACGGAGACCCCAAGAACTTTTATGCTTTTGTGGACGGATGCGAAGAAGCCAAGAGCATGCTACCTGCAGAATCCGAGGCTGATCTCGTAAAATTAATAAAAACTAAATTAAAAGGAGGTGCACGAGGGACAGTAAAAAATGGAGAGTACGAAACAGTAAAAGACCTATTAAAAATATTACGGGAAATCTATGCACCTGCAAACTCAATAACAGAAATCCGGCAGGAATTGATAGGAATATATCAATTGGATTTCGAAAACGTAGTTTTTTACGCAAACAGAGTCAGAGAAGCAGGGGACAGAATAGTCGAAACCTATAAAGCCTTAGACGAGGACAACGAGATCTCTGAAGCAGATAGAAACAGGACAGAAAAAGAGGTCATTGAAACTTTCATAAATGGATTAAAACCGGAAATTGAATCCCGCATAATAGATAAGGAATTCGAAACATTATCATCAGCAGTCCAAAAAGCCATCCAAATCGAAAAACGAATGAACATCACTAGTAATATTAGAGGATCAAATACCAAAAATTCACCAGAAAAAATAAAAACTCAGCAAGGGATAAATCTACTATATGCCGATCAAACAGTATGTCAGATTTGTAAAAAACCAGCTCATACCGCGGATGTCTGTCGATTTAGAGAAAAACAACAGAACTACCCAAACACGCAAAACAGTTATCAATTTCAAGATAACAAACCAAGGCATACCTCAAATTTTAGGAATTACGAAAATTTCCCACCGAGATATAGCGAACAAGTAAGACAGTTCCCACAAAATTTCAACCAACCACGAAATTACCAAAACACTCCAACACCACTAATACAATGCACATTTTGCAATAGAATAGGACATTCGATACAAGCATGTAGGAAATTTCAATACCAGCATTTTAATACACCAGTAATCCAATGTTCATATTGCAAAAACATAGGACATACCATAGACGAATGCAGAAAATTAATGAGTTTAAAAAATACGAAACAGTTGCAATGTAACGTTTGCAAAAACTTCGGTCACACCGCATCCCAATGCCAACTATTGCAACAAAAGATTGTAAATTGTGCATACTGCAAAAATATAGGTCATTCCGTAGACCAATGCCAAAAGCTTCAAAACCAAAATAGAAGCAGTATACCTAGATCATTGACACCTAAACCTTCGGGAAACGAGAATGGTCCCCCGACCAACGGCGCACGCGGGGAGACAACAATCAGACGCCGAGTACAAGTCATAAATACGTCAGCCCGCAACCAATAAAAACCATAAAACTACAAAAAAACGACGTACCCACAATCACAGTCAAATCAGAAAATCTAAACAACCAGGTAAAATTAATGGTAGACACGGGAGCTAGTGTAAACATCATAAAAAAAGGATCGGTTAACACTAATATACTAATAAATAAAGACGAAATAATAAATTTGAAAGGAATAACCGAACACCCAGTAGTAACGAAAGGAATCGTAACGCTAAAAATAATGGGCTGTAAAACACAGTTCCACCTAGTCAATGACGACTTCCCAATAGATTCATCGGGAATACTCGGTTCAGAATTCTTTCGTTACAATAAAATAAACATCAGTTACGAAAATAATTACATCCAATGGGGAAACAACAAAATATACTTCGACGAAGAGACCATAACAGTGCCAGAACGATCAGTTTCAACATTTTACGTTAACATTAAAAATAACGAATTAGACTACGGTTACGTACCACGACTCGAAATAATGGATGGTATATTTTTAGGCAATGCAATTGTAAGGAACAACAACGGGAAAGGCTATTTAAACATTTATAACACAACGGATATAGAACATGAACTGTTAATACCAACAATAGAATTAAAAGAAATTAGTATACAATCTGACAAATCTAAACAGCCCCATTTAAATGAAAATCAGGAATTTAACAAAAATGAAATATCGAAACGTACAGTACAAGAGATAAACACAATAATGCAACATCTACCACAGAATAATAAACCTACAAATAAGCATGATCAGGAACGATATTCCAAACACATACAAAAAATTCTTCAAATAGACTACGAAACCGACACTGATAACAAAATAGATTATGACACCGATAACGAGAGAGAAGATAAAACATTTCAAGTCCTCCAACTCCGAGACACAAAAGTAAAACACCTACAAAATTACAACGCTACGCCATGGAACTATGAAGAAAGTACTCAAAATAACCCAAGACAACACAACAAAAGAAACCTTAAAAGCGACCAATCACTAAAACATTACCGACAAGAAATGAACGGACATGAACGCGAAATTGACTCTGAAAATGAATCTTACTACAAAGATCTAACTAAATCCAAAAGTAATGAAATTGACTCTGAAAATGATCAAAATGAATATCAAAATGAATATAAAAATGAAAATGAACACGAAAATGAATATGAAAACGAATATATAAATAAATCCTATAAAAACGATCATACAAATATAAACGATCAAAATGAATATAAAAATGAAAATAAATATGAAAACGAAAATATAAATGAATCCTATAAAAACGATCATACAAATACAAATGATCAAAATGAATATAAAAATGAAAATGAATATAAAAATGAACACGAAAATGAATATGAATATGAATATGAAAATGAAAATATAAATGAAAATATAAACGATCATACAAATACAAATGATCAAAATGAATATAAAAATGAAAATGAATATAAAAATGAACACGAAAATGAAAATGAATATGAATATGAAAATGAAAATATAAATGAAAATATAAACGATCATACAAATACAAACGATCAAAATGAATATAAAAATGAAAATGAATATAAAAATGAACACGAAAATGAATATGAATATGAATATGAAAATGAAAATATAAATGAAAATATAAACGATCATACAAATACAAACGATCAAAATGAATATAAAAATGAAAATGAATATAAAAATGAACACGAAAATGAATATGAATATGAATATGAAAATGAAAATATAAATGAAAATATAAACGATCATACAAATACAAATGATCAAAATGAATATAAAAATGAAAATGAATATAAAAATGAACACGAAAATGAAAATGAAAATGAATATGAAAATGAAAATATAAATGAAAATATAAACGATCATTCAAATACAAATGACCATAAAAATAAGGATGAATATGAAAATGAATGTAAAAATGAAAACGAATATGGCCATATCAGAGTATGTTATAATGAACACGATAAACGTGAAAATGAACATCCGAATGAATCCTATAAAAATGAATATACATATACAAACGAACCTTATAAAAGAAATTATACCCAAGTCGAAACACGGACAAAAATTTACAGTGACAGACACGACGTCACCAAGGGAAGAGAAGACGCCCCCAAAGATCTACCAACCATAAATCTCAGCAACGATATATTTACGACACCATTAGGAAAAGCAAAAACCAAGAAAACAAACACGCATTGCGTAAAACCAAAAAAGTATAATGAAACTGACATATTTTATACTTATTCGGAATTTTTAATGGAAACATCAAATACAAATATGCCGAAAGCAGCTGGCATAAAACAAGATATAATCCTTTACTGCATCAAAACAATGAAACGCGCCACTGAAGTAAAACATCTGTTAAGACTAGAACACCTTAATTCTGAAGAAAGAGAGAGTGTGAACAAGCTCATAAACACCCATGCCGACGTATTTCACCTACCTGACGAACCACTAGGATCAACGCACCTGATAAAACATAAAATTAACACAACTGATGATATCCCAATAAACACGAAACAATATAGATTCCCACCGATACATAAGGATGAAATTAATAAACAAGTTACGGAACAACTAAAAAATGGAATTATCAAACCCTCTCAATCACCGTACAATACACCAATTTGGATTGTACCCAAAAAAGCAGATTCACAAGGAAATAAAAGATGGCGCATGGTTCTAGATTTTCGGAAATTGAACGAAAAATCCATAGGAGATTCCTATCCAATACCAAATATAGTCGACATATTAGACCAATTAGGCGGAGCAAAATACTTTTCAGTATTCGATCTGGCCTCAGGATTTTTGCAAATAAAAATGGACGAAAAGGATTCACACAAAACAGCTTTCTCAACCCCACACGGGCACTACGAATTTGATCGCATGCCCTTCGGTTTAAAGAACGCCCCTGCGACATTTCAGAGACTGATGGATATAATCTTATCTGGACTACAGGGAAACGAATTATTTGTATATTTGGATGATATCGTAATTTACTCATCTTCATTACGTGAACATGAAATAAAATGCGAAAAACTATTCAACAAACTCAGGGAAGCAAACCTGAAGTTACAACCGGATAAATGCGAATTTCTAAGGAAAGAAGTATGTTATCTCGGTCACATAATAGGAAAAGACGGATTAAAACCAGACCCGAGCAAAATAAGTTGCGTAAAGAAATTCCCAACACCTAAAAATCAGAAAAACATCAGACAATTCTTAGGACTAGCGGGTTACTACAGACGGTTCATAGAACACTTTTCACGAATAGCAAAACCTCTTTCTAACCTCTTGAAAAATGATACTCCATTTACATGGACTAAAGATGAAATAGATTCATTCGAAACCTTAAAAGAAAAACTATGTAACGCCCCCGTTCTACAATACCCGGATTTTGAAAAACCTTTTATAATCACAACAGATGCATCTGGCTACGCACTCGGAGCGGTTTTATCACAAGGTGAAATCGGTCAAGATAGACCAATATCGTACACTTCTCGAGTCTTAAATGAACACGAACAAAAATACGAAACATACGACAAAGAAGCCTTAGGTATATACTACGCGATTAAACATTTTAGACCCTATATATATGGCCGTAAATTTACAGTATACACAGATCATAAACCCCTCGAATCGTTCAAAACAAAGAAAGACCCAAACTCAAGAGTAGCCAAGTGGATGTATAACCTCTTAGAATACGAATTCGAAGTAAAGCACAAACCTGGAAGATTGAATGTAAATGCGGACGCACTTTCGAGAAACCCGGTGGAAATATACAAAATAGAAAACTCAAAACTTAAAACAGCAAGCAAAATTATGGAAAAAATGGGATGGACAGGAAAAGGAATAGGCAAACATAACCAAGGAATAAAAAAACCTATCATGCTAAAAATGCAAACGGACAAAAAAGGTCTAGGTTACATAGGAAACGTAGACACAGATTACAATTATTTTGAAAACGACAAACCACTGGCAGAGAGATCATTACCATATATAATATTCAAAAAAAGCAAGAACACTATAAATACACAAAAACCTCAAGAATACACTTTACCTTATAATTCAATTTACAAAATTATGATTCCCGAGTCTGATAAAAAGATAAATTACAAAAAACCCAAGTACAATCTCCCTAACAAAATTCCATTCTGCCCTCAATGCTACAAACTTAATCATGAAATAAAAGACTGCAATATAAAGGAATCAAGAATAGACAAAAGCCAAGAAAATAATAACGAAATAGAAAACGCTTCCATACCATTTACAGAAGAAGAACTAACAACAGAATCAAAGAAAATTGTAACCATCGCTCAAATAGAGTCACATGAAAAACCATTAAGAAGGAGCACTAGGAACATTCGACAACCGGATAGACTGGAAATTACAAACAGTCAAAAGAGACAAAAATTTACTGAAAATTTACAACAAAATAAAAAACGTGGAAGACCACCTAAAAATTTAAAAGTTCACTTTGACCAAATAGATTATATAGATGACAACAGTAACATAATAACGGAAAAACAAAATTCGGATAACAGCACTCTTTCTGATGACTTTTCACAACAATTTAATAACGACGACTTAACATCAGACGAAGAAAATGATGAAATGTCATCAGATTCCGGCTCTGATGATGAAAACGACGAAACAAACAAAGAGAAAAATGATTCACAGAATAATACTTTCCACAGAAGCAAAAATGTAATAGAAATTTCAAATCACCTATACATGCAAAAAGACAATTTAACATATTTTTTAACCACTAAAGGGACACCGTGTGATATAGGTTCAGAGAAACTTAATACTAGAAACGAATTACCCAAGTTCCAAAACTTAAAATTGAACGAAATATCAATTACAAAAGTAAATAGTAAATATCATATCGCATTACCTATAGTATCAAATACAGGAGAAAGTCAATTACTAATAGAGAAAAATATAAAGAAACTTATTAAACTTCTAAAAGAAAAAGTGAACGAGTTACAATTATCAACAATCAGCATATCTAAAACAAAAACAATAAAAGGAGTAGAATGGGAAACCGTAATAAAAATAATCGAAAAACAGTTTGAAACTTCAAATACAAAGGTAATAATCTGCAATGGGAAAATTATTCACGCCGAAATGAAGGATAGATCACAAATATTGACAGAATTGCACTCGACTCCAATAGGAGGTCATAAAGGAATAAACAAAACTCTTAAAAGAATAAAACAACAATACTATTGGGAAAATATGAAATCAGATATAGAAAAATTCATCCAAAATTGTAAATCATGTCAATTAAAAAAATTAACAAGAGTAAAAACTAAGCAACCTATGATAATATCCGATACACCCAAACAAGCAATGGAAAAAGTCGCAATGGATATAGTAATTCCGAATAATAAAACCGAAGAAGGATATGAGAATATTTTAACAATACAAGACAACCTAACTAAATTTTTAATAGCAATTCCACTAAGAAAAGCAACATCCTCAGATATCGGGGAAGCATTAGTAAAGAGATTAATTTGCACATTCGGATCACCTAAAACAATATTGACAGATCAAGGCAAAAACTTCCTAAGCAAAGTAATGAAGCAGATTGCAAAACTTTTTAATATAAAAAAAGTAAAAACCACAGCATTTCACCCGCAATCTAACGGATCATTAGAACGCTCTCATCATGTTATCAAAGAATACATAAAACACTACGCAGATAAATATACAGACTGGGATAAATGGTTAGAACTAGCGACTTTCTCTTATAATACCAGCGTTCACGAAGGCACAAAATACACTCCATTCGAACTAATGTTCGGGAGACTAGCAAAACTACCCTCACAGAAATATATAAAAAGTTCAACCCAAATAACTTACAGCGACTACATTAAAGACTTAGCATCTAAATTATATGATACGCAAGAATACGCACAAAAAAATCAAATATTGGCAAAATTAAAATCGAAGCAGCATTATGATAAGAAAATAAATCCATTAACTTTAAAACCAGGCAACTACGTATTTTTACAAAAAAATCACAAAACAAGTAAATTAGACGACGAATATTTAGGACCATTCGAGGTACTAGAAGTATTCAAAAATGGAAATGTCAAAGTAAGAGTGAAAAATGAAGATAAAATAGTGCATGCCAATAGATTAAAAATTTCAAAAATGAGAAATAATTAAGTTACTAAAATAATCGCATCAAAATAAATTTTTAAGAAATACATAAAAGAGGAAAACAAAAATAAAAAAACAACCTCTCCCCAAAGGAATATTAAAAGAAGAATACAAAAGACGAGAAAAAAAATACGAACAACCAAATGGATTCCACAAAAATAACCTTCATACTAGCACTTTATATACAACTAGTATCAGCCTTCATAGCATTCGACTGTGGAGCTAAAACTTCAAATCTATCAACAATTTCGTTACTAAATATACAAGAGTGTGAAATAGAAAAAAAAAATTTACATGTCGAAAAAATTAAAGCCCAGCTATTACAAGTAAAGGAATATGAAGAAATTGACGTCATACAATGCAAAATAGACATACTCAGAAAAATAAATTATTGCGGGATGAATTCCCATACATCATCAGTCCTAAACGGTCTAGCAACATACGTACATGAAGTATCTAGGGATGAATGCGAAAGAATGCACAACACAGGAACCACCACAATAAATACGAATATCATAAGTGGAATTAGACCAAACCACGTGCAAACATTCAGTTTAACAATGGCAGGTACATTACAAATAGACGGCTCATGTAAAGGAGTGGGGTATTCCGATACCTACGGCTCTTGGAGCAACGTAGTGGTACAAGGCACAGCAACAATTTTGATCCAAAAATACAAAGCTAGGGTCAGCCTGAATGAAAATAGAATCCATCTACGATCAGGAGTCTCATATCCAATGACAGATTATAGCTGTTTAGACTTAGAAGGAGGAAGCACATACTGGACTGCGACACCCGAAGATTTCTGTGGGTCAAGTAAATATGACATATTATACGACGGTACAGTCAATAAAGCCATTCATGAGGATAAAACAGTAATATACTCATTAACAGCAGAAGAAATAACATTCGCTCTAACAACTAAAGGAAGGAAAAACATCTGTGGCTACGAACTATCATTAACAGAACATCCAAAACTATTAATATTGGAAAGCAAAAACGGAGCAGAATTCAAACGTCGTCCTATAAAAACTGCAAACTTAGATATCTTCACATACGTGAATTCTAAATTCGTATATGTAGAAAAGCACATAAAGCAACAACTAAAACAATTGTACTATGACGTAATATCGCAAAGATGCGATTTAGAAAAACAAGTATTATTAAATTCACTCTCACTAGCAAGCCAATCACCAGATGAATTTGCATACAATGTTATGAAGGGTCCCGGATACATGGCTATTGCAGCAGGAGAAGTAGCTTACATCATGAAATGCATACCTGTAGAAGTTAGTATAAGGAAAACGGAGGAATGCTACTCTCATCTACCAATCAAATATCAAGAACAAGATATGTTTATGACACCCAAAACCAGAATACTAATGAATAAAGGTATGCAAATAAATTGTAACACCCTAGTACCACCAATGTACTCTGTTAACAACATCTGGTATAAGCTACTCCCAAATCCAGTGGAATCAAAAAAACCAGACGAACTAAAACCGTTAACAAAACAGACATGGACATATACAAATTTAGAAAAGCTTGCCACAAATGGAATTTATACCCAGGAAGATCTACGAAAACTTAAAGAGCATATAATGTTTCCAGCAGAAAAACCAGCAGTTTTAAATACAGTCGCAAGAGGCATCACAGGACAAATTACAAATTACCAAGGCATTTCACTAACCAATCTAATTGATGATAATTCAATTGGAAAAATATTAAAAGCAGCTGGGGAAAATTTATGGAAAAACTTCCAAATCTTCGGATCAGCAACAGCAGGAATAATGGGAATATTCATCATATTCAAAATATTCAAAATATTATTCGATACGATAATACACTGCTACACAATTCACTCGGTTTATGGATGGTCTATCCTACTACTGGGAGCAGTATGGGACGCATTTACACACTTCTTATTACATCTACACAGACGAAGAAACGAAAGAACCAACCGCAATGACAACCAAGGATATGAATCAGTACCGTTAACTAACACCGAAAATAGGAACCAACTACCGAATTTATCAACTGAAAATTCAGAACCCTCAGCACCTATACAATACACTGATAACCTAAACCGACTGAAACCGAATGACGTATACCCGAAATTAGAAATAATTAACGAAAATCAAAAAACGAATAACGAACTTCATTTGCCAACACGTAATCAACAACCTAAAATAGAACCAGAACAACTCACTCCTAAAACCAAAATAAACTCAAAAACCGAAGCATTTATATTAAAAAACTAAATGTCACTAATTATAATCTACAATTTATCTACCACCGAACGAAAAACATATACTAGAAAATCGTTTCTTTTTCAATTCCAGGAAGAAAAAAAAAATGAAAATCATCATTTTTATCCTTATACACTTAAGCCTATCTGAAGGAATAACCGTAGACACATGTATAACACACACAGTGATAGAAATACCACTATGTATTAATGGACAAATAATATGGGAGAAACAAACGGAATGCCATTTAACTCCCGAAATATGTAAAAATAAGCAAGCACCTTTTGAAAGCGAAGAAGAATATGAAGCAAAACTAGACAAGTATGCTGTAAGTTCGGATTGTCCTTACCACCGACCAAAAACGATAATACGCAAATCCCTTAAACTCCAAAATGAAATCGCAATAACAAAGCCAGAAAAAAATATAATATATCTACAAGACAGATCAGTACAAGAAAACGAAAACGGAATATACGAGATAGATTTCGAAAGTGAATTTTATGCATTGGCAAAATTAGACCAAGGATACTATATACGTCTGACAGGCTGTGTTGTCTACATATGGAACCAAACATCAATCACCACGTCAACCACCACATCAACTACAACATCAACTACAACATCAACCACAACATCAACCACAACAATAGCTCCACAGTCGAATTATGTGTTAAAATTGGAAACGCCACAAGAACATTTCACACTTCAATCAAGTAAGGAGCAAACGGAGACAAAAGATACGGAGCTAATAAACACAACCTTACATTTACTACTAGGATACGGAATTATAACCTTATATACGATCGGAGGTTCAATATTAGCAATATTTTTAATAATAATAATCTACAAAATTAACATACAGAATAAAAAGAAGCAATTGAAGAGGAAATACTCAGAGCTTAATACAGAAATGGAAGCCATAACGAAAAATAAGGAAAATGAGCTACAGGAGAGAAAAACAGAGATTAACAAAAGCATAATGAAATATAACAAGACAGTACAGTTCAAAATAGAAACCAAAGAAAATCTTCCAATGTTGAATGATGAACACATATACGACCAACCCAAACCAGTAAAGAGAGCAACTGATCCAGAATGAGAACTAACCCAACCCTTCCGCATACTAAAATACCTTATACAAAGCTTATCCCCTATTCGCATGAATCAAGACTTTCACACTAGACAAAGCTAATCCCTTATACCTTAAAACTAACCATAAAATACACTAAAAAAAACTAACAAATAAAAATTTACGCATAACAAATTGCATGTACATGAAATGAAAATGGACGTACCTCTAATGAATTTTGAAAAATAATAACAAAATGGAAACGAAATGAAAACGGTGAATAAAAACGAAAGAAACGTGGAACTGTTGAAATCCAACAAATCCAATCGAATTAAAATATTTTTTGTGTATGATTAAGCCATTAAGTTAGCCTTGCCACATAATAGTGGAGTGCGAAAATCATACACTATAGTGAGATTAGGAGGAAAGAAAAGTGCAAAAGTGACATAAGCCTTAAGTTAGCTTACCACAAACAATGGAGTGCGAGGTGTCACGCACTTAGAAACGAAATCAACAGACGTCGCGTTTATTTCGTTCAAAACACCATTGATCTTTTTTTTTTATATACAAAAAGTTAACAATGAAATAATACATACTTAACACGATTTTGCAACACTAACTCTAATACAAATTTCTCCAACAGGTACAATTACAACCTTTAGATTGCGTCTAAACAATAAATTTCATTCCAATCAATTTGTTATATATATGTAATCAGTTTAGGATTATTACAATATAGAGTGGCATCATGAAAAATCAGTCATTCGCGATAGCGTCACGTAAATGCGGCAAATAGAAAACTTCATTCACTATCTTGCTTATATCTTGCGTTAATGAAAACATTTTTAATATACGCTAATTAGCTCAGATCACGGACAATAGAGTATAGTACACACGTAACTTAGAAATAATAATAATTATGTACAAACTTCAAGAGGAAACAACATGTAAAATATTGTAAACTCTTCAAAAGACTGTATCACAATCACAACCAAATATTCTCAACTAACGATACATACAAAGCGTAAAGAATTATCAATTAACCCCGAAATAATTATAAGATATTAAGAACAGTGTATTAAACGAATAAGCAGAAATGTATCATTTACGTAAAACTTGCTAATAACCTTGTAACATTATAATTAATAGATTCAGTAAAGTTTCTTTTATTATTCAATTGTTCCGACTTTGTTTATAAAAACTGGAGGACCAGTTTCCGACCAAGAGGGGGGATGTCACGTCACCGCGACCACCCACAACGGAATAACTTTTTAGGAAAACCGATAGGATTAAAGACTAGAAATCGATACATGCAGTGCACTCAAAAATACATTTAACTTTATGACCCTTTTTTAACGCTCACTAAAAATTAAGCACGTAGCGTAGATTTCTATTCTGAGAAATCTTCATTGCCACCGAAACTCTTTTTAGACAATTACCGGTGTAACGCATGTAACGGTGCTGAAGGTTGTACGGATACTCCTACGCAACTTTTAATGGAACAAAAAACGATGCCACCCGAAATTCTTGGAAACCATTTAACCAGTTTTATTTTTCTTAGACAATTCTTAAACGAATTCATTAATAGCAACATTAACAAAAATCTCGATAACTGCACAGTCATTTTTAACTCCAAACTCGCGAATCTCAACCCGATCTGAATGTTGCTACTCATGAATTCCCGACCTTTAAACAATATTCTTTTTATATTTTTCCTTATCCTGTAAAACTTTCAGCCTCAATCATAATAATCCTAATAGTTCACCTAAGTAAAAATGCAAACAATTTATTATAACAATTATATTCTACAAACAGTGAGTTTTCTTCTCTTTTGCAAACAACAATTGTAAGAGATTGAACAAGGTGAATGGAAGTTGTAATAATTATGAATAACTTCGCACCAAACAACGACACAACCTCCATTCATTTTTGTTTAATCTCCAATTTAGCTAACTTGTAATAAACAATTGATGGTAAAAAGGAACATTATTGAAAACACCTTATAAATAACAAATTGGAGGAAAATTACTTCATCTCGCTCTACAAGTTCCATCTCTCGCTCGACAGTTTTCTGTCTCTCGCTCGATCACCGTTAATTGCCCTTTCCACCTGGAAAAACCATATAAAAAGGGGCCCGCGCATCACATGGACCAGAGAGTGCGCACCGCCGAACTGGATTGTCAATCGCCTGGTCAGTTTTGGCTCTCCTGGTTGTGTTTTGGGAGAGCAGCGGACTCCGACTAGACCCTGCCATCATCGAAGGACGTCCCCGAGAAGTTGGCACAAGTCCATCCAGAGAAACACTTCAAACCCGGTCGGATCTACCCCACGAAGAGGTTCCCAGGCTGTGCCGAGCAACAGTAAGATATTTATTCTCGATATCCCCTTTTTTTTATTATTAACAATTTTTTTTTTTCCCAATATTACAGGTACGTTTGAATATGTGAGACGAGCAAGCGTACCTACCCGAGATATTTTTTTGTTTTCTTATTTTAATCCCAATTGTTACCTTGAGACGAGTTGCCAAAATAGGCAACATTAGGGACCATTTTTTTTTATTTTAGGAGCGACCGGATTAAAATTCTGGGTGTCGCGGGAATTGACCTGCTGACTACCGGAATATTAATTCCTAGCTCGTAGGGCCTCCTCCCACCACATAATCCAATTTTCTTTATTATTATTTTCTATTACATATTATTCGTTTTTTTTCGTCAAGTAGGATATCCAACTAACCCTTTTCCCAATATAATAAATTCCTCGTCTAACCGATTGTTTCTCCTTTCAGTGAAACAACGGCGACGAAGGGCCGGACGCAAGGTTCAGGCGGAGCGCGCGGAACTAGAAATCCGCGAGCTCAAACAGAAGCACGAGCGACGAGTTTTGGAAGAATACCTCTTCTTAATTGCGAAAATACCGTTAATTCAACCTCCATTACCGAAATAAATTTGTTTTCACTCTTAAACCATTCTTGCTTCTCTTTTTTATTATTTGACCTTTCCCTATTACAATTTCAGGGACACACGCAGCCGACCCCCGCTCGCCAGAACCCGAGTAACCTTTAGTTACTCAGCCCTTTTACGATCCAACAAGCATCTTATTCTTTTGAGATGTTTGCTGGGTCGTAACACATCGTAAGCTAGGAACCGTATTGAGAGTGAAAGTAAAATTACCTTTTCCTCGTGCGTCCTACTACCATCTCTCTCGCTCTTTTAGATCCATTAACATTAGCAGTATACCGTTTTCATCGTCGTCGATTATCCGTCGATCACTTATTCACCTTACGGTTGTTTTCCCGAAACTTTAAAAAATGTATACAGATCCAGACACGTTTAAAATGTTATTGCACAATTTCTTCAAAACATTATCTATTTACCAAATGTCGGCAATCCGTGCCGTAAGAGAAAGGAGGCAGTCTAATTCAAATATTCCAATGTCATAATTTCTATGATCTCTCTCGCTCTCGCATACTCTTTGTTAGATTCATTAACATTAGCAGTATACCGCTTTCACGGTCGTCGATTATCCGTCGATCACTTATTCACCGTACATTTGTTTTCCCGAAACTCTCGAAATTGTATACAGGTCCAGACATCGTTTCAAAGGAATGTCGCGTTCCTGTGTCTATGTTTGACAGCACGTAAGCGCCTCTATTTCAAAACTTGTATTTCTACCTCAATATGGTAGATGTCAAGAAGATTTTTCGTCATGGCATGAGGCCTTGAAGAGGGTTTACAGCGCTCTTACAGAAGACGCTACTGAGGATCAATTTTCCAACTTCATTCGAGAATCCATCGAAAAGATTGAGAAAATCAATTCATTCTTAATGGTCAATCTTCACATTCCCAATGGGATGAAGATATCGATGGAGACAATTATTCATTGTATCACGGTACAGAGGGTTCCAGCTGCTCACAGATTAATAAGCATATCTCAATGATCTCCAATAGAGACAAAACCGTCGAGTCCCTTCACCCAAGACCATTTTGAAATTAACGTAGAAAAGCCGCTAAGCAAGTCTCAACGCGTTCAAAAGACCTGGCGCCGACCCCCTAATATTGTTATAAAAATGTCCTGCCTTTAGATGGTCATTGCAAACGGCCTCTTTCTAATACGTGATCTTAAGAAATTAGATCATAAATATTGAAACGTACTGGCTGTTACACATTAGTATTGTCATATGAAGAATGTCGAAAAAATGCAAAAGCAATACATTAAAGGGTAGCTATTGCTACATCATAGTCGCTTCTCGATGGCTATGTGGAAATACAGCGTAGGCTAGGAACCGTATTGTAAAAGTGAACGTAAAATTCTAATAATGACCTTTTCCTCCTGCGTTCTATTACCATCTCTCTCGCTATCGCATAATTTTTGTTAGATCCATTAACTTTAGCATTATACCGTTTTCACGGTCATCGTCATCGCCGATTACCCGCCGATCAATTTCACCATATATTTTTCCATGTATTCAGGTTCAGACGCGTTTAAAGGCATTGCGCAATTTCATCAAAAGATATGCCAAGTGACACATTTTCTCTTTTCCAAATTTAGACAACCTCCGCCATAATAGAAAGGAGATGACCTCAGTTCCGTATTTTATCTAGGAATGACCCGGCGGGCCACCTGTAGGCCAACTCACCCCTTCGTTAACAAAAGTAGCATTAATAAATAAATAAATAATTTATAATAATAATATTGAAATAGTAATCAATCTCACATAATCCGAATAGCGTGTGTACGGAATTGAAATTGGTAACTCGATTTCTGCGAATATTGCAACGAATTTATTTATTAAGTCGTTTACAGTGCGACCGACGATTCGATCTTGTCTAGACTGTATCGAAGTCCGACGACAACTAACTTGCTCGTTATACATTTGAATCGAATTTGAACGTATGTAAATAACACATCTGCTGGTGAATCGCGTCGATTCAATAACATTGCTATACATATACATATCATATACAGCGTGTTTTAAAATGTATAATATACACGGAGAATATTTTTCATCGTCAAAATCAGTGACGTAACAAATTTACCCCAAAATAATCATCTTCTGTGATTGTACCTGAAACTATTAATTCCTAGAAGCTGTTAACGACTGGTGGAAGGGCTTTTTAATAACACACACGATTTGATCGGCCACAAGAAACTATTTAAATTTTATTGCGATCAACCGGTGACGATCCGATCGCGACGCGGACTTCCTAACCCGACGACGTCCTGAAACGTTCTGAAAAAACCCGATCGTCAATTTTTTACATCTTAGTTCGACTTTTCAATTTCTCGAACATTTAAATAGACTACAACGTCATATTATATATCGATTATACTATTCGAAATACAAATTCTTTTATCGAGATCGTCACCATTTCGAAGGGCCTTTTACATAATTTACCTAACAGGCCTGCTTCATTTTGAGAGGTACCCCCATTCGGGTGTGCAATGGCGTAGGGAAAACCACCTCTGTGGGAAAAAACCTACGCCGGGTACCGCAGTTGATAAAACATCGATTCCGTCCGTAACAGAAGCCATTAAAAGTTTAGTGCCTAGAATATATGTATTTTGGTTACCGGCATACATTGTATTCATTACTTCACATTATTTGATAGCTACCAATGTTCTGTGCCTGCAATATACAGGTACCGTCATCAAAAAAGACGAAACCAGCGCCAAACAAATGCTGCGATTAGTCTCTGTACAGTAGAGATGCATATGTGCACCATGAAAACCGGTGAACCTTTTTTTTCAGTGTTGAACTGATAGAAGAAGCTAGCAGTAATCAGAAAGAGAGAAGATGACACGCTTATTCCATATGCATTTATCTATTCACGATATTTACGTGTTTTCATGACGTTCGAATCATAGCTATACGAGTTTGGACACGTGGGTAATTAATCAGGTTCCTGACCATCTTTTAATATGAGTACAATTTACCACATCTTAAATATCGCCATACAGCTTTCGACCTGTTAGTTATCCGTAGCCTTTACTATACGGTAACAATGAATCTGACTTCCCATAAGTGACGAACACATACAAGTATCGACGTGCTTTTAATGTAATTAATTAATCTTCATTTAATATTTCCCACCCTTAATATTTCTAAAAATAATAATAAGATCGAAATGACGATGTAAAAATTTAAGAGAAGCGTGTAAGATTCGACAGTTTCTTTCTATCTTTATGCACAGTTTAGTGTCTTTTAAGTAAACAGTTAAAGGAAGTGACCATGCTGCCATCTTTTGGTATGTTTAAAGAGATTGCAGAATCTGTGTATCGCAGAGTTAAATATGCGGGTGCATCTGAAATGCATGGATTCATCGTAGACTACGATGATATACTTGTTGATATGAGTGGTTATGGAGCGATTACAATTGAATATGAGTCAATGCATAAATAAACTAATAATAATATCGCCATGCAAAAGAATATGAAAGTGAAATTGTTAAATATTACCACGCATCTACTGCAAAGCGAAAGCAATCTCGAGGACCCAAAATTTCTTATTCTTAAAATACCTATATTGCCATTACTATACATCCCTCTGAAATTGACACTTTGCACAGTCTTTAATCATCGGCGGTTGTCTATCTGCGGTATCATCACTCATTTCAAAACGTTTATTGACGACGTTCACGGATAGATTCGGATAGATGGTCCCATACGTGTTCTTTTTCGATAGTTTGCGAGTTACGATACTCAGATGATGAAGAACTTAAACGCAATATTAAATCGTTTCAAATACTAGCACCGGTATGATGGTCACCGCGCTTTCACAATTGAATAAATCTTTTCTACGATATTCGATCTAATTGAAATGTGCATAGACGTATGAATACAAGTTTCGATTGGTTAATAACACAATTGAGTGTTCCAAAAATCTTTAAATTTTAAATAAAAAATGTTGAGTCATTCACATGACATCGTTTAAACAATTAATTTTTGTATGTATATTAAATTGCGAAATACTGCAGTCTTAAATCAAATAATTAAAATCATTACATCTTAAAGTTGGTCCACGAATAAATCTTACATGGTCTAAGTCATCTTATCTACACTACATCTTTCTTTCTGTCAATGCAAAAACAAAATGAAAGACAACAAAGTATTTATCATTATGATAATAACAAATTTCTTCACATTAGAACCGTGTACAATAGCCCACATAAGGTCGCCTTATTCGTAGTAAATTTTATTTTCGAACTGTCATCTTTAATTGTCGATAATTCCCTCTCCCTCTCTCTCTCTCTCTCTCTCATTAGCTACCGACTTGTTGCATCTATACGAATGCTCTTACATCAAATCGAGTCGTATTCACATTCGTTTGTTGTAACATTCACACGACTATGGAATGAAATTCATTCTGAAAACCCAACCAGTACAAGCGCAAATGTATTTTAATACTAACGAATGGTATACCTCTTGATTCGAAATTGTATGTAGCGTAACCGACATGACTATTTAATTCCGTTTACAATAATGATTTGGAGATTCACACCGTACTAAACGTTGTTATATTTGACAGATTTTTGTTACTTCCACATTGTAATCTTAATTAGTTAACTAAGTTATTCACGTACGAATACTATTGTTATATGTAGGTATTTTGTTAAATCTTTTGCCATAAGGAGAATGTCATCCTATCCATCACACCTAGTGTAATGCAAAAAGACACAAGTCATTATATCAATAAATCATTTTCATAGTAATAAATTAAGCTTTAAAAACTTCTTATGTTTTCACATCATGCACTAAAATTTCATATTATTATAATTATTATTAATATTGAATCGTTTATAGAACTGATGTTTTCATACATTATCACACAAGATTGCAACCGTATATGAAATATAAGACTAAACAACGATTCAACATGAAGACATGCATAGATTAATATTTTATTTAAATGTGCGCATGTGATTCCGTAAAACATTTTGAAAGGAAAAGTGAAAAGTTCTCAATGACCTGTCTGTAAAGCTTCTATCTTACTTCATGTTTCTTTTCGACAGTCCAAACACATCGGTACACAAACACACTTTCAATAATTATTGAATATTTTCTTATATAAGGGAGTAAATATTCAATAATTTTTTCGTACATAATGAAACAATTTAATATATACGATCATTATACAATTTTACTAAAATAAGCTTAATTGCGGTGTTTTAGAAATGTTGGTGACAAAAGTATGAATATGCAATTAAATGAATAATTTAACACGCGTATCTCTATCATTACGTTCAATTGTATCATTTTTTAATATTATAACACGTACATATTGACAATATTTGCAGACTGCACGTCAAACTTTTCATTATCACGTTTAGAATAAAATGTGGGTCAAAATTGACTCTTACTCGTCATTAATTATAGACATCTAGTACATCGGAGCTTTGAAACACCTTTACAATACGTTGTATATTTTCTTAAATCTGAATGCATTCATGTTACTGATGACAATAATGCTTCTTTAGTTTCATCTTGACCAGAGGTGCAAACGCAAAAAATTGAGATCAATACCATTAATTGCCAGTGTCTGAAATTTCTTACCCACACCTATCAAGGAGTTTCGTAAATTATAGGCAAAAGCATTCACAGTTATTAATAGGATTCTTTATAAGTCATAAGTTTGCTGTCGACTAGATTCATAATAAACATATTATTTAATGTAGACCGGTAAGTATCTAATTCCTTATCTTACATTAAATTCCTCACAATATTAAATATGTACCCTTCAAAATATCGTGTTTTATTTTTGCTTATTGCATCTTGCAATATATCTGCTCGTACTCTCTATATTGCATTCCTTAATTTTAATATCAATGTGTTATTTAAATATTTCACTTCAAATACTGATCCTACTGTCTTATTTCATACTGTGCACACTTAAACGAGTAGTATATACGAATCAGATGTATTTTTTAAAGTTCCGTTCTAGCTGCTCAAGACATTAATTAAACCCTTACTAATGGTTAAGAATAATTTTATACACATTATTACTTTCCTACTATTACATTATACTCTCACTAATATTCTCCTAACATCATACATCTCAATCGTATTCACTATCAATATTTATAATTATTTTGAATTTTCCATTTATATCTCATTAGCTTTCTTATATTATACGTTTATTTCGTATTGTCTCTGTTCACATTCCTCACACTATTAATATTCCTTAACTTCATTTATATATAGTTTCAATATTTCTATAGCACATACCTTTCGACTATGGCGTAACCGTGTAATATTCATATTTTAAACATAAAAATTACAGCTACTTCAGATACTAACGAGCGGCTTACTAATAATTATGAATAACAATCAAAGGACATCATTTCCGTTATTTCGGCCGTCGAAGATTTGGTTCTTTTATTTGTTTACGGTATTGTGTGAGTTGGTCAATTACTGTGTAATACATACATCATTTATGTAACACTTACATTATTGCTCTCTCACACACAAAAGGTGTCTCTCACACACAAATTTTTGCACGTTTGCTGACATGATTGTAAAATTATGCTTAACTATTATGATTTTTATCAGTTGTTCTATTGATCATTGAGAGAGAAAAAGTGTCAAAGTGTGAGGGGGAGAGATACAGCAATATGTGTGCATGGGACTGCAATGATGAACGATTCCACATTTATTACTTATACGAAAAGAAGATAATCATTGATAAAGCAGGTGATCGTTTAGCGTAAGACCACATTAAGATGCAGAGCCAATGTAAAGTAAATGTTACGGAAACAACAAAAACACATCTCGCAATGGTAACAAACGTTCACAATGCATATCATAACGTAAATAGCTTAATATTCAAAATTATAAATAAAAGTATAATTAGAAGTGTTCTTACTTAAGATGAACTACCGTACAGTAAAATGTTGCGGATTGCATATTTTGAAGAAAAATATTGAATGTAGGTTCATGACAAATTGCATTCAATCATTAAGTTTAACATAAGATTCAAGCTTTATTATGAAAGTTTCTATAGTAACTGGATATAATGTTCAAATGCGTAGAAATATTAAATAAATGCCGACAGATTTAAATCAATAATGCATTTACGTGGTGACAACCCGGAATGTTAATTAAAAATGTTGACGTCATCAAATACATATAAAATTCAAGTCTTATTAGAATGTTGCACCAGGGAATATAAAAGAAGAGGATAGCATTGGTTGCTGTACTCTAAGAGCCGAAAGAAAACACGTAGAGTAATCTCTAGAGAATAAATGTGTTCAAACATATGTGTTGGATATTATACAAATTCATCGCTTAAAATATCAGTTAACTATAAATGTTTCCGATATAACGTTGTTACGTCCCCGTAACTAAATAAATAATTACTAAAAAATAGTTCTGAGAAGTATAACCACATTCATAGTAACTGAGCATTGCTTAATAATTCAATTCGACAAATAAACTGCTTTGCATGAATCATACTGGACCGAAGACAATCACTGGGCAACAGCAATTTCATCGTTTTCTAAAAACTTTGCCATTATTCACGAAAAAGAAGAATCAAAACCGGTATGCCGAAAATTCTGTAAAATAAGTAATTCACGTGATATTACGTCAGCCGAACATCGCACTTAGATTTGTCCTCCAAAGAAAAACCTTCGCTATATCTAAGAAAACAAGTACATAATACAGTATACCGAATAAGAATATTACACGTAAATTTCCGAAAACACGATGTCGTAATCTTCGTTACAGCATTTCAAAATCTTAAATAAATATTCTAGAATTTAATAAACATTCAATTGCGACAACATTTTCAGTAGATTTTTCAAACGCGACAATATCCATCATCGATCATTTTTATACGTTTCTTTGCGACAATATGTTTAATTCCAATTTAATGCGACATTCGAATATTTTTGTAATTTCAAATAAGGCTATATTTAAGTGCGCCAACAATTGTAAATTCTATTCCGACAATATGTTTAATTCGATTTAAGTACGACAATACTTTCAACCATACATTTTTGTAAATTTAATTACTACTGTTAATCACGACGATCAAAATTGCCAATTTAATTGCGATAACGTTTAATTACAACAGCATTAGTATCCGAATAGTTTCACGATATTTTCAGTTTAACAATTCCAAACATTTTTATATTCTGCCAATGTCGACGAGAATGCTTGTTATTCTATATATTGAAAGTTGCAAATGGCATAGCACAGAGTCCAAGATTCGCATGGATCTCATTATATTTGCCGCATTATACATAATTCATATTGAAATTCAAATATTGTTAAAAACATGTAGAGATATGACGGAACAACCAGAATCCAGCATCTTTCCAAGAATTCCTTTCACTTTTCCTACTCCCAAAATTTTATGATTCGCGACCATGGGCCATCTTCATTATAAAAAGGGCGTGCGCAAACAGTCACTCAGTCAGTTAGCTAGAGTTCCAGCCGGTCAGTCAGTAAGTTCCAGTCAGTCAAGTTTAGCCAGCAAGACTCCCGTAAGAAAAAAGGAAGATCATCGGAAGCAGCCAGCACCACCCGGACACAGAGCCAGACCGAGGGTAGCTTCTCCAGAGCCACCCAGCACGAGCTAGATCCAGGGCAGCTTCTCCAGGTCGAGAACATCGTGCGCGGATCCACCCACTCCCGTCGAGGCTCATCCAGGACGTCCATCTTGAAAAGTAAGTATCAACGTCACTAACCCCTAACATAAACTAGCTATAGGGACCCTGCGGTTTCTGGTACCCCGGAGAAGTACAGAGGTTAACAGCCTCAGTTATTTTCTCCGGTGCAAAGGGACTGGCTTGGTCCACCTGGTGCATAGGCACTCGTAGGGACAGTCGCGTTTTTTTAAAATTATTTTTCCGAACATTAGGGGTCGTTCTAAAACTCGGTGAACGGGTAGTGGACAGAGGTCATAAGACTCAGTTAACCGCCCTCCCTCACCTGGGAATTAGACCGACTCATCCTCGGAAGATCCCGAGGTCGGATGCAGGCGCTCCGCACCGGAATCAACCCATAGGTACCCTGACACTTTTACCTTCACTTTTCAATTCTAACCGCCTACTAACTTGGCAGGCCAACCAGCGGGGGCACAGAGATTTCTATAATTTTTATTTTTGTTTTCTATTAATTAGTAGACTCCCCCCCCCCCTTTTGACTAATACTTTAAATAGCAATTCCGTATTTCATTAACACCTTATTCCCTTTTTTTGTTTTCAGTGCCAGATGCTTGGGAAAGAAATATTAGACGGCTCCTCCAAATTGTTCAGAAGGTCGCTTCATCGCTCCCTATCATTCCTACCTTATACCTTTCTCATTCTGTCTAACACCATGTTTTGAAACTTAAATGAAATAAATTAAATTTTTCCTGAAAACATTTGTACTTTTTTATTTTACCTTCACCTTTATTCATTTCTTTTGCATTAGCAGCAGCCCCCACAAATTTTCGAACTCAGGATTGTCTCTTCCAGTCGATCCAGTCTTTTCGCGGTTGTGTCGAGGAAACGGTATTTGCAACCAAAACCCTTGCAAAACGCCTTTCCCTCCGGCCGTAACAAGGTAAGTAAGATGGAGAAAATATTAAACTTGTAATAGACGTTTAGACTGAGAGAAATATTTCAAGTATAATAATAAATTTGAAGTGAAAATATTACCTACATTATTTGCTAGATGTTTTTGGTATTGGTAGAATATTAGTGCGGGTATAAGGTGGATGGTCAAATAAGCAATGTATACGAAATTATGTCCTTTGATTATCAGTCTTAATTATTAGTAAGGTGTTCGTTAAAACCTAGAGTAGGTACAATTTATCTTTAAAATATAAATGCAATATAGAGGAGTGCGAGCAGATATATTGCAAGATGCAATAAGCAAAAATAAAACACGATATTTTGAAGGGTACATATTTAATATTGTGAGGAATTTAATGTAAGATAAGCAATTAGATACTTACCGGTCTACATTAAATAATATGTTTATTATGAATCTAGTCGACAGCAAACTTATGACTTATAAAGAATCCTATTAATAACTGTGAATGCTTTTGCTTATAATTTACGAAACTCCTTGATAGGTGTGGGTAAGAAATTTCAGACACTGGCAATTAATGGTATTGATCTCAATTTTTTGCGTTTGCACCTCTGGTCAAGATAAAACTAAAGAAGCATTATTGTCATCAGTAACGTGAATGCATTCAGATTTAAGAAAATATACAACGTATTGTAAAGGTGTTTCAAAGCTCCGATGTACTAGATGTCTATAATTAATGACGAGTAAGAGTCAATTTTGACCCACATTTTATTCTAAACGTGATAATGAAAAGTTTGACGTGCAGTCTGCAAATATTGTCAATATGTACGTGTTATAATATTAAAAAATGATACAATTGAACGTAATGATAGAGATACGCGTGTTAAATTATTCATTTAATTGCATATTCATACTTTTGTCACCAACATTTCTAAAACACCGCAATTAAGCTTATTTTAGTAAAATTGTATAATGATCGTATATATTAAATTGTTTCATTATGTACGAAAAAATTATTGAATATTTACTCCCTTATATAAGAAAATATTCAATAATTATTGAAAGTGTGTTTGTGTACCGATGTGTTTGGACTGTCGAAAAGAAACATGAAGTAAGATAGAAGCTTTACAGACAGGTCATTGAGAACTTTTCACTTTTCCTTTCAAAATGTTTTACGGAATCACATGCGCACATTTAAATAAAATATTAATCTATGAGAGAGAGAGAGAGAGAGAGAGAGAGAGAGAGAGCGAGAGAGAGAGAGAGAGTCATCGACAATTAAAGATGACAGTTCGAAAATCAAATTTACTAGGAATAAGGCGACCTTATGCGGGCTATTGTACACGGTTCTAATCTGAAGAAATTTGTTAATCATAATGAGAAATACTTTGTTGTCTTTCGTTTTGTTTTTGCATTGACAGAAAGAAAGATGTAGTGTAGATAAGATGACTTAGACCATGTGAGATTTATTCGTGGACTTACTTTAAGATGTAATGATTTTAATTTTTTGATTTAAGACTGCAGTATTTCGCGATTTAATATACATACAAAAATTAATTGTTTAAACGATGTCAAGTTAATGACGCACCATTTTTTATTTAAAATTGAAAGATCTTTGGAACACTCAATTGTGTTATTAACCAATCGAAACTTGTATTCATACGTCTATGCACATTTCAATTAGATCGAATATCGTAGAAAAGATTTATTCAATTGTGAAAGTGCGGTGGCCATCATACCGGTGCTAGTATTTGAAACGATTTAATATTGCGTTTATGTTCTTCATCATCTGAGTATCGTAACTCGCAAACTATCGAAAATGAACACGTATGGGACCATCTATCCGAATCTCGAGAGGAACGTCCGATGATACCGAGAGGGATCTAGTGACCGTGAAAAGTATCTGTATTAGTTACACTCTGATTTGATTTCCGATTCATAGGAATTGACGAAGAGATACTACGATCTAGAGAGAAAGGTACGACGTATATCCATGAATTAGAGGCACCACGCCATATGTGGAAGTGGCAAAGAGTGTGTGTGAGAGAGAATGCTGCGTCAATTAATGAAGGGGACAAGAAAATCAGTATTAGGTACTAGAAATGTAGAATATTGTCGACGTGCAAGGATTCCCCGGACCTGGTAATCGGTTTATACCGAAGAAAATGTGCATTATGTATATTTCCGACAGTGATGTTGTAAAGTACCTTTTGAACGTAAAACAATTGGTTATTGCACAATTATCATGGCCTACGATGGGAATCGGGCGATATACCCTTTGATGCAATCAACGAAACGTTGGAGGACATCGTTACATGTGCTCACAAGATATACATAAAAGGCGCAGACAAATAAAAGACATAGGTTGCCGGAAATTTTAGATGCTGACAATGTTGTCGACATAGACATATTAGCCTGTCCATCTCTACCGAAACTCATAGGACAACAACAACGTCGATTTTCAATAAATTGCGAAAATCATACATTTAACGGAAAGTGTGCTAAAGAAAATGTTAAAATGCTTTAAAATTGGATACTGTAAAATCTTCAAGACTAGCCTGCATCTCTTCAAAGGTCAATGAGAATTTACTATGAAGTGAAACGTCTTGCATTAATGGAAACAAAAGACATCGAGTCTACCTATAGATTTCATATCAACGTTTGCAGAACGTGAAATTGAAGAAGTATGGTCGTGCTTACCACTCACAATGCAAATGCATCCAGGTTTACGTGAACGTCGTCAATAAACGTTTTGAAACGAGTGATGATACCGAAGATAGACAACCGCCGATGATTAAAGACTTTGCAAAGTCTCAATTTCAGAGGGATGTATAGTAATGGCAATATAGGTATTTTAAGAATAAGAAATTTTGGGTCCACGAGATTGCTTTCGCTTTGCAGTAGATGCGTGGTAATATTTAACAATTTCACTTTCATATTCTTTTGCATGGCGATATTATTATTAGTTTATTTATGCATTGACTCGTATTCAATTGTAATCGCTCCATAACCACTCATATCAGCAAGTATATCATCGTAGTCTACGATGAATCCATGCATTTTAGATGAACCCGCATATTTAACTCTGCGATACACAGATTCTGCAATCTCTTTAAACATACCAAAAGATGGCAGCATGGTCACTTCCTTTAACTGTTTACTTAAAAGACACTAAACTAAGATCACGCATTAGAAAGATGTCGTTTTCAATGATAATGTAAAAACATTTTATTAATAACAATATCTAATGAAATAATAAATATTAGTTGACCTTTACCTTCTCTTTTCATTCGACAATGTAACGCATTAAATTACCTATGTTTTTCGACCTTCACAGCTTTCGAAATTTATAATAACAATACATGAAATTGTTTATAATAACCTCCTTTCACTTATGACCTTCTTACGGCCCACTTGAGCATTTCTTCCATCACGCGATCATCGATGGGAGGTAGGGTGGGGGGCGGCAGAAGCCCTATAGCTACACTGGTCAAAATATATAACGAAAAAATATAACCGAAATTGATAAACTATACGATATCCGTCTAAAATATTCAGCATGTTACCATCGATGTACTATCGAATTATCAACAATATCATTCGCGTACAACGTTGAAAAGTTGAATAATAAGGAATAATAAAAATGAATGGGTCTCATGATATAATAATTCACTGTAATGATTACAGCAAAATGTATTGACTTATTTCGTGAAGTAATTTGTTAAGCGTTGCTGGAATTTAATAAAACAACAATAACAATAATAAATAACAATAAAAAATATTTTCTCAATTTACATTTGGGGCCTCCGCATTGGAAAGTCGGCCTTTGACCACCTAATCACCGGCGTTCCTATACTGGAATTATATCTTCAGCAATTGAGATTCGTTTATGTTACTTACTAACATTTCTTATTTTTTTTTCACTCTTATAATTTTTATATTATCGTATAACCCTGTATTCGATGTTTTGCAAAGGTGTTGCCTTACATTTTTGTGAGATTATTAAAATTAGTTTAATAATTAATCTACTACATTTTCTTATAGTTTAATTGTACTTTATGAATTTATACATTTATAATAATAATAATAATAATAAGAGACGTCTTTATTGGTCACGTAAAGAGAGTACATTATTCCTTTTCAATGCCAAGGGGCGAGTCACAGCTTTTACGAAGCTGCTTTGCAGACTGACCCACATGCCTGAAATAGATAATATTGTTTAATATTCATGATAGATTTGTCATTATAATGTCATTATTAAATATGCCGCTAAAAGATCGTTGCATTCCTAACAGCACTTCTCCTAACCTTCCAAAAGCCCCGTTGAAAGTGACAATCAAATGATGTTTAGTTTTATTGGTAGTATGTCTATAATTATTGATAATATAATGCATACGCTTTGTATTAAAGTTCATACATCGAGGAATAATAAGTATAGAATCTCGGTTTCAACTGTTCATTATTTTTGGCAGAATTTGCAACGTCGGGTATGGTCGTGTGGTTAGGGCGCGTGCTTTGCGAGGGAGGGTCCCGGGTTCGAATCTCGTCGAGGTAGTGAAGGTTTTTTTAATTTATTTGCGAGCGTGAAAATGATTAAACTCCAGTATTAATAACGAAAGTTAAAGGAAAATTAAAAATAATTTTTTTTCATAAATTAAAAATAATTTAATTTTAGTAATATATTGGCAATATATTGGAGGAAGTCGTTTAGCGCTATATTGTCCACATATTGGCTAATTATGAATAATATAGCGGCAATACATTGCCAATTGCAATGGCCAATATATTGCTGATATATTGCTAATGCTTTGGTTTTCTACGCGGGTAGTTTGCTTGTGTGAGTGTCATAAGGGAAGCGGGCCCCGCTAAGCACCCGTAAAAACATACGGTACTGGTATACGCCCGAAGCGACACACCTCGTAGAATCGCGGAACTATTTCCTGTCATTTTTCACCTTGTGTCCGCCATTGCCCGCTTCGAATCATAGATGCAAAAATTTGGCTTCAATTTGAAATAAAACGACATGCAATTATTTGGAATAGAAGCCGCACACTGAGCTTGAAGCATGTCTAACCTCGACTAAAATGTCAACCAAAACCGTTTGTACAGAATGACTGGCATACTATTCGAGTTTAGAAAACCACGTTTACTTTAATCGTAACTGATCCCGTTTTTGAGAAATTCAGAAATCAATTCTGTACGTTTAAATTCAGCTTACGTAGATTTAGTCATTTTACATATTTTTCTTCACATGAAAAATAAGTGAAATTTGTTACTAGAGGGGTTTCGGGGTCGCTGAATATGAATCTAATCTCAGATCTTCAAAATTCAAAACGGTGGATGTAAGATAGTGGACAGAAATGTGAAAAGTTACTTGAGCTAGAAAAAACTTGATACCTGCGGATTTTTGTGGTTGTAGATTATGATTCTGATAATAGAAAAATATTATATAAATTTGAAAAAGTAAAAAAAAAAATATAAAAAAAAATAAAAAAAAAATAAAAAACATGGCACCAAACTACCGCCACGTCCACGTCGTTGGTTTTGGGATTAGCAGAGAGTGGTAAATTATTATATTATTTTACTTAACCCTTTCGTTGGCATTGACGCAATAGTGCGCGGAATTGGAAGATGCCCTGTGTGGCATTGACGCAATAGTGCGTATTTAACTAGCTCCGATTTGGAATCCAAGTCTAACTTGGGGGTTTTTGGGGTCGCTGAATCCGAATATGAAGTCAAAATTTAAAAATTCAAAAGGGCGGATGCAATATGGCGGCCGAAAATGAAAAAAGTTACTCGATAGTAACGAAATTTGTTACTCAGGGGTTTTCGGGGTTGCTAATTACGAATTCAAGCTTGAAATTTCAAAATTCAAGATGGCGGATTCACATTCGCAATCAGCAACCTCGAAAAACCCCGAATAACAAATTTCATCACAATCAAGTAATTTTTTTCATTTTCGGCCACCATGTTGGATTCGCCATTTTGAATTTGCAAATTTTGAGTTCAAATTCGTAATCAGCGACCTCGAAAACCCTTCAGTACGGGTAGGAGTCGAAATGGCCATAAAAAAAATTCCTGCCATTCTGGGCACTTTTTGTAGAATTTTCTGTGCCAACGAAGGGGTTAAATGCAGTTACATATATTTAATTACGCAGTAAAATTGAACATACTTCCTGAATGGAATTCCGACGAGTTTGTTGTCAGATTCATAACCTGGAACTCCAAAAACCTCCGAGTGTTTAGTTTTATCTCGATCAAGCTATATTTCATATATCTGTTGGTCATGTTAGATCCGCCATTTTGAATTTTAGAAATCAAAGATCACATTCATACTCAGCGACACCGAAACCCTCATGGCAACGAATTTTAGCTATTTTCCATGTTAAAACGATACATAACTTAAATGATTAAATCTTACCTACGCTGAATTAAAACGTACAGAGTTGATTTCCGAATTTCTCAAAAACGGGATCAGTTACGATTTAAGTAAGCACGGTTTTTTAAACTCGAATAGTGTACCAGTCAGTCTGTACAAATGGTTACATTTTAGTCGAACTCAGACATGCTTCAAGCTCAATGTGGCTGACCGATGTCAAGAATGGACGCAAAGGCCCCTTTTTGGCAAAAATGCTATGGATAATGTGTAATTAACCGTTTTTGTGGTGCTCACTAACACACGTAAAGCCTGTGTACGTGTGCTTTCAAAAATGGTCGTCGGAAATTATTTTTTTACGGGCTTAACAAAATTTTTTTGCCAAAAAGGGGCCTTTGCGTCCATTCTTGGATGAAAAGGGCTCATGATTAATGCGTTTCCAGCACGATTCCATAAAAATTGAAGGAGAATTTTTGCATCTACGATTACTTCCGGTCTAGAAGTTCCAAAGCCGCCACCGTGGCGTTCCGGTGCTCGGAGAGAACACCCTTAAGCATATACACATGATAATATAGAATACTACATTGAGAATTCTTCAAACTTTATTAAATAATAATATTTTTGAAGACGACATTATAATATAAGTAATTATAATGCCAAATGTTGATTGTTCAGTGATTTTGAAAAGTTCTTTCTAATCAAATGTGACAATTGATAATGAACAATCAATTTTTCAACAATATACTGTTAATTTTCTAATTCTATGCTTTCGAGACATTTAGGTGTACAGAAATGACCAATAAATGATTAAAAAAACTGCATTTGACTTTATCCCATTACAATAATAAACGATGTAAGAATTTAAATCTAAACTCTTCTTTCGATGGGAGTTACATATCAACGAAATGAGAATTTAGGTGTAATTCCTTCTTTCGATGGAGTTATTTCATCGATATAAGAATTCAAACCTAATTCCTTCTTTCGAAGGGAGTTATTTCAACAGTATATCAATTTAAATCTAAACCCTTCTTTCAATGGGAGTCATATCAACTACGTAAGAATTTAAATCTGATTCCTTCTTTCGATGGGAGTTACTTCAAAGATATACGAATTTAGGTCAGTATATAACTCCCATCGAAAGAAGGTATTAGGTCTAAATTCTTATATCGATGATACAACTCCCATCGAAAAGAGGAATTAGACCTAAATTCTTATATCATTGAAATAAGTCCCACTGAAAGAAGGAATTAGACCTGAAGTCTCACATTGTTAATATAAATCAATTCGAAAGAAGGAAATACATTTAAATTCTTGTATCTTTGAAACACCTCCCATGCGAGCTGATCAGCTGATATAACTGTTATAGGTTATGACGCTCTGATGGAACTGTTCGCAATGGGACAAGAGAAAGAGAGTGAGAGAGGAAAATAGCGCGCATGTGTGCACGAGAAAGAAACATACAGATAGTATTTCCAACTGTCAAACACGTGGATGTAAACATTTCAAAAGTGTCTGGCGGTACTATCTACAGTAAAACCCCTCTTACTTGAACAGGGTCGAGCCAGCATTTCCCCTCCAACCCTGTTTATTTGAACGCTTACAGTTGTCCCTACTCCCCGCGCAATATACCCGTCCGGCGTGAGTAGCGCACGCGCATTGGAATTTGCATCCGCGTAACAGCGAGTTGTGAGCATTTTACTGTAGTTAGTAAAAACCGTGCATCTCAGAAGCTTACTATCTAAAGATAGTAAAAGCTACCAACTGGAGATGACTAGGTCAAATTTTACTATCTAATTAGTAAATTTTACTACTTTAGTGATTGCGCCAGCCAACTATTTTTCTCCGTGTATATTCGGGAAATACGGCGAATTTTCAGAATGTTTAGGATGAAATCCGAATATTCGAAGATTCTAAATAGGATAAAAGTCAATTATTCGTCGAATCTACGAAAAATCTACGAAATATAACATTCTGTTGACGATATCCTCTGTAGATTCCAGAAATATCACGTATCTTTACAGGATATTTAGGATAAGTGTCGAATATTCGTCGAATCTACGAAAAATCAACGAAATATAACATTCGGTTGCTGATGTCCTCTGTATATCCCGGAAATATCGCGAATATACTCAGAATATTAGGTATATTAATGGGATATTCAGTATCAAATTGGGATAGGGTTTGGTAGTGCCAAGTTAAAAAGTTAACAAGTTAAATAATTTTAACTTAACTTCGTTACTTTTTTAAACGTTAACTTTTCAACTTTTAACTTTTAACTTTTTTACTTTTTAACTTTTTAACTTTTTAGCTTTTTACAACAAAAACAATTTTCTTCAATATTTATTATTAAATACAATACGTCAAATGAGTCTCAATGCAAATTAATCGATTTTGAGATAAAAATGAATGCAAAAAATCGCATTTTTGTCGCAGTCAACGTAAAATATATTCCTTTAAATGCTTATCAAGAATAAATAACAAAAGTATGAGAAATATTTTTTTGTAAGCACGAAAAAACTCAAATTTCTGTTTCTTTCATTAAAATTGAACGCGATATATTTTTCAAATAGAAAAAATTGTAAAATACAATTTACAATTTATAAATAAATAATCCCTATATAAGATTTAATTAATTTTCGTTGTTGTAATGCACTTAAGGAAAGCATCTCGAAAGTAAAGCATAAATGGTAACGTGAATGTTAATTTTTAACGCGTTTTGGTTAAAAATTATTCTTGAAAAATATTTCTACGGTAAATTATTTTAATTGATTAATAATAACATAAATAACTATCTCCGGCTATCCGACGATCAAATGCGAGAAGCTTTCCATAATTCATATCTCGACATCATTAGCGCAAATGGTATAGAGCGCTTGCATATAGAACCGGAGGTCCGTCGTTCGATTCACGGTAATTTCAATTAATTTTTTTCTTTTATCCAAAAAGTTTTTTTACACTATAAATAATTATTTAAGATAATTTCTTATTAATTGTAATTATTAATCATTATTTTACTTTATTTTATTTACTTAATTATGAAATTAACTTTTTTTTTAAATTAAATGTTGAACGTCAACTGAAAAGTTAAAAACTTAAATAATTTTAACTTAACTTACGTACTTGTTTAAGTATTAACTTTTAATTTATCTCAGTTGATTATTTTGTTAACTTTTTAACTTTTACTTATTAACTGTTAACTTTTTAAATTTTTAACTTCCAGTTTTCAAGTTAAGCTTGTACTTCACGGAAAGATCGAGAAAGCAACTTTTACTGTTTCCGACATGACTGTCTGCTGTTCGGCCGAATCCGAACACAAATTCAGCCGTCTTTGGGGTTTAGTCGTGAGCCAATCATGTCTCGGCAGGAGCTCTCGGTTTTCCAGACAGCACTCTTTACTGTCTAAACACGAACGCTGCCGACAGGAAGTAGTCCTGCGTGCGCAGGACTCTCTCCTGTCTAAACATTAGTGTTTCTGCCTCGAACAGGACAAATTTCTATGCGATTGATAATACATACCAAAGAGTATATAAACGGATTCTATATTCGTTGATAATACTTGTGCTGGTGTCAAGCAGTGTAAAGTGTCAATATTTGTGTCTTGTGAGGAATAGTAATGTTTTATTAAATGTTTTTATTATATACTAGGCTATTATGAACTAAAATATGATATTCGCATGATTTGAGGAATATAACCTCAAAATGTTCGGAAATAATACTGTTTGTTGCATGTGACAGTTTTCAATTTTTCTTTTTTTTAGTATATTTTTGTACTATTTACAAGTCTTAGAAAGTAAATATAACCCTAAAATTACCAATTTTGGGTTCTTAATGATCCCACACATTTTACACCTCCTTTGAAGTGTCATTGTAATTACATTTTTATATGATATGCAAACAACTTCTAGCCTATATACTCTTTGGTATGTATTATCAATCGCATCGAAATTTGTCCTGTTCGAGGCAGAAACACTAATGTTTAGACAGGAGAGAGTCCTGCGCACGCAGGACTACTTCCTGTCGGCAGCGTTCGTGTTTAGACAGTAAAGAGTGCTGTCTGGAAAACCGAGAGCTCCTGCCGAGACATGATTGGCTCACGACTAAACCCCAAAGACGGCTGAATTTGTGTTCGGATTCGGCCGAACAGCAGACAGTCATGTCGGAAACAGTAAAAGTTGCTTTTTCGATCTTTCCGTGTATCTTTAAACAGATCACTGTAAGTTACTGTTATATTTAGCTTTAATCTTAAACTTTAAAGTATAAAATAAGTTACATTTAACTTTCTATTTTTATTTTTGATTGTTAGTTGAGTTATATTTCACTGTTAACTTTTAACTGTGAATTATCAGTTAAGTTACATTAGGCGTAAAAAATGGCCATTTTTCAATGATTTTTAACAATGATGACTCAGCAAAATCCCTATCTTAATGCAAAATCTCTTTGCAACTCGGAAGGTTAGAAAATATGACAGATATTTTACTCCCGCAAATTCTGGTGTACAATTAAATGTTATAATTCTTATGGTGGTTGCATCAGAAGGAATTGGCTTAAATGCCGTTCTATGATATGCCAGTTTACCAAATATTTCTTTAATTAACAAAGTTAATCAACAATAAGTGAAAGTTGAGGCACATTCTACTGAATATTTTCCTTAGAACGTAACTTCAAAGGACTCTAACTTTGGAACGAAATGATATTCAGCAATCTTTTTTTTCAGTTTTACAGATAATTGTGTGCACTTTAATTTGTCCTTGAGCTTTTTTGTCGCAGAATGCCTAGAAAAAATTTATATTTACAAAAAACCAATAAAAACGACTTTTTTGCGTATTTTCGTAAATATTTCGAGTTTAAAACTATAAAAGTATTCAAACCATTTCGGGATTGTCTTTCTAGAGCCAAAATATAAACGTTCGCGTAAAAAACTGGATCTAAACGTTATTAGGATGAAAATATTTGCGATAATCTTTAAAAAAATACGAAAAATCAAGATATTTTGGGTTTCCCTCCGGCGATTATTTTCATTTATGGCTTAAAATAACCGTGAGACAAATAAAAAAAGATGCCTACAAAAAACCGCGAAGTTGGGGGACTTTTGGGTTGAACTCAATCGAAGCTCACCGGGGAATGTGACTGCATTTTACGTTTACGGATGTGAACAACTTAGCCGATAAAGCAGTTTTGTTATTGGTCCGTGACACCGTGCACTAGCTTTGTTTAATGAGTTTTGTGCGAAGTATATGGTATACGCGAATATCTGCGATTAATGTGAGTTTTTAATTGATGATGATGTAAAAACGTTAAATTGTAATGTTCGGCATTTTGCCGTAACGCGAAAGGTGTTGTTTTGTACGGTTTTCGTAGTATCTTTTTCGGCGGACATCGTGCTGACAGGTTGTCAATTTTTTGGTTAGGTTAGGTAATATTTATTAGTGTATTGCCCAATTCTCTACATCGGTAAGTTTGTTTATATTCCTTATTTTGTACATATTTGTAATTTATGGCAAAAAGAAAGAGAAAAAAGAAAACAAAGTGAAGCGCTTCCAGGAATCATGGTTTGATGAATTTCCTTCTTGGAGAGAATGGGTGATTGCATCCGGCGACGCAATGAAATATAAGTGCAGATTTTGGGATAAACTTTTGGCATGTGGTAAAGCGGCGATTGCCGAACATGCAGCTACTAAAAAGCACGTCCATAATACAGAAATATTTGATAAACTGGCTTTTCGTGAGATTGCATTACAGTCAGTGCCTTCTGATGTAACCACCGATTTTCCGAGTGATTCTTCTTTTGAGCAGGATTTTGAAGTAGGCAATAGTTTTTCAAGTCCTGTTTCGAATGCATCGAATGATGGAAACAATTTTTCTTTCGTTCAAAAAATTCAAGCGGTGAAAGTCCGCATTACAATGTTTTTCATGGAGAAGAATATTCCATTTTTTCTTGCTTCTGAAATTGCAGGTCTATTTCAAGACATTGATCCAAAAGTTTTGAAATCTATCCTTTTGGGACGTAACCAAATGACATCCATTGCGACTAACGTCGTTTGTCCCGTTGAAACTAACAGAACAGCAATGAACTTGCGCGATGGACCATTCTCAGTTTATTCAGACGAAACAAGCGACAGAACGCAGGAAAAATGGATGTCGTGTGTCGTTCGGTACGTGGATCCAATCACACTTCAAATTCGGGTTGAATTGCTTCAACATATTAATATAGATGCAGCAGTTGGTTCTGCACCTACAATTTTTAAATCGTTTGAAAACGTTTCGAAGGACAAAAATATTCCTTTTGTTCGGTTCTTTTGCATCTCGATAAGGCCCTATACCGCCGATTATCGCCGCGAAGGCGCGAATGTGATGTGCGAGCATATCTGGAGGGGATCTTGCGGTGAATTGCGTCTGGCCCCGCGAGCGTGACGTCAGTTCTGTTCCGGCTTCGACGCGGAATAGTTTTCGGTTGACGGTACGGTCTCTCGTGAGTTATTGGTGTGATAATTTTTGGATTGGTGTTATCAGCGGTCTTAGCGTGCGAGAACTGCCTATTATTTTGCGTGCGTTGCAAGTGGGAGATTTGGCCACGTGTGAGTTTTTTTGCGTGCCATTTCTCGGGCTGCACCTGACGCGGCGACCCTGTGTCGCTCGTCTCCCTGGGTCGGTTCCTGCGAGAAGTCGAGGCGCTCCAGAGGACTGTGTTTTTTTGTGAAGTGCACCCGGCCCCTTGCGGCCATTGAGTTGAAGATTGTGCGAGGCAGCGCCGAGTTTAAGACTGCAATTAGCAAGTAAGAAAGATCCGTGTAGGTTAAGTGTGCAGCGGCACGAGGTAAGAATCTGGTCGTTGGATGCGTGTATGAATGTGTGGGATCGAATTCCGGCGTTAAATTGTACTTTCTTTGTACTTTGGGATTTAATAAAGATATCCGCTTGCCCGGGCTTTTCTCCCTACTCCGTGGGAGTTTTTATGCCTAGGCAAGTGCGTAAGGCAAGTTATTTGGCAAGTTATTTGGCTAACCAATCCTCGTTTGTTCCTTTTATTTGACTTAATCCTTACGACCTATTTTAGTAAAGTTAATTAACTTCCAAACATGGTGCTCCGGGTGAGGAACGAGTGATTGGTGGCTAAGTAAGTCGAAGCTTCCCACTTATAATTGCGCTATAATTCAGTGTTTGATTGCTCGGTCTTTGTTTCGTGCGCAGGATTTTTCCGATTCCGTTCGGCCTTTGTGTCGTGCGCGGAGTTTGACGGTGATGCTCGGTCTTTGTTACCCCGCGCGCGGGTTGCGACCGGCACGGTTTGGCGGTTCTCGGAAGCCCGAGCTGCTAGAACGATCGGACGTCGTTCGAACGCGTTGCGCTGTGATAGAAGATTAGAAAAAAACAATTTGTGGAGCGCATTGCCCGTGTTACGGATGTGTATTAAGTTATTATTAAGTTTAATTATTACTGTATTCTATAATATATTATATTATTAAGTTAAGTCCTTATCGTCGCGAGTAAACCTTTCACGGTGTAAAAACACTGATTCTTTGCGTTTTTGACGATTGTAATAATCTTGTTACGAATAGTATAATTAAGTCTCCTCTTTTTCCTCGTGTATCTCACTATGGCTCCTTTAGCTTCAAAGAAACTTATAGCTATTCAGCTTGCGCGGGAGAACGAAATTAATAAAATTCGCACGCGATTGATATGTAAACCGCGAGAAACACTGAGTAAAGATATAATAGAGTCACGTCTCGAGGATTTAAGAGAGGTGTGGAAGGAAGTCCGGATGACTCATTCCGAGATTGTTGTGAAGGATGATGCCGAATCCGAGGCGTATGTCGAATAAGATGTGTTTTCTCGAATTCAAAGCGGTTACGAAAGCTCGGTCGATGAGTTTTTAACGCTTCGCTCGCAAATCGAGCAAGCGACCGATAGCACGCTCGCGGGCCGAGTAGATGACGCCAACGTTTCGGAAGGGAGAGGATCTAGTATTGCAAAACTCCCACGCATTCCTCTACCCACCTTTTCGGGTGAATACGAGGATTGGGCTAGTTTCTGCGATCTCTTCACTACTCTTGTGCATGAGGCCCCTCAATTAGCAGATGCAACTAAATTGCAATATTTAAAGTCATGTTTAACCGGAAGAGCGGAAGACCTCATTAAAGATGTCGCTACTAGGAGTGCCAACTATACCAGCACATGGCAAGCTCTAAAGACCCGCTATTTTAACCCTCGTTTGATAATTAACAAGCTGCTAACTTCGTTTATGGAAATCCCACAGGTAAAAAAGGAGTCAGCCCCCGAGCTACGCTCATTCGTCGACGTAGCTCAAAGTATTGTACGTTCCTTGTCTAACCTTAAATTGCCGGTTGAACACTGGGACGTCTGGCTCGTGTTTATGCTCTCTGGGAAGTTGGATTCGGATTCGCGAAATCTCTGGGAAGCAGAATTAAGTGAAAGGGATTCTTCTCTCCGAGAAGATGATGATTTTCTGAATTCGCTTCCAGGGTTCTCGGATCTCGTCAAGTTTCTTGAAAAGAGAACGCAGACTCTTGGAATGTCCACCTTGGAGCGTAGAGTAGAAAAGCGCTCATTCTCATCACCTGCGGCGGGCCCTCTACCGCGAAAAGTTTTTCATGCTAGTACTGCTCGCTCTTCTGATAGAGGTTCTTCACGGTGCCCTCTTTGTTCCAAGTCCCACCCTCTTATAAGGTGCCACAAATTTCAAAATCACTATACTTGCGCTCGAGCTCTTTTGGACCAGGGATCTGAATCATCCTTTGTATCAGAATCAATTGTACAACTTCTAGGGCTGCGAAAGCAGCGCACTATTGTGACGCTATAAGGATTGGGCGCCAGTACCGCAGGCACTGCCCGATCGAAAACCCACTTTGCTCTGCGATCCCAAATCGATTCTGAATTTCATCTTGAAACGGAAGCTCTCGTTCTTCCCAGACTCACCTCGTATTGGCCGACGGAAACTATTGAAAATTTCGATTTCTCGCAGTTAGAAGGATTTTCCTTGGCGGATCCGGAATTTTGCGTTTCAAATAAGATAGATATAATTTTAGGTGCCGTTGCCTACGGACTGTTGCTTCGTTCGGGATTGAAACGCATTCCTTCTTCGCGTCTCATTGTTCAAAATACCGCCTTCGGCTGGGTTATTTCTGGTTCTCTGCCTGTGGATGATTCACGGCGGGCGGTGAAAGACGTTACTTTGACCTCACAAGTTTTGCATTGTAGTACATGTAACCTCGATCAATCAATCCAGCGGTTTTGGCAACTCGAGGAGGTACCCTCAACTGTTCGTACACTGAAACCAGAAGATGAATCCTGCGAACGTTTATTTCGAAAAACGCATTGCCGCGATTCACAGGGTCGGTATGAAGTTCGTCTTCCCGTAAAGCCGAGTTTACCATTGGTGGCCACTGAAACTCGTAAAATGGCTGTAGGGTCCCTTGCGTCTCTTCATCGCCGTCTTTCACGTGATCCTAAACTGTCTGCCGCGTACTGCAGCTTCATGGGGGAGTACGAGAGACTGGGACACATGTCGCGGATTCCGTCTACCGAGATTCAGCAGGGAAACGCATGGTATTTGCCACACCATGCCGTAGTGCAGGTATCGAATGTTTTATGGAAGCTCCGGGTCGTTTTTGATGCTTCGCGACAAACTCGAGATGGCTATTCGTTGAATGATTTCCTCTTAAAAGGTCCTCCGCTCCAAGGAGACCTATCTTTAATTCTATTGAACTGGCGTCGTTATTCCTTTGCTTTCTCTGCTGATATTGTAAAAATGTTTCGCCAGGTTCGAGTAAACTCCAAAGATCGAGATTCCCAGAGAATAGTATGGGCAGCTTCACCTGACTCCGATCCCGTCGATTATCGCTTAAATACCGTCACCTATGGGACGGCTTGCGCTCCATATTTGGCGATTCGCACACTTCAACAGTTAGTTCGTGAAGAAGGCACTCAATTTCCACTAGGCGCTGCATGTCTCCAATCGGAGACATACGTAGACGATACCTTTGCAGGCGCGGACGATTTGCCCACTGCTATCATGAAGCGAAACGAACTCATCTCGTTACTAGGCTCTGCGCGAATAGGATTGGATAAGTGGTCTGCCAATCACCCCGACCTCCTTCCTCCTCGGGTAGAGCAAGGTTCCTCGAAAGCTATTGTAACAGATTCTTCGGTGTTCAGTGGAACCCTATGCGAGATCAGTTTAGGTTTCAAGCTGATAATATTGAAGAGTTGGCGACAGCCTCAACCAAACGAGGTATCCTCTCCGCTATTTCTCGTTTATTCGATCCCCTAGGGTGGCTTGCTCTAGTTACGGTGATTGCAAAAATTCTAATGCAGGATCTATGGATCTAGAAATGCGACTGAGATTCTCCACTGCCCACTGAATTTCGTGAGCGCTGGCATGCCTACTGCGACTCTTTGTACGCATTGACTTCACTGTCCGTCGATCGTTGGCTGGGAGTTACGGCTGCCCGTTCGTATGAGATCCACGGATTTTCAGACGCTTCCTCTCGTACATATTCTGCTGTAGTCTACTTGCGGGTTAAGGAGAGTGACGGTCGAGTCCATATCTCAATGATCTCTGCTAAATCTAAGGTCGCGCCGGTTAAAACTGTTAGTATACCGAATTTGGAGCTATGTGGGGCGGCTCTGCTAGTAAAACTTACCACTCACGTTAGAAAGCTTGATTTCCTTCGTTCTCTTCCTGTTTTCGCATGGTCTGACAGCCAGATTGTGCTTATGTGGCTACGCAAACACCCATGCAATTGGAAGATATTTGTCGCAAATAGAGTATCGTATATCCAAACGGAGCTACCATCTGCCACTTGGTCGCACGTGCCCACTAAGGAGATTCCGGCAGATTTAGCTACTCGTGGTTGCGAGCCTGCTGATCTGGCTCGGAGTGATCTATGGTGGCGTGGACCTCAGTGGCTTTCTCAATCTCGTGAACATTGGCCCCAAACTTCTAAAACTTCACGAACTCTCCATACCCAGGCTCGGCCTGCGGAATCGACTCTTTTTAATCGTTTCTCCTCGTTGACTCAGTTGATTCGCATAGTAGCCTTGTGTAAGCGACCGCTGGTTAATCTGCGTAAGCGCGCCCAAGGCGAGGATCGACTACCTTCGTTCATCACTTCCAATGAGTTATCTGCTGCACGACTCGTAGTCATTCGATTAGCACAGGTTAGTGATTTCGTCGAGGAAATAAATCTACTAAAGTCAGGGAAAGAATTACCGAAGCGTAGTCGCCTTCTGAAGTTAAATCCGTTCTTGGATCACGATGGAGTTCTGCGCGTAGGAGGTAGATTGTCCCACTCTAATCTTACGTCCGAACAAAAGCATCCCCCGATTTTTTCGCATAATTCCACGCTTAGTCGATTATTTGTTCGGCATTCACATCATCTTTGTTTGCACGGTGGCCCCACTTTGACATCCAGCATTTTAATACAACAGATCTGGATTCTTGGCAGAAATCGTCTTGTGAAATCTATTATAAGAAAGTGCGTAACGTGTCAGCGGGTTAAGCCGCAAACGGCCCAGCAGTTGATGGGTGATCTTCCTTCCGATCGGGTGACTATCGGACGCCCATTTGCTATATCGGGTCTAGACTACGCAGGTCCCATTCAGGTGCGTACGACAAAGGGTCGAGGGCACAAGTCGTATAAGGGGTATATCGCAGTTTTCGTCTGCTTCTTCACTCGGGCCGTTCATCTTGAACTGGTTAGTGATCTTACGACTGCTTCCTTCATTTGCGCGTATCGACGGTTTGTAGGTAGACGTGGCATTTGCCACCGACTTTATAGCGACAACGCCACTAATTTCAAAGGGGCGGATGCTGAACTTAAAGATATGTTTCATGGGGCTTCGGAGTTCTACCACCGGGTTGCGTCACTTCTTGCTAACGATGGCACCGAGTGGACTTTCATTCCACCAAGCGCTCCCCATTATGGCGGTTTGTGGGAAGCTGGGGTCAAATCCGTCAAGCATCATTTAAAGCGGGCGGCGGGTGAACACACCCTCACATTCGAGGAGCTGTCCACTGTCCTTGTAGAAATTGAGGCTTGTCTTAATTCGCGTCCATTGAGCGCCCTTAGTACGGATTCAGACGACCTTCATGCGTTGACTCCGCTTCATTTCCTGAACGGAAGTTCCTCTGGATTACTCCCAGAAGCCGATATTCCCGATGTTCCTCAGAATCGCTTGAGTAGGTTTCAGTTGCTTCAACGCATTAGGAATCAGTTTTGGAAGCGTTGGTCCTCAGAATACCTTCTCCACTTGCAAGAGCGCGAAAAGTGAAGAGTTCCACATGAGAATTTTGTTGTGGGTCGACTAGTTCTCCTAAAGGACGATCGTTATCCGCCATCAAAATGGCCTCTAGGTCGAATCACTGAAATCCACCAGGGCCCCGACGGCCTGGTCAGAGTCGATACAGTGAAGACTGCCACCGCTTCATTTAAGCGACACATCGCTCGACTTTGTCCACTCCATCTAGACGGAGAAGGTTAGTTGTAGGGTAGAGTGTTCGTCCGTCGGACGAAGGCGGGCGGGATGTTCGGTTCTTTTGCATCTCGATAAGGCCCTATACCGCCGATTGTCGCCGCGAAGGCGCGAATGTGATGCGCGAGCATATCTGGAGGGGATCTCGCGGTGAATTGCGTCTGGCCCTGCGAGCGTGACGTCAGTTCTGTTCCGGCTTCGACGCGGAATAGTTTTCGGTTGACGGTACGGTCTCTCGTGAGTTATTGGTGTGATAATTTTTGGATTGGTGTTATCAGCGGTCTTAGCGTGCGAGAACTGCCTATTATTTTGCGTGCGCTGAACGTGGGAGATTTGGCCACGTGTGAGTTTTTTTGCGTGCCATCTCCCGGGCTGCACTTGACGCGGCGACCCTGTGTCGCTCGTCTCCCTGGGTCGGTTCCTGCGAGAAGTCGAGGCGCCCCAGAGGACTGTGTTTTTTTGTGAAGTGCACCCGGCCCCTTGCGGCCATTGAGTTGAAGATTGTGCGAGGCACCGCCGAGTTTAAGATTGCAATTAGGAAGTAAGAAAGATCCGTGTAGGTTAAGTGTGCAGCGGCACGAGGTAAGAGTCTGGTCGTTGGGTGCGTGTATGAAGCTGTGCGATCGAATTCCGCGCGTTAAATTATACTTTCTTTGTACTTTGGGATTTAATAAAGATATCCGCTTGCCCGGGCTTTTCTCCCTGCTCCGTGGGAGTTTTTATGCCTAGGCAAGTGCTTAAGGTTACCGCGAAAGTATGTTCGAGTTATTTGGCTAACCAATCCTCGTTTGTTCCTTTTATTTGACTTAATCCTTACGACCTATTTTAGTAAAGTTAATTAACTTCCAAACACCTTTTATAAATATTGCTGGTCTATCTTGCGATCATGCTTCAGTTATGGTAGGCAATAAAGCTTCGTTTAAGACCCTAATTGTTGAAAAAAACCCAAAAGTCAAGGTTATTCCTTGCGTATGTCATTCTGCAGCAACATCGGCAAAAAACGCTTGCACCAAAATTCCTGATAAAATCTCTTCCGACTTTTTTAAATGCCAGTTCAAAACGAACTGCAATTTATCGGTCGATCGTTGAGGAATTAGGAAACGAGTATCAGAAAATTCCAAGTCACTCTGAAACTCGTTGGCTCGTACGTCATAAGTGCATCGTTATTATTTTAAAAAAGTGGGACGTTATTCTTCAATTCCTCATGGTATTGGCAACCGAGAAAGTTGAAAAAGCCAACGATTCGCTGAAAGTAATGCAAAATCCGCCAACATACGGCTACTTTAAATTTTTGTCCATGACTTTATATCTTTTTAATGCGTATAATGCAATGTTTCAAAAACGCGAATCCATGATTCAAGAACTCCAACCAGCTTCACTGAATTTTTTACTTTCCATTCTAAAAAAATGCATTAAACCAGGTCTTTTGGAGCCAGAACTCTTCTTGAGCATAATTCGCAGTGTCAACTTCGCTCACTTCGACAACCAATTATCTCTGACTGAAATAGATGTCGGTCAGGAAACGTTGCAATACCTACAGGTGCAGTTCGAACAAAATCGCATGTCTTCCACGGACGTGCATGAGTTTTTGCAAAACTACTTGCAGTTTTATATTACTGCAAGTAATGAAATTAGACGTCGCCTGCCTTTTGACGGTCCTTTCCTGTCATCGATCACCGTCTTTCGCCCTGATATAGCATTGCATGCCGATCGTCATGAATAATTTTGTAGGGTTGAGGAGGTGAGTGATGTTTTAGGGACATTTAATAAAATCAAGATTAGGGAAGAATGGGAACTTCTGGCAAACTTTCCTTCTGCAGAAAAGGTAACGTTAGGTATGTTGTTATTCGATGACATGTGGGCAAGTATTAGAATTAAAGTATCGGATAGCAGTGAGAGGACATTCCCACAATTAACGTGCTTGGTGAATTGCGTTAGAACACTTCCTCATTCTAATGCGCTGAACGCTCGTTTTCTATTATCACAAATGTAAAGTCGGTTAAGAGAAATCGTTTAGGGAACAAAACACTGCATTCAATTTGTGTAACTCAAGCAGCGCTAAAAGCTCGCAAAGAGACCGCAAGAACAACGTGCATCAACACGTCATACTTACAATTGATGACTTCCGAGAATTTATACATTAATTCCAAGAAACAGACCCCATATTCGGTAATTAATCTACACCCCTTCGATGAAGATTTGTAAATAGCACGTCTACCCTGCAAGGTGGGTTAGGAGTCTTTGTAAATAATGTGGATTAATGACCACAGGGTTCTTATCATTGCTGTTCGTCACTGTTTCTCTTGTTTATTGCTAGGTTGTTTGTAAATAAGGTACGCCAACGCTCTGCAAGGAAGTTTCAAGTCACTGTAAATAAATACCGTGGATCGACGACCACGGGGTCCTTATCCTTGCAGTTCGTCATTGTTACCTCTTGTTTGTTTTATACGTTGTTCATATTTATGTGGATTAGGCCTAAATCCCGTTTTTCGTAATATTTAATACATATTTTTTTTCTTCGTTTCTCTCTTAAATAGGAAAATAGGGGCGGGTGGGGGGGCCTCCTCTGTGGATCGTATAACCTTGTCGCGGTGAGGAGGCTTTACCTTTTACCATGTTGATGTCCTGAGCGGAAGGCTGTTGTATGGATAAGTAAGTATATGAGGTCTGAAGCTCATGCGTCCCCCTAATCCTCGAGCTGAGGGAGGTGAAACGCAAAGGACTATAGCTGGTAGTAGGCTACTAAGAAACGATCCCCCAATCCAAGGTGGAAGCTATTCGTGCCGAAGGATGCATGGTGGGGGGGATGCTATACCTCAAACGATGGCTTTAGGTTACCGGGCGCCCTCCTACGGTAGTCAGCATTTATATATATATATATATATATATATATATATATATATATATATATATATATATATATATATATATATATATATATTGGGGTGGGGTGAATCGGAAAAGTTTTGTTGTAACACTTATTTTTTGGTAGTTTTTGATGCGCTAAGAACGAAAATGACCATAAAAAAATTCTTTTTGTTTCACATTCGCCCCGACGTCCCAAAGATGCCGTTTTTGGGGTGTTTTTTTTTCGATTGTCTGTAAACTCCGTCATTTTTTTTAATTTTTTTTTTTTTTGGAAAAGGTGCCCACATTATCCATCTATTAAATCCATATAATAGACATTTTTATTTTTTTTTCATTATGCCTCTAAAAAATCGATATATACGTGGATTTTTCAAAAAATTGAATATTTCGATCTCAAGATAAAATAACTGTTCCAAGTGCCAACGACAAACCCAGCAATATTAAGGACAATTACGATGAAGTCTTAAGTGATGCTAAAAGTGTCGGAAGAAAAGCTATTCACGACAAAAAGAGGCCAATGGAAAAAAGGGGGACACCATGAAAAAACTTAAATTACGACGGTAGTAATATGCATTTCGTTAACATGAAGTTTATTGTTATTATTTTATTTCATTTCTTGACATTGTTTTCTTTGCTGGACATCAGTAAGTTATTTGCAAATTAAAGCAATAATTTTATTAGATTGATGTTTCCATGCGCATTCTTTTTTTCAAGAGAAGAAACATCCTTGAAAACAGAATTGTATTTTAATCTAATAATCAAAATATTTCAGGCAAAGAAATAGGCACTTCAGGATAACAAATCAGTTTCATTTTTTTGAAAAATTCCTGCTACTGTGCTGTATTCTAAATATTTTGCCACGTGCGTGACTTTTCGAAAAAGTAATCGAAACATAAGATATTTACATGCATGTGTGGCATATAAATATATATAGACTCTGCTCCATTCAGAACCCAATGTCTGAATTATTTAGAAATATTCCTGAATTATTCATATTTCTATGTAATTCAGGCGAATGTCTGCGTTTAATGCCAAATTCTTATACTATCATATTAACGTGATGTCCAAGAAGAGAGAATAAGATTAAATTCAGAAGCAGTACGGATCAAATATATATATATATATATATTTAGTGTTCTCTTTTTACACCTATATCGGTGTTCATTACAGACCCAAACTGATATACATGTTTATTTCTAACTACTACACCCATACATATTTCGTCTATATTGCAAATTTTTTATTTGATTTTTCCATTGTAGTTGTTCGTTGCAAACTGTATTTCAAAATGCATCGTCTTTCGCACAACGCTATTTTGGCAGTTGACTCGAATATAATTTGTCTTTTCGCTCCGTCGGTTGTTCAGTATACTTAAGCTGTTGAAAAGTTTATGATCAATGTCATAAATTAACAGCATCATCTTTAGCTAATATACTTCACTTGATTTATATACACTGTCCAGTCCCCAGTAATATTCAGCGTACTCTTTACAAATTGTTGAAATTAATAAGACTTTCGGATATACCTATTATACGCCATTATTATTGTAAAATTTGCCATACAGCATTGGACAAAAAGGGAGCATTTTGTGGGTATTTTATTCGAATACCTATCTCATCACAATTAAAAATGTTGTACAAAAGACCATCCTTCGTACAAAAGCTGAAACTTAGACTTATTCGAGAAAAAACAAATAACGAAAACTTGGAAGATATTTATAATGGTAATGTTTATAAAAAATTGGTTGAAAGAGATATATTATCGGTTTCCAGAAATATTTCGCTTATGTGGAATTCAGATGGTGTGCAGTTATTTGAATCATCTCAATACAGCATTTGGCCATTTTATATAATAATCAACGAGTTGCCGTATAAGGAAAGATTTAAGAGAGAAAATGCAATTTTAGCTGGATTATAGTTCGGCAAATCAAAACCAAGTCCTAATTTATTTATGAATTCTTTTTGTAACGAATTAAAAGAGCTCTATGCCGGGATTGACATAAATTCAAGCAAAGGACGCATTCACGTTAGAGGCATCGTTATGGATATATGATAAATGTTCGAACGAAAAAATGTTCGACCAATGTAATTTAGACTTTTGACTCGTGTAAAATATACGATCGAACATTTTTTCGTTCGAACATTTGTCATACATCCATCGTTATGTGTGGATCATGTGATCTACCAGCGAAAGCCGTATTCCTGAATATGACCCAATGTAATGGACATTTTGGTTTTACGCGCTATAAATCAAAAGGCATGCCATGTAGGTAGATCGCACGTCTATCCATATGACGAAATTATCAATTTAAGAAAAAGCAGTGAAACAACAGCACATGCTCGAGAAGCTTATGAATCGGGACAATAAAAAATAGGTGTTAAAGGACCAAATGCATTGTCCATTTTTGTTTATGATTATATATGTACAACCGCCGACGATGATATGCATTGTATATATTTGATGACTCTGTCAGTAATTTTAAAAATAATAGCAGTGATTTGTGTTTTGTAATAAAAAAAGTTTATGATCAATGTAATTTCTTAACAGAAAATTATAAGATTATTCTCGTAGAAACCAATACAGAATTTTGAAAAGTTTACGCGAAAATGTTGACTTGAGCGATGACGAAAATTCAACCATGAGTGAAACAACACATCGATTTCAGATAATATAAAATGTAATTTCGCAAATTAAAAAGTGTTCCACCTTTAGGTGTAAATTAATTATTTTCAAGATCTGTTATGATCGAGTTCAACATCGCCATCAACAAATATATATAAACTTGATGTGTTGTAATGTACTATAATTTATTATATTAGACTTCAGCTCAGAATCTGAAACCGATAATTATTACGAAAGCTGTGTAACGGCGAGTGACGGTGATGAACACAGAAGGTTTGTTGAAATACAATTTAAATTTTATTTACAATTTAAAATATTCTGCAATAGAAGTAGATCATTTTGTAATTACTGCTTGATTTACGAAAAATAAATTGAAAATTTTTTTTTTTCACTAGTAACTTAATAATCGACATTATAATTAATTAGGTTAATCTCGAGAGTCCTTTTATTGTTTATTGAAAACAACAGTTTTCTGCAATTTTTAACATTAGTCACGTCCGATTTTCGCCGCTGCCCTCCCCGAACCGTGTCGCGCCGCTATCGTAGCAGCTACGCATGTTTGCCGTGCAGAGTGCGCATGTGAACCTTGCAGTTCCCGATCGCCGGGGTTCTGCGCAAGCCCGTAAGAGGGCCACGAGGAAGGCGAGCTGCCGGCCAACGGTGTGACTGCTCGTCAGATAGCTTGCGAAAGCAAGCGGTCGATTAGATAACCTTTATCGAGCGAGCGCGCGACATCCGTACGGTAACGAGCGATCAAAGCCCGATACGAACAATGCGATCTATTCCTGTAGGCGCAATTAATAAATAGACTCTGCTATTAATTTTTCTAACATTGGGTTGTTATTCTCTTTTTCACGCAAGTGCTACACCGTGCCGAGTACGAGACCTACGAGCCCTAGAGCCGCTAATTTTCTGCGCCACGTTCATCTCCGTGGGCGAGCGAAACCAAGTAAGTTCGCTGCTTTTCACTCATGCTTTGGCCAGCATCCGATCTTCTCTCTCTTTTGTTGTACTTCTCTCTTCATACTTGCTGCTGCCTCAAAATTTGTTCCAACCAGTGTACATTCCGGCGCGGGTCGAACCCGGACACGCGTTTTAGAGTATTCACCTTGAGAATCAAATCCCGCGTCGGCGAGGGCCACATTTATAGCGCCCAACGTGTTTCTTGATGATTATTAAAATTATTCGGGTCGCGCCACGTTCACGGCGCCCAACGTATTTATTAATGATTATTAAAATTGTTCGGTTCGCGACACACTTAGTGATCAATGTGCTTTTAAATGATTGTTAACATTATTCAGAAAAGGATACATTTATGACGCCTAACGTTCTTGTTATGAATTGTTAAAATAGTTCGAAAAGCGCTATATTTTTGCCCAACTATGTACTTACAAAATTTTTCTTTCGTTTTTCCTTAAATTGAAAACATCACTAAAGCGCCACGTGCTTCAACTTTCGACAGAAAGTCAACTCGCATGAAACTTGTTATATGGGTCATTATTATGGATCATATTCCATGTCAGAAATATCACGATTTGCAAGGGGTCTTCGGATTTTTTCGAAACTCGGTATAATTATACCTGTATATGAAAGATAAATCATGCCCAAAGGATTTTTGAAAATTTTCAAAATTACGCACACAACGGGGTGATGAATTTGAAACCGAATTATTTTTCAAACCATTGTAACTCTAGAAGGGGTAATTCGATTTTTATGAACGAAATATGATATTAAAGCTAAAAATATATAATTACAAAATAAAACGAATAAATAAAAAAAATTTTCAATTTGGCCCAAAAAAATGCAAAACAAATTTTTGACCTAATTTTTTTCAAACTTATACCCTTTTTATTTTTTTTTAATATATATGTGGTGATTCCTTATGATTTCACCTTTAATTTTAAAAAAAATATTGATGGAGTCTTTCGCAGAACTCGAGATAACGGGTTTGGAATGAGTGGACAGGACGCGGCCGCGCCGTGCGCTTTAACACGTCCTCGCGTATCACGGGTTACTCGCATGCGGCTACTCCCGATATGTGTTCGCGCTGCACTACATCCTTTTTATTATTTTTTAATTTCACTTATAATTTAAAAAAAAATAGATCTTGAGCTGATAAAATTTGTTTATCACTAGCTCGTTGTAAACTAGCTCGTTTAGCTTCTCATTTGACGGTTCCTCCTAACCCGTAATATGGACTTTAACCGTGAGAAGTTGCGAAAACTCCCAAGAGACTTTTTTACCCTAAACATCGTTTGTGATGAACGAGATTAATAAAATTACTTTCTTCTGACGTGTGTTGTTTTTAATAAAGAGTTAATTTTCAAAATACGAGATAAAATCAAATTTAGAAAACAGTACATAAAATGAATATGTATTCTTATATACACGCAGAACCTACAAGTACGTAAATTCGTATAAATGGGGTTTATGGCAATTAAAAAAGTGATGGAGGTTATGGTAATACACAAAATGCATTTGCATCGGTCCTCGCGTATCACGCCTTACTTCCTTGCGGCTATTCACGCTACACTATTTTCTGTTTTTTTTATGAAGTTATGTAAGTAAATTGTTGGAAATATGAAAAAAAAAATCACAAAATGCGAAAAGAAAAAAAAATTAACAAATTCTAACAATTAAATAAATAAATAAATAAAAATTATCGGCTTCGTGGCTCAGGCGATTAACGCACTGGACTACGAAGTCGTAGGTTGTGAGTTCGATCCCCGTCTGGTGAACAAATTTTCGATTTCGTTTCCAAGCAGCAGCTCGCTGTTGGTACGACGAGTCACGTTGTTTGTGTTTACGTTTCGAAAGTATTGTTTATCTGGCGGAAATCGACTCAAGACCGCTGCTGTACTTGGTGTAGGTTTCTGCAGTCCTACATTTCATACACAAATGTGAAGTATGGCGCCATCTGTCTAAGTCGATCTGCAGCTCTCGCAAAATCATACGACTCATAATACGGCAAAACAATTAAGTAAAAAGGGCGATTCCGCCCGTTAATAAAATAAAAAAAAAAAAAAAAAAAAAAAAATGTGCAAAAATTAACAAAAAAAAAAACGATAAAATTAAATGAAAAAAAATTACTCTCATTTCGTTCACCTCCACGTGGGGATAGTTGGGAAACGCTACCTTGTTGACGGCAAACGAACTTATAATTCAATTTATATAAAATTTAAATTATTATTATTATAATAATTATAAAGATCTGAAAAAAACTCAGCGAGTTTTTTTTTCTAAAAAATGTAATTTTCTTGGGCTGCATCAGAGTACCGGGCAATCCATGACACTGGAATGCTGCGGCGAGTCACATCGCATCCGCTCATTAACCCTTTGAGGGGCACATTTTTCATTACAACGGAAAACAGCTGAAATTTGTTATTAAGGGGTTTTTGGAATCGCTGATTACGAACTGTTATCAGATTTTCAATATTCAAAATGGCGGATCAAATATGTCAAAATAATTAATTCTCCAAAATTTTCAAAATTTTTTTTTGAAAAAACTAACGTATCAAAAATTCTGAAAAAAATATATCTTATAAAACTATGTATGAAGAATGTGTGGAAAAAATTCCAGAGTCCCAGCTATCTAGGTTTCGGAGACAATGTATTTTTTTCTAAAAAATATGCGTTTTTTAACGTTATTTGTTTATAACGTACATGTAAATAAATAAATTATTGCAATTTTTCACTAAATTCTAATAATTTATACTCCCAACAGTAAAAAAAGTACAGATACATTCACAAAAAAAGTTAAAAAATATATATGAAATATTAAAAAAACTTGGATAGAAAAGGTGGTACATATTTGTACCACCGCCCCTCAAAGGGTTAAAAACGTGATACCTCAGGGCCTCTAAGAGCGATACGCGACGACGACGTGACAAGGCTCACAGTGCCGCCGCGTCCCGTCCGCTCATTCAAAACCCGTTATCTCGAGTTCTACGAAAGTCTCCATCAATATTTTTTTTTTTAAATTAAAGGTGAAATCATAAGGAATCACCACATACATATTAAAGAAAAATAAAAAGGGTATAAGTTTGAAAAAAATTGGTTGAAAAAGTTTTGCATTTTTTTTGGGCCAAATTGAAAAATTTTTTTATTTATTCATTTTATTTCGAAATTATATATGTTTAGCTTTAATATCAAGTTTCGTTCATAAAAATGGAATTAACCCTTTCAGAATTACAATGATTTGAAAAATAAATCGATTTGAAATTAATCACCGCGTTGTGCGCGTAATTTTGAAAATTTTCAAAAATCCTTTGGGCTTAATTTATCTTTCATATGGAGGTATAATTATGCAGAGTTTCGAAAAAATCCGAAGACCCCTTGCAAATCGTGATATTTCTGACGTGGAATGACCCATATGTATTCCGAAAGCAATTATTCTATATGTACAAAATTAAAATATGTGATGCAAATATTATCGAACAAAAAAATATTAATCAATCAAAAAGTGAAAAAAAAAAACAATTGTATTATCATTTCTTTGTATTTCACTGTATTCGCTCTCATCGCTATCTCCTTTGCATCGTAATTTATGTATATAAAGGCGCAGTAGATCTTCCGCTAAAACGCAATTGTAAAATTGTCAAAAAACAATTGCGCGGTGCTTTCTCTTTGTGGCTTTACTATCTCTTATTTGTTACAATTACTCTGTGAGACTATTTATATTATGTACACATATTTATCTCCGGCTAATAAACAAATTGCCAAACGGCAACTCTTTCTGTCCGCGTAAATAAGGTTTATTTATAGTAAACAATAAAGCGAACATTACTTTGTTTTTAAAAAAATTTCTTCATCTCGGAAAAACATATTTCCAAACGGAGAAAAATAATTCAAAAGCGAGAATTCATATTCAAAATTAAAATTAAGAAAAATAAAAAAAAAATGAAAAAAGATATTGAAAACGTACAGGCGCAAGCAAGCGCTTTCTTGCCGTTTCGTCAACTCGCGCGAACCCTTCCTCGGCAACTCGCGCGAACCCCTCCCGGCAACTCTCCAACATAGAATCAAGTGACTAGAAAGTGCGCTACAAAGAAACGCGCATAGAAAACACCGAAACGATCAGTGAAGACAATGATTTTGTGTCGTTCAAAGGCGGGCACCTGTGACATCTGTCCGTCTCTCTTTTTTTCGCTGCCTTTCTCTCTCTTGCTGTCACCAAATGAGCTGTGTATAACCGCCAACGGTATATCTTGTCCCGGTGACATCCAGGGTTAAGATTTGACCCAGAAGATGGTTTCTCCGGAGGTTCTCTGTGAATGAAATGAGCAGACATCGAGGAAAAGAGGAAACGGCATCCCAGATCAACCAGGAGTTCAGCATTTCACGTCAGCAATCAGGTTAGTTGGAAACTTTATAATAACTTAATATTATTTTTAATTTAAGAAATTGATTCTTTGTGGGGATTTTCAGTTTCCCCGAGCCGCCAGCACAACAGCAGCAGGACAAAAATCCAGGATGAAGATAAGGATCCAGGAAACCTGCAGCTTTTACAGAAAGGTTAGTAATATTTATTTACGTTGAAAATTAATTTAAATAAAAAAGTTGCACGCATCCTGATGAATAAATGAAAATTCATTACGAGCTTGCACATTAATTACATTCAACTACCTCGGCTTAGAATTAAACAATGTGAAAAGGCATAAATGTAGGCATAAATATAAATGTATATACAGTAGAATAAATATTGATGCTTGATGGGCTATTTCTGAAGCGTGTCTGCCTGGATGGGAGTGACATTCGAACATGTCTTTTGGCTGCAGTTACACCCTGATGAAGGTTTCTCCTGCAGGTTATGAGTCAGGTTAGATATAAATTTCTATAAATAAAATACGTTACTATTTTTCAAAATAACTGTTGACGCTTTATGGTGTCTTTTTGCAGCATGTCTGTCTCAAAGTCTTGAAAATATGAGGTCTCCGACAAGCAAAATATTCAACTACGTCAGGCTTGTCTGGAACCATGCACGCTATGCTGATTGACATCACATTTCTTAGAAATTTTCTAAGGGCCTTAACATTTATTTATAATTATTTTTATGCTCAAGTATGTATTGAGCATCGATTATAAGGCCCCCAAATTGATGAAAATTGTATTTAGGGTTCTATATTGTATTTGCAATACGCCTGCAGTCCCTGGGAGTCAAGCTATCTTTTATCGTCGACATGAAAATTTTTAAGAAATATTATAAGTACCTTAAAATTAACTTGGTATTATTTTTATGCTCAAGTATGTAATATTATTTATTTATTTATGATTATAGTCAACATTTTAATTATATTATAAGTCATTATCCATCGAATATAAAAGATCTATATACATAATCGAACTACCGTTTTTGAAGTTACCGTTCATAAATATTTACATGTACGTAAACCCAATAATCACCTATTCGAATTATTAATTTTGCATATTTCAGAAGTTGAGTCGAATATAAATTAGCATTTGAACCAATAAATATATAATATGAATTGAAATGTTATTATTATGTTTATACACTTTAATTGATTATCGTTAATTTTATGTATTAAAGATTTATATAGTAAAATCATGCAACTAAAAGGAAATATTAATTTTGAAAAATTTGAAGATTTTGAAAACGATGTCGATTTACAATAAAATCATAAAATAATACCTTGTTCATAAATATAGATGGACATGCTCTAACACGTGGTTAATATTCACCGAAATCGCAGGCTTTTCTAACATTCATCCCGGTTGGCTGGATTGAAATCTACCTGGTCGACCGTATTACAGCTTAAACAAAACTTGTCCTCTACGTGGTGACGAATATTCCCAAATTGACCGGTATTTCTCCAATTTCATACTCGAGGAATTCAACCAATAATTTTGGTCCAGATGTATAAACAGAAATTACTTTCGTATGATTACAATTTTTAATTGCTCGATTTCGATAACATAATCAATTTATTTATTTCTTTAATTAACCATAATCGCAACATTTACCATTCAACGATCTATCAAATTTGCCATTAATAATTACGCGGCAAGCGAATTTTTAAATCTTAACATTCTCGATTTTCGTTCCAAAGGTGACAATTTAATCACAGTATTATGTATGTGTTCTAACGCATACATGCATGATACAAACTGAGTTGTCAGTCACATGGATATTAAAGAAAATCACGTTATCAATTCGACATGCCACGATAATTTAAACTATTTCGAATCATATGAATGATTGCTGTTCTAATACATGTATAAAACTAAGCCGACAGTCATTATCGAATTGAATAAAATCGAGTTATACGCTTTAACACAAAACGCGTAAATGTGTCGGAAGAATTTAATTTCTCTTCATTTGTTTCCATTCAAATTACTGCATCTGCGTATTTCAAGTCGATTTCTTATGGTGTAGCGCACGTGCATAATCAAACCCATAAATCGGAAACCGGGTTAGTTATGCGCCCTGTCAAAAGACGTAAAACAAAATTCAATTTTACAAAATGAAAATCGCGAAAATTCAACACGCGCCCGCACTGCGCTTACCTGTCCCTCCTCGATTTTCCCTCGATCCGTGCACTACTGAGGTTGCGATTAAAGTGATCGAGTACACCGATATTAAGGTAGGGACATATTATTACACGACATAGAAACGTAACTCTCAATTGGTGTCCGTTTTTGATATTTGTCGACATCTATCGGTTGAACATTTTACATCTACGCACTGGGGAATTTACAATAATTGGTCTCGCGTGACCTGCAATATCGACACCGTTACATCATCCCCCTATTTTTTAAATGAAAATTATATTATCATTTACAAAATTGTGATAATTCAATACTTCATGTCATACAGGAGTCAATTAAAAACCGTCAACACTTATCCTACATTTGGTTCAAATCGATAATACTGGCGTAAATTAGCCCGATTATGTATACCGAACTGTTTTTTGGTTCCTTCTTCCACAAGCATAAATGCATTTTTACCCATCATTTTTTCCAATACGTATGGACCCTGATATAGGTGGAAAAATTTGTGGGTCTGATGCCGCAGAGCGCTCGAGATACAGGGTACCCGCAACAAAACTAAATCACCCTCTTTTAACTCTACCTGCGATATCCCCCTTTGATTTCGTGCCCTTCCCTCAAAAGCCTTGCGCATATTTTCATCGGCATGCAACTAACGTTTTTCATTATCCTTCGGGGTTGATGCTGGAAAATTTACATATTTCGAGATTATGTCACGAGGCTGTTCCCCAAATTGCAGCTCATACGGCGTATATCCGCTGCTTGAATGAACTGTTATGTTCAGAAGATTCTGTATTTCATGGATATATTTAGCCCATGTTTGGTGTCTTTCTGAACAAAAGGTCCTAAATAGCCGGCCAAACTCCCTCATAACCCTCTCGACCGGGTTCGACTTGGGATGCCTTATTGATGAAAATAAGACAGCAACTTCTAATCCATTCAGGGTGCTTTTCCACTTTGGAGAGGTGAATTGGCTGCCATGATCCGAAATAATTCTTTTAGGTTTTCCTATATTGTTGAAGTATTCTTTCACGAGCCGATTAAGTGTAGCGCAAGTTGTTATTTTTTTTAAAGGATATAATACGACATATTTGGTAAACAGATCTTGGGTTACTAATATATATTCCACTTCACCGATAGATCTTGGAAGCGGACCATAAAAATCCACGGACAACAAGTCACCAGGAGCTTCACTCTTAACTCTTCCATATTCCCCTTCCATAGATATATTTAGGCTTTTAACTCGCTGACAAATATCGCAACATTTCACTAACCCTTTTACTTCATTTCTCATTTTATTCCAAAAATAAAATTGCTGTAGATATTTATACGTTTTATGAACCCCAGGGTGTCCCAATTTCTCGTGTACCGAGATTATTAATTCTCGCGTTATTTCACTGGGTACAATTAATTTCCATTGATTAGTGTTATTTTCGTTAATAAACAAAACGTCATTGATAATCTGGTAATTTCCCGTAAACTCTCTCCTTTTGCATTTCTCTATCAGATCCAATAACCGTTTTTCATCTCCTTGTAACTTACTGATTTGCTTAAATATTTTTATCAATTTTGGAGTAAGTGAATCAAAATATCCCCTCTCTTTCACCATATACACATTTGCAAGCGAAGCGATCAAAACAGATCTTCTATTTCTTTCAAATTCTATACCATTGATATGTCGACTAAAGAAATCTGCGACGATATTATCGATACCCCTGCAATGTGAAATGCTGTAAGAGAATTGCTGCATCACTAAACTCCACCTAGCCAATCGCGCATTATGGTAAATGGATGCATTTAAAAATGTCAAACCCTTATGGTCTGTAATAATTTTAAAATGAACTCCAGATAGATAAACGCGAAGTTTATTGACTGAAAATACTATTGCAAGGAGCTCCTTCTCTGTCGTCCCGTATTTCATCTCTTGCTGGGACAAACTCCTGCTAACTAGGAAGATAATTTCATGATTATTATCGTTATTTACTTGATATAAAATGCCACTAATGCCTTGATTACTGGCATCTGTTTGAAGGTAGAATGTCTCTCCAATCTTCCAAAAACCTATGGTGACACAATTTAAAAATGCTCCTTTTAATTGTAAGAACGCTTCGTCGTGACGACGCTCCCATTTCCATGTTTTCTTTGCACCCAATAAATCGCGAAATGGATAGATATAATTAGAGTATTTTTCCCTGAACTGTCTATAGTAATTGCAGACGCCCAAAACTTGCTGCAATTGCTTCAGATTCTTGGGAGCCTGCATTTCTTGTATGGCTGCCAATCTCCCAGGATCAGGTACGATACCCGTAGATGAAAGTACAAAACCCAAAAATGGAACCGTTTTGCGTGAGAACAAGGACTTCGACAATTTTAACGTAAAACTATGTAATCGTAGGCAAGTAAACAGTTTTCTCAAGTGCACAAGGTGAGATGCAAAATTATGAGAAAATACCAATAAATCGTCCACATAATAAACCAAAAATTCCTTGAAAGAATTGTCCAAGGCCATACTCAATGCTCTTAAAAATGCGCTACCGGCAGTTTTTAGTCCGAATGGGACTCGACGAAAATGATACAATACATTGTTATGTAAGAATGCCGTATATTTTCGCGAGTCCTCGGCAAGAGGAATCTGCCAATAACCCTCAGTAAGGTCTGTCTTTGTAAAATATTGTACTCCTTTTATTTGATGCAGAATTTCATCAATAGAACCAGATCTCTCGTTATCTGACTCAATTATTTGATTCAGAAAACGAGCATCCAACACCAATCGTACTCCACCATCCCTTTTCTTCACGACATGCATTTGGTTGCAATACTCACTTTCTGATCTTTCTATGATGCCGTTCTTTAGCATTGCATCGATTTCACCTTGTACCTCTTCCCTTAAAGCGTATGCTATTGGATAGGATTTCTTAACAACGGGATTTCCGGCCCTTACTCTAATTTTATGTTCGTATATCGTGGTACATCCCGCTTGATTTGAAAAGATATCCTTAAATTCATATAATAAATTTAACAATTCTTGCTGTTCTTGATCATTTATATCGTTCAAATTTTCAAAGATTGCTTCTAATTCCCTGTCAAAATGGTCCATTTCCATTAATTTAACAGGTACTTCACTAAGAGCATTTATATAATTTTCACCTTGATTAAATACGTTACTTTCATGAGATTCAGGAATTCGATTCTCATTAATTTGATTAATTTCATTAACATCGCTCACTTCATCTTGATCATCATTGAAGGCATTCCCTTGACTCTCCGTATTTATTTTTAAATCCTGAAAATATTGATCTGGTTCGTTGTATTCATGAACGATGATATCCGCGTGAATATCATTACTACTGACCTTTTCCCGAATGACATTACCATCAACCTCATTATTCTCTAAGTCAACTTTCTCATCCTGCCCGTTTATTTTATTTGAATAACCTTTATTAATACTATCATCATTCACTAAATCATTTACTATTATATCTCCGTTATATATCATTTCAAACGGTGATTCAGAACTATTTATTTCAGTCCCATTAACATAGTCAGTATTTATTATTTCAACTGATTCATTAGATTGTAAATTAATATCATGCACATAGTCATGTGTTGCATCGCGAAAATCATTGCATTCATTCGTGACACGAGAAAAAAGCGAACGCATATATTTTTCTAAATCAAATCCTAAATTCATTAAAGAACATTTGTCATTTGTATCGATAATCCTATTGTCAGTTATATTTACAAACCCACTATCAGGCATTATTTCATATATGTTATCGGTAAAATTATGATCAGTAGTTTCATCATTCACGTTCACAACATCACTTTCATCGTCAAAATTTATTAGATCCTCATCGATATTCAAAGCTCCAACATTTTCAAGACGTGACAAATCCCTGCCATTATAATCATTCGTTTCTATATTGTCCGTATTAATATTTTCACATTCTATATCAATTAGTTTAGTCACCTTATCCCCCGTACGCGTCCTCTCGACATGATTAGTTATTATTTCTTCAAAATCATTACTATCATTCATTTGTGTTGCCTTATCAACTTTATTCGCAATTTTAGGAACTACTCTTAAATCATATAACTTAAACGACACATTATTTATATTAACACAGTTACTATTTTTAGTCGGAATTCCGGCTATTTTGCGATTTTCAATAGTCACATTATTTTCTTCAAAATTAATATGTATCTTGTTGCGATATAGCCAGTCACTCCCTAAAATCACCCCACAGGAAAGTCTGGGAATAATAAAAAAAATAGTATAAATTTCCACACCATCTATAACTATGGGAACATAAATTTGGCGAGTTACAGGCGTTGGTTTCTTTCCTATGGCCGTTACTACGCTTAAATAGGATACGGGTAGTTCGTCCAACTTATTAGAATTATTCAAACGAATTTCCTTATAAATCTCTTCAGAAAAACAAGTAATTGCACTTCCCGTATCCAATAATGCCAATGCATGTATACCAAATAAACTAATTACGACTCTAGGACACAAATCATCATTTGATTCTCTCTCATTTTGTGTCATTTCATCCAAATTTATGTCCCCCGCTAAATCCTGTACAATTTCATTATTATCATTCCTATAGCTTGGTAAGAAGCCCGATTTTACCAAGCTACCTAGAAGTTTAAATTTCTCGAATTGGTCTCGTTTGATGGAGGGGGTTTACTCATATCCGGGAGACGAAATTGTTCGCGTATTTCTAGATTTTGTGGATTTGTTAACCCATTATTTCTGATGATAACAGAATTGGGCACGTCCTGCTGGAAATACGCATTCTTTCGGAAATAAGGGTAACCCCTCCTTCCGCGTTGATTTCCTTGTCCCCCATACCCCATTGCATGCACATTTCTTTTATAATAAGGATTTAAATTTTGATTTTCAACATTAAATTCTTGTTTCTGCTGCGAATAACCCGCCCCAAGGAACACTAAGGCATCAGACACAGCTTCATTATGACTGAAATCAATAGCAGCCAATGAGGAGCGTATATTATCAGGAAATTGCTGCGCTATCTGAATGTTAATTTCCCTATTTTGAATCTCGGGAAAATATACTTAGCCTCCTTTAATTATTTCTCCAGAAACGCTGTTTTGAAATCATTATAATTTCTAAAGGGCTCATTCCTTGCCTCCATCCATAATTTCGCACTACCTTTAAGCGCTAATTCAACTTTCATTAATTTACCCTCCTCATTTAGGTTTATATATTTGAAATATTTTTCTAAATTATTTAAAAATTCCACAGGGTGTGTCGAATTATTACCCAAAAATTCTGGACATTTAACATCTGAATTTAGCCGTTGCAGGCCCCCAAGCAAATTCTCTATTAAATTTGTATTCCCATTTTGTATCACATTAGTTTCTCTATTTGCCTCCAGTTCTCGAATTTTATTTTTATTCGCAATATTTTCTGCATTAAGGGTTGTAACGCCTTTCTTGTGCGCGAGATACTTCGAACGGAATTTTTCCCGTTTGACGTCCTGAGGACGCAACCCGCGGCGAAATCGTCCACCGGCTAGCTTGGTGCGGCGAACTCCCTGAAGGGGACAAGGTCGTATACAAAAACGAAAAGTGCGAGATTGAGTATAAACAGTGCCAAAAGGGCCTTTATTGAATTCCTGATGGGAGACCTTTACAAATGTCGCGATTAATGCCGCTGTGTCTCGCGGGACACCCTGGACCGTCGCGTTCGCGTTCCACTCGCGGAGATAGGCTCCCGAATGAGCACAAGAGAGTGAGGGAGAGAGAAGGACCCGAGAGAATGAATCCCGCCAAGTAATTCGGCCGAGCCGGTACTTACAAACTGAAGGCTTCTGTGTGTCCTGCGGTCGCCGGGACGTCTTTTCTCCTCCAGGGAGAACGTTCGGACGGAGCTCTCAGGGGTCGGAGCTATCACCCTCGTGCGTTGGTGCACCCGCCACTCCCACAACACTTAGACGCGGAATTAACCTCGACGGCGCGGCGTCGCAAGACCCGCGTCGTACCCTGGTCGCACGGAATTCTTTTCTTTTACAAAACCCGGGTTCTCGTCAGCGCGTCACGACGGTATCGCGGTTCAGCGAGGTCTCTCTTCTCTCGCGCCGGTCGTCGCCGGCGCGCGGCCCACGTGATCGGTCCCACGTGTTACGCGCTTTCTCTCTCTCTCTCTCTCTCTCTCTCTCTCTCTCTCTCTCTCTCTCTCTCTCTCTCTCTCTCTCTTCGGTGCTTTTCGCCGCTCGTCGTTGCCCTGTGTTCCGCTCGGCCTCCTGTAACCAACCAGAACCATTAATACGAGTCGGTGCCGGCCGGAGCGTTTCATCGTAACGAGTCGTTGCGTCCGCCACGGGGACCTCGTTACAACTCCCCGCCCCCAGACGCTGAGTACCCGAGGTACCAGCTCGAGACCGAACAGCCTAGCGGGCACCAGTTAGGCTACAAAACACAAAAGAAAATACATATGGCCACCTTGAGAGGTGTGCGCGAATCTTGCATGCAAGGAAAGCCGGATAAAACCCAGCACAAAGGAGGGGGAGGGTTCATAAATTTACACTCCGGCTCTTCTCTTTCCAGATTTTATTTACGTGGCCCAGAAGGGGCCACGTTTTCACTTCCCGGCACGGAGGTCGCGTCCCTGCAGGGACCGGCGCGGTACATTTCGTCGCCCTTCAAGGCACGTTGCTTGGGGCGGGTCTTCCTCTTCGCCCTCAGGGCGTGTCTTCCTGGGGCTGGTTCCAGGCGCGTTTGCGCCCCGCCTCTCGGTTTCGGGCGCGTTTTGGCGCCTCGATCGCGTTCGGCGTGGGGACACATTTACGTTCGGGGGCGGTGGCGCTCTCGACCCTCGCGGTCGCCCTCGAGGTCTACATTCCGGGACAACTTCTTCCGCCTCTCGGGAGGGCGTACTGAGGGGAGCGGGCCGGGGAATCGCGGCGAAATTTTTCCTCGGGCGGCCCGGGCCGCGCCTTGCAGCCCCCTCCTGGGTCGGAACTGGAGGGCTTTCGGCTTCCTCAGGGAAGTTGCCGGGCGTCCTTTCCTCTTCCGGGGTATTGGTCACCGGCTTCAAGTCGGCCACATGGGACACGCCGTCGCTCTGACCGGCAGCGTCGCAGAGTTCGTACGACGTTCTCCCCACTCTTGCGGTAACCGTGTATGGCCCTACGAACTTCGGCGCCTGCTTGGCCGCGATTCCTTGGGCAGCCGATGAGAGGACGCGGTTTCGCTTCCAGACGCGGTCGCCCACCGCAAACTGGATGTCGCGGTGTCGCTCGTCGTAATAACGGGCTTGTCGCCGCTGTGCGTCTTGGGAGTTCACGCGAGCTTCTTGATGTAAGGCTCGCAGGTGGGACATTCGTTTCTCCCACGCGCTCAGGGTATTCTCCTTTTCCTCCTGTCGAGCGACTCGGTCTTCTTCCCGCCTTAATCCAGGGGGTGCTTCCGGGTGGCGGCCGTAATTAAGCATCGCAGGGCTGAAGCCGGTCGACTCCTGTGTCGCCGTGTTATATGCGAAAGTGATTTCTCGCAGGTGCACATCCCAGGTGCGATGATCGCTCTCGATGTAGGCCCGGATCATGCTCTTGATGGTACCCTGGTCGCACGGAATTCTTTTCTTTTACAAAACCCGGGTTCTCGTCAGCGCGTCACGACGGTATCGCGGTTCAGCGAGGTCTGTCTTCTCTCGCGCCGGTCGTCGCCGGCGTGCGGCCCACGTGATCGGTCCCACGTGTTACGCGCTTTCTCTCTCTCTCTCCGTTCTCTCTCTCTCTCTCTCTCTTCGGTGCTTTTCGCCGCTCGTCGTTGCCCTGTGTTCCGCTCGGCCTCCTGTAACCAACCAGAACCATTAATACGAGTCGGTGCCGGCCGGAGCGGTTCATCGTAACGAGTCGTTGCGTCCGCCACGGGGACCTCGTTACAGGGTCGTTAAAAGTTCATCTCTCTGCTTTATTTGATTTTGCATATCAGTCATTAAATCTCGGACTCCTTTAAATTCGTTATTCAATTGTGCCCGTAATTCACTTCATTCTTTATCTTTATCCATTTTGTTTTTGTTCAATAATTTTCCTTCAACTAAATATTTATTATTATTACCGACAATTTTACTTTTTACGGGTGTACAAAACTTTGATTTTTTCAAAATTACTTTAGTAGGAGCCTTTTCGGTTGTGTTTATAACTTTTCTTTTCCGCGTTAGCATAGGGTGGACATTTCTCTCCATTAATATTTTCTACATAAATTCCAAAATTTATCACTTATTAGGAAACGCAATTATTATAAACACAATGTTATTTCGAAAATGCTATTAATTTTCTAGAATGTCTCATTATTTATTTAAAATACTTTTATGCAAAATCAAGTTTTAATTCAGAGAGTATTTATAAATTATTTTCATACACAATTATATACACTATTAATTTTTCTTTGGATCGGAATTGTGATTTATAAATAAATCATTGTCTTTTGTTCGGGCGCCATTGTAATATTATTTATTTATTTATAATTATAGTCAACATTTTAATTATAATATAAGTCATTATCCATCGAATATAAAAGATCTATACACATAATCGAACTACCGTTTTTGAAGTTACCGTTCATAAATATTTACATGTACGTAAAAACAATGATCACCTATTCGAATTATTAATTTTGCATATTTCAGAAGTTGAGTCGAATATAAATTAGCATTTGAACCAATAAATATATAATATGAATTGAAATGTTATTATTATGTTTATACACTTTAATTGATTATCGTTAATTTTATATATTAAAGATTTATATAGTAAAATCATGCAACTAAAAGTGTAACGAGCCGTTTAATTCATCCGCGCGCGGAAGAGAAAGAGCGGCGGAGAGAAAGAGGGCCATTACAATGTATATCGATGCGTAATCAAGAAAATACCAAGGACGAGATGCGCGCTTTTTCCGGCCGGTCGGCCATTTTGGATCCCAAGCCCACGTGGGATCCGAGCGCGCATCAAGGGACGTGCGCGCGCAATGATATGGCGCTGGCGCGCCTCTACATGCGCAGAAGAGGTGCAACGGCGCCCTGGCAGCGCAGCATGAAAAGTGGGCAACAACGGGCCGAGTTCCAAGCTCGGAGCGCATGTGTCGCCGCAATGGGGCGCAGGCGCTCCAAATTCAAATGAGGGGCGGGCTGTCAAACTAAAGTCTAGCAAATGACATTCAAATGTTTGACAGTTCCCGTCCCGATTCTCAGTAAAAATGGAACTCGGCGATATAACTGGACATAGGGATACTTACCGAGGTATTATAAGACCGGGTAAGTATCCCTCAACTCCCTCTTACATTTGGACTCTACAAGGAACTTCTTCTTGACTCCTGGTGACGACTCGCTGCCTCAACATCCGGAGAACCTGGCTGCTCCGGAACAGAAAGTGGGCCCAACGAAATTCACAGCCAGCACCGAAATCAAAGTTACAATGGAGGCGGCGAGGATAGCCAATTTAAACCAGGACACCAAGCATTGACGACGGTACTCCGTTCGTCAAGGACACCAGGCTGCTGGTCCTCTCCCTCGTAGTCGCGAGGGAGTGCGACACCGAACTCGGGTTCACCAGGTGACAGCAGCCTAATTCAAATCCCGAGACGGATGGAGGACCCAAACAAGAGGAATGACGCCGAAGAAAGAAGACACACGTAAGCCTCTTTCTCTTCCGTTCCGTGTAATATAATATAATGAACATGTGCGTTATAATTTATTATATTATGTAATGTCCCAAAATGTATTAATGTATATATGTATGTGCGAGTGTATGTATTGTATGTGTGTCCGCGTTAAATTAATTTATTGCCGTGTAATTTATTCCGTCGTTGACGACATTAATGACATTTATCTTATATACTGACTCACACGACTTACCAACGACTCGACAACTTGTTTTATAATTATGACTCTTATTGTTTTATTCGCGAAACGACGACGAGAATGTTTGGTATGAGTGTGATTAATTGTTTAATGACGAGTTCAATATTTATGGGATTCAAAGTGTAAAATACATTTTCATTGAACAATGACTAAAGAAAATTATGACGTTTTATTTCAGCACCAACGATTCCTGTCTAATATTATAATCTTGACTAATAATTTGACATATATGTATTTTTATGTTTGGACGATCAGAGGATTTTATCTAATTGACTCCGATTCGTTTCAAAAGGAAATATTAATTTTGAAAAATTTGAAGATTTTAAAAACGATGTCGATTTACAATAAAATCATAAAATAATACCTTGTTCATAAATATAGATGGACATGCTCTAACACGTGGTTAATATTCACAGAAATCGCAGGCTTTTCTAACATTCATCCTGGTTGGCTGGATTGAAATCTACCTTGTCGACCGTATTACAGCTTGAACAAAACTTGTCCTCTACGTGGTGACGAATATTCCCAAATTGACCGGTATTTCTCCAATTTCATACTCGAGGAATTCAACCAATAATTTTGGTCCAGATGTATAAACAGAAATTACTTTCGTATAATTACAATTTTTAATTGCTGGATTTCGATAACATAATCAATTTATTTATTTTCTTTAATTAACCATAATCGCAACATTTACCATTCAACGACCTATCAAATTTGCCATTAATAATTATGCGGCAAGCGAATTTTTAAATCTTAACATTCTCGATTTTCGTTCCAAAGGTGACAATTTAATCACAGTATTATGTATGTGTTCTAACGCATGCATGCATGATACAAACTGAGTTGTCAGTCACATGGATATTAAAGAAAATCACGTTATCAATTCGACATGCCACGATAATTTAAACTATTTCGAATCATATGAATGATTGCCGTTCTAATACATGTATAAAACTAAGCCGACAGTCATTATCGAATTGAATAAAATCGAGTTATACGCTTTAACACAAAACGCGTAAATGTGTCGGAAGAATTTAATTTCTCTTCATTTGTTTCCATTCAAATTACTGCATCTGCGTATTTCAAGTCGATTTCTTATGGTGTAGCGCACGTGCATAATCAAACCCATAAATCGGAAACCGGGTTAGTTATGCGCCCTGTCAAAGGACATAAAACAAAATTCAATTTTACAAAATGAAAATCGCGAAAATTCAACACGCGTCCACACTGCGCTTACCTGTCCCTCCTCGATTTTCCCCCGATCCGTGCACTACTGAGGTTACGATTAAAGTGATCGAGTACACCGATATTAGGGTAGGGACATATTATTACACGACATAGAAACGTAACTCTCAATTGGTGTTACGCACTGGGGAATTTACAATAATTGGTCTCGTGTGACCTGCAATATCGACACCGTTACAAGTATGTATTGAGCATCGATTATAAGGCCCCCAAATTGATGAAAATTGTATTTAGGGTTCAATATTGTATTTGCAATACGCCTGCAGTCCCTGGGAGTCAAGCTATCCTTTATCGTCGACATGTAAATTTTTAATAAATTTTATAAGTACCTTAAAATTAACTTGGTATTATTTTTATGCTCAAGTATGCATTGAGCATCGATTGTAAGGCCCCCAAATTGATGAAAATTTTATATAGGGTTCAATATCGTATTTGCAATACGCCTGCAGTCCCTGGGAGTCAAGCTATCCTTTATCGTCGACATGTAAATTTTTAAGAAATTTTATAAGTACCTTAAAATTAACTTGGTATTATTTTTATGCTCAAGTATGTATTGAGCATCGATTGTAAGGCCCCCAAATTGATGAAAATTTTAAATAGGGTTCAATATCGTATTTGCAATACGCCTGCAGTCCCTGGGAGTCAAGCTATCCCTTATCGTCGACATGTAAATTTTTAAGACTATTTATAATACGATATTTTTAAAACTATTTATAAATACCTTAAAATTAATTATAAGGTACTTATAAAAAGTCTTAAAAATATCGTATTTGCAATATTGATAATCGACGATAAAGGATCCCTACTCGAAAAGGAGGATAGAAAAGCATAGAAAAGTATAGAATTTCTGCGTGATTCGTATGCTTTTGAATCCTATTTTTGGCACATAATGTAAATCTGTCAATTCTTATCCTATCTGAATACTTCAAGTAAAGCCAATGTTAATATTTTTCTATCCATTAGGTAAAATCAATAAATTTCTATCCCAATCGTGTATAGAGAATCAATCCAAATGTATCTCATTACCCTACTCGAAAAGGAGGATAGAAAAGTATAGGATTTTTTCCAATATTTTCCTATCCTATTTTTGGCACGAATTAATTCTATATTTTTCTATCCTAACTAAAGTGGATAGAAATTGATAGGATTTGTTTCGATATTTTTCTATACTACGTTCGTCACGAATTTCATTCCTTCAGTATGAATTAAGAAGCATAGCAAATTTAATTTTTTATTTTTAAATTTTTGCCTCGTTGTATACAAAAAAATTTTTTTTTATTTTTAATTTTATTATTATTTTTTATTTAATTCAAATATTTTTTAACTTTTTTTAGTTGATTTAATTATCTTAAGAAAGTTGTTCTCAAGCGGTCACCTATCCAAGTAGTGTTCCCCACCAAGAATACTTTTGACTAGAAACAACGATCGCGCGCGACACCGACCACTGGTCTACCACTGTCGATCACTATCAGCAACGTAATATGATATTTCTGTTACACATTAAAATTTTTAAAAATTCTTAATTATCTCAAAACGGCCAGAGATAAGCAATTTATGACAAAATTTTGGAGGCTATCAAAAGGGGGGATCCCATTGAGTCGGTTAATGCGTATATACGAACGAATTTTGAAAATTAGCAAAACTGAAAATTTTCAAAATTCTCAAATATCTCGAAAACGGCAAGAGATAAGTAAAATCTGACAAAATTTTGGGGGGTGTGTCGATAGGGGGGATGACCTGGAGTCGATTAATTCATACATGCAAACAGATTTTTGAAATTTGCAAAACTGAAAATTTCCAAATTTTCAAATATCTCGAAAACGGCAAGAGATACGTAAAATCTGACAAAATGTTGGGCGGTGTATTGATAGGGGGGATGACCTCGAGTCGGTTAATTCATACATGTAAACAGATTTTAAAAATTTGCAAACCTGAAAATTTTTAAAATTCTCAAATATCTCGAAAATGGCAAGACATAAGCAAAATCTTGATAGTAAAACAATTGCTGGGATACACACACATGCGCGCGCGCGGACACACGCGCGTAGTGTTTTGTTCTTCAAGTGGTCTGTTCCATAGTTTTCGTTGTCCAGGTGTTCCGCACCATAGTTTTTCGCCGTCTCTAGGTCGACTGCTCCATAGTTTTTGTTGTCCAGGTGTTCCGCACCATAGTTTTTCGCCGTCTAGGTCGACCGCTCCATAGTTTTCGGTATCTAGGCAGTTAACTCCATAGTTTTCGTTGTCCAGATGTTCCGCACCATAGTTGGAATGTCTTTTTTTTTTGTATACAAAGAGGAAAAAATTTAAAAACAAAAAATTAAAATTTGCTATGCTTCTTAGAAAAATATCGAAACAAATCCTATCAATTTCTATCCACTTTAGTTAGGATAGAAAAATATAGAATTAATTCGTGCCAAAAATAGGATAGGAAAATATTGGAAAAAATCCTATACTTTTCTATCCTCCTTTTCGAGTAGGGATAGCTTGACTCCCAGGGATTGCAGACGTATTGCAAATACAATATTGAACCCTAAATTTAATTTTGAACAATTTGGGGGCCTTACAATCGATGCTCAATACATACTTGAGCATGAAAATAATACTAAGTTTATTTTAAGGTACTTATAAAATTTATTAAAAATTTACATGTCAACGATAAAGGATAGCTTGACTCCCAGGGACTGCAGGCGTATTGCAAATACGATATTGAACGGTAAATACAATTTTCATCAGTTTGGGGGCCTTACAATCGATGCTCAATACATACTTGAGCATAAAAATAATACCAAGTTACTTTTAAGGTACTTATAATATTTCTTAAAAATTTTCATGTCGACGATAAAAGATAGCTTGACTCCCAGGGACTGCAGGCGTATTGCAAATACAATATTGAACCCTAAATACAATTTTCATCAATTTGGGGGCCTTATAATCGATGCTCAATACATACTTGAGCATAAAAATAATTATAAATAAATGTTAAGGCCCTTAGAAAATTTCTAAGAAATGTGATGTCAATCAGCATAGCGTGCATGGTTCCAGACAAGCCTGGCGTAGTTGAATCTTTTTGCTTATCGGAGACCTGGTATTTTCAAGACTTTGAGACAGACATGCTGCAAAAAGACACCATAAAGCGTCAACAGTTATTTTGAAAAATAGTAACGTATTTTATTTATAGAAATTTATATCTAACCTGACTCATAACCTGCAGGAGAAACCCTCATCAGGGTGTAACTGCAGCCAAAAGACATCATGTTCGAATGTCACTCCCATCCAGGCAGACACGCTTCAGAAATAGCCCATCAAGCATCAATATTTATTCTACTGTATCTACATTTATATTTATGCATTACATTTATGCCTTTTCACATTGTTTAATTCTAAGCCGAGGTAATTGAATGTAATTAATGTGCAAGCTCGTAATGAATTTTCATTTATTCATCAGGATGCGTGCAACTTTTTTATTTAAATTAATTTTCAACGTAAATAAATATTACTAACCTTTCTGTAAAAGCTGCAGGTTTCCTGGATCCTTATCTTCATCCTAGATTTTTGTCCTGCTGCTGTTGTGCTGGCGGCTCGGGGAAACTGAAAATCCCCACAAAGAATCAATTTCTTAAATTAAAAATAATATTAAGTTATTATAAAGTTTCCAACTAACCTGATTGCTGACGTGAAATGCTGAACTCCTGGTTGATCTGGGATGCCGTTTCCTCTTTTCCTCGATGTCTGCTCATTTCATTCACAGAGAACCTCCGGAGAAACCATCTTCTGGGTCAAATCTTAACCCTGGATGTCACCGGGACAAGATATACCGTTGGCGGTTATACACAGCTGATTTGGTGACAGCAAGAGAGAGAAAGGCAGCGAAAAAAAGAGAGACGGACAGATGTCACAGGTGCCCGCCTTTGAAGGACACGGGCGATGCACACACACATTCATGTAAATCGTAGTCTGTAGTACATGTACTATTTTCGAAATCGACATGTAGAAATCTCGAAACTGCTGTGGTGAAACGTACCGTACTCGATAGAGGCGCTCGCGCAACAAATAGCGAACTTGCAAACGAAAACCGTCGATCCGATTTCACAAAATGCTCGCGCGGAATCTTTCAATCGAACCGAATTTAAGAAAAGCGAAACGACACGGCCAACGAGTCTACCCCCCACCATCACCAATACGACGGTGACGATAACGGTGGCAACAACGAGCCCGACGCTCGAAACAGGGACGGAGGCATGCTACGCGTTTCCCTCTCTTTCACCAGCAACATGGAGCCACACGTCCCAGACAGGCACGAACGCGCTGTACGCGCTCCCCTCCTTACCCCCGTCGACAACAATGTTCGGAATCATGCGACCTACCACCATCACCAATACGACGGTGACGATAACGGTGGCAACAACGAGCCCGCCGCTCGAAACAGGGAGGGACGCATGCTACGCGTTTCCCTCTCTTTCACCAGCAATAAGGAGCCACACGTCCCAGACAGGCACGAACGCGCTGTACGCGCTCCCCTCCTTACCCCCGTCGACAACAATGTTCGGAATCATGCGACCTGCCACATAAGATTTCTTTGCATCGCAACCTATAGCAATCAATCGAAACGCCTCACAGGCGCCGATTGCGCAAAGAAATCCCAATTCAAACCTACATAAAATAATAAAATCTTGGGAATCAAAATTCCCCGGCAAATTCGATGCCGACGATTTTCTCGACGAATTCGAACGCAAACTATATGCTTCTGCTATAGACCCAAATGGCGCTCTTCCAGTCTTCTCGCAAGTTCTGACTGATTCCGTATATAAGTGGTTTAATACGTTTCGGAATAGCTAGACCTCTTGGCCAGATTTCAGGCCAGAGATTACATAATAAATTAAATGAAAAAATCCAACACAAAAATCAACTTGACAAAATTTACTCCGGATTACACTCCGAATTAATTATGCAGTTCGATCGGGATAGTTTTTCAACTTACAATGAATTAATCAAAAAATTACCAAGAAAAAATCGACATTATGCAATTAACGGATAAACTGCGAGAATATGATTCGAAACGAATACGCTGCACCAAAAACAAAAATCAATTGTACGCAATTGATTCACAATCATACGAAATAGATGATTTTTCGCAATTCACCATTACAGAAAATAAAACCGGAACGAAATCGAAACAAAACGAAATCATAAAAGTCGAAAAGAAAAATAATATTGAACCAAAACAAAATCTAAATAAAATCGAAATTTCCAAAAACCAATACGAAACGCTGAAAAAGAAATTGCACAATAATGACGATAAAAACACGGATTTTCAAATAAAATGCGCGAATAATAATAATGTCAAGCCCGTTTCGTCGCGCCGTAGGCATCACCGCCGTTCCACTTCCAGTTCTTCACGCTCCTCTCACTTTGCTCGATCGGAGAAGGGGAGAGAGAGAAGTGGCACGTCTGCGAAGCAAAGCCACGACTACAATGATAGACGCACGAGAAACTATGTGTATAGCAACGATTTCCGAGGTCGCAACCATTTTTATAACAATAATCGCAGTAACAGGGGTCGTCGAAACAGTTACAATCGTAATTACGATAATAATTCGGCTCGTTCCGATAATCCACCTCGACCACGACAGTGTTGGCAACCGAATAGCCAGTACGACGCGCACGCGCAACACAGGTAGCATGCGCAGCCATCGCAATTCTCCCCACCGTTACAACCTACGCAGCCGTGGTTCAAAAATCTCAATCGCGATTTCCCACTTGACAATCGATACACGTTCCATACGTCGTCGTCAAAAAACGAGAAGGATGCCAGGAAAGATTAGAAATTCCTGGCGGAACCTTGGAATCTCGCGAGCGCAAAACCAATTCAAATCACTCGGGAAATGCTCCAATTCGCACCGACGCTTTTCAAGATTCAACGCGCTTCCTTCATAGCGCATCAGTGCTCAACGTAGCGCATGCCGCAAGGTATGTAGCTAGTGATTCCGAAAGCGACGCAGATGATTTTTGCGAAACATCTGAGACCGATTACTCAGATTCAAACTCAGAGTGCTGCTACACCGAGCCGCGGTGCAGCCGGCAAGAGCAAGCATCTCGTCTGTTACTTCGCTGTCTCCAAATAACCTAAAATACTAGGTTACGTTCTTAAACTATAAGTTACGTTCTTATAAATTTTATCAAGTTGATAAGACCTGTATTAATTCAGGTTTGTTTACATACGTTACTTGCGCAATAGTTAATTGATGCTTCTTTTATAATTATGGATCATTTTGTTCAACTCTGGTCGTTTTTATTAACACAGTTTTATTGCATTTATTAGTTACTTATAGAAATGTCGTTATAAGGTTTATAATTATTAAAAATGTCAGAGAACCACTATAAGCATATTAAATTAAACACATATATTAAATAAGTAAGGTATAGTCTCTTACAAGTTTTGTAGAGACGATTAGTTTTTTCGGTTTTTAGATTTGTGAATATGCAATGTTCATACTGTATTTTTGCTGCATTGATTCAGGTTGTGCACAAACTGACCTTATAATGAGGTCTCGAGTTACGTTAGACACTAATAATCGTTTAAAAAATACATGAAATGAAATAGCTCAACTTCAAACCACATATATTGCTAAATAAAAACTGTTCAAATGGTGCGCCGACAACACTTTTCGAATACCTCATCCAAACCTTTTGAGGGGCTCAGATCAGCATTGTTTGAAAAATGTCAGGCATTTCTAGAATTTTATTTTTAATTTGTCATCAGTTCGTTTTAAATTTTCATGCAATAAGTTAATTTTTTCCTTTGAATGTTTTAGCGATCCCGTAAAAAATATGTTGAAACATACTTTACATTTCGGATCTTTCTTCTATATTCGTATAGGGTTCTTCATTTATTGATTTTTTAAATCCTTGTGTTAGCTCCCCTGATCGTGTTTAATTTAACTAAAACATTATTATGGAATTGCCTGACAATTTTCAAGCTGTCTGTACAGGATGATAAAAATGAGAGTGAAATAAGAATGAAAACGAATAGGAAAATAATGTGAATGAGATAAATGAGTGAGATGAATGAAGTGACAATTGAGGCGATAGATCTATTGAGTATTAAGTGTATATATGGAGGAGGGATGTGTCGGTTGATGGTCTGTCATAGTTCTGAAGAAATGAATAAGGAAGAGATTTGAACTGGGTCGGGGAGTTAGTAGAACGAATGTTAGACGGGAGTGAATTCCAGAGCCTAGAAGCTGTTATCGTAAAAGATCTTGCGCACCCTCGGGGACTTGAAAAGGGAACTAAAAGATCGCCCTCAGTCACTCTAGTTACTCTGCATGTTGACGTGTTCCGACAAGTGAACAGTGCGTGCAGATATTGAGACTCATGATTGGTCAGTATATTGTACGTGACACTTCCTATAAAGTACAGATGTCTGTACTTAATTGGAAACCATCCAAATTTTCTGCTGTAAGATGTAACGTGGCAAACTCTTTTTAGATTAATGATAAACCGCACGCACTGATTCAATAGCCGCTGGCATTTGTCTGTGTGTGTTGCTGAGATGTCACTGTAGGCTACACATCAATAGTCGAGATGGGGAAAAATTACGGAAACTACCAGGTGCTTGCGTAAGCTGATAGACAGAGCATTCTTATTGTATTTAAGGCGGTGAAGAGTGAAATTTACGCATTTTGAAATATGATTCATACCATATGGCAATTCCAAGTCAACGATGAGTCGATACGGAGTCCTAAGTTTATGACTATGTTTTTAATACTAAAGAGAGTCCACCCACATCAATGTTAGGGAGCAAAAGTATATTAATATTTCGGATGTTGATATTCATTCCTAAATAAATTGCTTAGGTTTTGGAGAAGTTCTAGGAGAGACCAGTATTTTCCGCATAACTCAAAACTGCCGATATATCCGAATTAATGCAATTGATGGTTATGGGCAAGTCAGCTGGCTTGACTTGCGTCATGATCTGCAGATCATCCTCGTAAAGCTTGTGATTGGTATGCTTGAGAATTGATGAGATGTCGTTAATTAATATAGAAAATAAAAGTGGACCCAGGATTGAACCCTGAGGGATCCCTGCTAGAACTTAGATAGAACCCGATCAGACATATCTCCATCCGCTCCGACTACAGCATGTTCTCGACCGATCAAATATGACCCAGCCCTTCTCGATAGCTTGACGGACGTAATCTGATATAGAACCGTTTGTGTACTGCATCCTCACGAGAACAAGATCATGTCTTTCTCGCGAGTAACAAAATGCGTATTTCATAGAATCTTCCAGGGTTCAGTCATATTATCATATTAGCATATTATCTTCATTTTTATGAACTATTTAATGTGTTAAATAAAATAAAATGTTCCTAAAGGGAGAGCTATTTTAATTTCGGTTTTGAGTAAATCGAAACTTTATGGTGCCAAATAAAATGTATACCGTTCATGGAACCAATTCATCGATGCAATAAACTAAATTATTTTGATTAAAATGTTCTTCGTCCATATAAGGAAGCACTTATAATATTTGAGAATGTTTGTTAGGGAGTCACTCGAGATTTAATGGTATCTCAAGAGACCTGTATAGGCTGGATGAAATAATTCATTGTTACAATAAAATATTCATCTCGATTCATACGTTAATCTTCAAAGTTATGAAGCGTGCATGTTAATTATAATATAATGAATACGTGCCGAGGTGGACGGTTGGTCTAAAATCGATTCGATCCCATCCGATCTGAACCTAACCGAACAAATCCTATCCTATATATCCTATAGCGTATAGCCCTACGAATTGTATCGAATCCCGTCCAGATCTTTTACTCTGTTGAATCGGGGCTCAAAAGTGCCCCGATACCGATTAACGAGCCGTTAGTTCATTAGTTTTCTTTTTTTCTGATTGCAGACTTCTTAAAAACTCAGTCCGGCCTATTCAAGTCGTCGAGCACACGCAAAGAGGAAAATCACCACACAACGCCACACCTAGCGCCTTCCGACTATTGCACATCTTTTGTTTTGTCAGTTACTTGCACACGGAACTCACGCACCTGCACCCACACATGTACTCGTGTGCAGCGATGACCTTTGTACTATAATTAAATAAATAATGATTATTAATTCCTATTACTATTAAACTTGAAATAAACGGTGTTGTTATTTCATATTTTCATTACTCGATCGGCAAACCTGGAAAGTGAGTCATGTCCAGCAATAAAGGCGGTCCTCCTCCATTGTACTACAGAGATCCACCTCCACGCGAAACCGTACCAATACAAGTTCAACGTCAAGTTCAAAACGGTCCGCCAAGTATAATATGAATAGCGCACTAAATTGTTAAGTTAGAATTACGGTTAATTCTGGCATATGAAATAAGTCGCTTTCCTTTAAAAATAAAATAAAATGCGAAACATACGAGATAGTCAATTTGTGTCAGAATATTTATTCTATGTGATATTTTAAACATTATGCAAATAACTTATGAAATTAATTACCCAGTAAACGAAAATTCATATTGATGTGTGTCGAAAATCGCATTTCATAGAAAATATTGTTATTAATAAAGTCTAATTAAAAAAAAAGAACCATCCTCTTCTAGTCATTGATGAGCTTGAATATCTGCAACTGGCATATATATACTTGTACTTACTTCTGGTGTATCCATATTCATCCTCTTCTTCGTCATTTGCGACCATATCATCCTCTGTTAATTTAACATTCCCTGCACTCTTTCGAGATATCTGCAAAATTATTAAAATACATTTTCTAAATCATTAATGTAAGTGGTAATTTTCTAAAAACATAGGAACATTGAAAAAAAAAGGTAGGCAATTTATATAATTTTTATTAAAAAAAATAGAATATATATTTGATTGTTAATTTTTCATGCTTGGTGAATTGTGAATTATTTAGTGGTTTCAATAATATTTGGCATAAATGGTATTGAATATCTATGTAGTTCACAACTTTATGATAGCAGAATAAAATGCAGATCGTTCATTTTTTTTCTTCTTGGATATAAACATAAATTTTGTTTGTTGGTGTCGTAGAAACATCATTCAAAAAAAGGAAGTTTCGTGGTAATCGACATACGAGTGAGCAAAATACAAACCAGACAAGTGCATCGGCTCATAAACTTTCGAAAGCTACTCCCGAATTTGAGGTAAATGTCGATTTCGTGCTGCAGTACCACATAGTGAATTTCGTGATGTTCCTGAAGTTACAAGAGATTTTTATTTGCAAAACTTGCAAAAGTGACAAAATTTTTTTAAAACGTGCGAAAAAGGTTTAGGGTTTCAGTTAGTTGTGCAGTGCAAGTGTGAAACTGAAACTCGAATTCCAAACAGTCCACAAATTCATTCTTCGTATGAAATAAATCGTCGAATAGTATTTGCAATGCGTTTACTTGGTGTTAGATTTCAAGGACTTAACCATTTTTGTGGCTTTATAGACATTGACACAGGATTTAGCACGAGTATATCATATTATGATATAATAGAGCACATTTATATAGCAGCAAAATCTGTTATACAATTAGTGTTTCGAAAAGCGGTCGAAGCAGAAAAATTAAAATAGGAAGAAGCTGGTTACGTCAAAAATCGTTAGACAGTTTCTGGTGATGGTTCTTGGCCTAAACACGCGTTTTCTTCTCTTATTCATATTGGCAACTCTAATCGGAAGCGTAAAAAACTGCGGCGAAGAAAGTCGTAATAAAAGATGAGAAACCCACTTTATTTACCAATAAAATTATGAAAGAATTGAGCACCTGGATGCTAAAACCGGGCGCGCTCTGAAGGGGAAAAGTCCGGGCGCGTGAGACAAATCGGCCGAATTTATTCAATGAATTCCGTTGACTTCAACTCGCGATGTTTCGGAGAAAAATGCATTAAAAAATCTGAAATTTTCAGGGTATATTTACAATGCATTACCGAAACTGGTAGACAAATATAAAGTAATAAAATGTTAACCAAATTGTTAATAATAATTTATAAAGTTTACGTTAATATTTAATGCGAAAAAGTGTGTTAATGGACAAAAAGTGTCTAGGGAAGTATAGAGTTGAATAAACTTCCAGTGAGATATTTGTTCCTTAGTGTTTCAAGAAGTTCTGTAGAAAATTTCAGACCAATCGGTTGTAAATTGGTTAAAATACAGATTATTTAATAAAGCGCACGGCGCCGTCAACGGCTGGTTTCCGCCAACTAAATTACATAGCGGCTCCTCCTTACCCCTTCTATTTTCTCAGAGTTAATTTTATGAATATATTTGTTTTATTTCATCACCACATCAATAATAAATCATATTAATAGTATTTAAAAAATGGAAGTACTAAAAACGTTACATAAAATGAAAAAATTCATTATTTTACTTTTTATATAAACACATTTTACAAGTTAAATTTTGTTAGATATTATTAATATGATTTATCATTAAAGTGGTAATGAAATAAAATAAAAATATTCATAAAATTATCTCTGAGGAAGTAGAAGGGGTAAGGAGGAGCCGCTATGTAATTTAGCTGACGGAAACCAGCCGTTGACGGCGCCGTGCGCTTTATTAAATAATCTGTATTTTAACCAATTTACAACCGATTGGTCTGAAATTTTCCAGAAAACTTCCTGAAACACTAAGGAACAAATGTCTCACTGGAAGTTTATTCAACTCTAAACTTCCCTAGACACTTTTTGTCCATTAACACACTTTTTCGCATTAAATATTAACGTAAACTTTATAAATTATTATTAACAATTTGGTTAACATTTTATTACTTTATATTTGTCTACCAGTTTCGGTAATGCATTGTGAATATACTCTGAAAATTTCAGATTTTTTAATGCATTTTTCTCCGAAACATCGCGAGTTGAAGTCAACGGAATTCATTGAATAAATTCGGCCGATTTGTCTCACGCGCCCGGACTTTTCCCCTTCAGAGCGCGCCCGGTTTTAGCATCCAGGTGCTCAATTGTCGACGTTTTATGAATTGGCTTTGCGAAGAAATCCAAATTTTGTAGAAAATATGAGAAAAGCTATGTGGGCCACATTTTATCACAAAATTTCAAACCGATAGCAATCCTCAACACGTTGAGGTTGTCCAGAAAGAGGCGATTCGTGGTGTAAGTATCGTGTTGCTGAAGTCAACGGAAATTTGGATACCTTCAAACATCCTCCCGCATTACAAGATAAGATTCAACCTCTGCTAAAAAAAGTGTGCGAAGACCTCACGACTGACGATTTGTTGGAACGATGCACTGGAGCTCAGACTCAAAATACCAACGAAAGTTACAACTCATGCGTTTGGCGCATAGTTCCGAAACATGTATTCCTTGGTAAAAAAAAAATTGTCGAGACTGTAGCCTTCTGGGCTACCTGCACGTTCAACGAGGGCTTACAACAATTATTAAAAATAATGGAAAGGACGGGAGTTACCATTGGTAGACACGCAGCTGATCTCGTGCAGAAACGTGACGAACACCGCATTCATAAGTCAAATCGGCGAAGCCTGGAGATTTCAAAAGAGCATTGAAGTGAGCTGAGACTCCAAAGAGCTACGGAAAACGAAGCCTACGAGGAAGAAGAAGGCATGATGTATGGAACAGGCATCGCTGATTAAGCATAAGGTCTTTTTTACGATTTGTAACGTGGCAAAACACGTTACAGGGCTATCTGCCACGAGACTCACAACGGGGTTAACTTAAGGGGGGGACTGGTCTCCAAGAACCGCTAATATTTCGTATGGGTGCAATTTCCGAAATGATCTCATCACCTTATAGGGGGGACTGCTCCGAAGAAGCGGTAGTATTTATTTTGGTGATGACGTCATTCGGCTCTTTTTGAATGATATTTGTTATGAATCTGCCGGGAGGCTTTTATCCAAGGGAAAATGTTGCCATTATAGGGGGAGACTGCTCCGAAGAAGCGCTAATTTTTAATATGGCAACACATTAGGATTCATATTTGTTATGAATCTGCCGGGAGGCTTTTATCCAAGGGGAAATGTTGCCATTATAGGGGGGGACTGCTCCGAAGAAGCGCTAATTTTTAATATGGCAACACATTAGGGTTCATATTTGTTATGAATCTGCCGGGAGGCTTTTATCCAAGGGGAAAGGTTGCCATTAAAGGGGGACTGCTTCGAAGAAGCGCTAATTTTTAATATGGCAACGCATTAGGATTCATATTTGTTATGAATCTGCCGAGAGGCTTTTATCCACGGGGAAATGTTGTCATTATAGGGGGGACTGCTCTGAAGAAGCGCTTATTTTTAATATGACAACAATTGAGACATAGAATTCGTAGTTTAGGAATTAATAATTGATAATTATAAAGGTAGCTATAATTCGGGGTATTATTCAGTATTTAATTTTATTTTGATTATTTCCTGAAAATAATATATTGCATGCGATCAATATTTCAGGCGTAAACATGAGTATTCTATTTGCTTTGTTTTGGAAGTCGGCTCAAGGACGGCCTTGTTGTCGATTTCGAGAGGTACGAGACCTGAACATCCAGGGTATATCGTCAAGCACGCTGCTTATTGCGGAAGTGCAGGGGGGAACGACGAGTGGAGATTCTGGAATGTTCGCGAAGGAGAGGGTACGCGAGGGCGAGGTGCCGAAACTTCGTGAACATTCGAGAAGGATGAGCAGAGGGTACCGGGAGGGGACGGCCAGTCGCGTGTGCCCGTACGGGCCGCGGGGCTCTCCCTACCATCACGATCACGGTAGAGAGGTGGTAAACGGCGGCCGGCGCGGCGCGAGCGTCGCGATTCCAACCGACGCGTCGGATCGGCAGTCTGCAGCAGTCCGTGGAAGTGGTTGAACAGTCCGCTGGTAGCAGCCCTGGAGCCCAGAGGTACGCCTGGTCATCAGAAGGTACCAACAGCCCTGAGCGCAAATAGTTTTCGGCTACGAAGTCTTTCCGTACGCCAATAGTTCGGTTCTTTGTGCTCACGGCTGTTTAAATAAAATGCGCTTTTCCGATTGTCCGTTGCCGTTTCGCGAGTGAAAGTGGAAGCGAAAGTGAAAAACGCGAATCGCCCTCGAATTTCTCTAGGGTTATCTTCCGGGAATCTTTCTTTCGCGGAGAATATCTTGATTAGATTCTTTAACGCGACTGTGGTTATCTCTCGTTGTTTTATTCGGCATACTCGGGAAAAATATGGTTATCTTACGCTTTTGTTCGTTCTCGTTACTTTCGGAAAGACGAAGCCCAAAGGCCACGCGTGACGGTAGGGTTAACTATCGGAAACGTGATCGCAGACCGTTCTCTTAAAATTCTGTGAGATGCTTCGGTAAGAGGATAACTTCGTCCTTTCGAGGACTTCAGGAAAAAGCCGTTATTTGGTTATCTTTGGTGATCGTTTGGTATCCGGGAGAAATAACTAGCGGTTCGGGCGAACGTAAGGTCGAATCTAGTGTGGTTACCTTTATCGTCTCGAAAGTGCGTGGGCGGTGATCGGAACCAAATTCGGTAACGAAAACGGGAATACAACGCGTGAAAAGCAAACTCCGCCGAACGTGATGCTTTGTGACGTCACACCGCGACGCCGACAAGATGGCCGCCGGTTCCGATCCGCGGTCCGCGACGCGATCTCCAGTTGGCTTGGCGAGCCGTTAACTAGCATGGTCGACGTTCTAAATTTATAGAGTGACTTCTTATGATCGAAAACGCAAGCTCGTTAATTTTACCATGGTTCGCTGGATCGCTCTTGTGAGCGATCGTATCTTGAACTTCCTGGTTATCTTTTCACTCTGTTAGAGTGAACACTGTGGTTATCTGTTATCTTACCTCTCTTGTAAGGTGGCGCTATCTTAGGAATTAACGAGCGGAATTTTTGTGCAATAAGAAGGTTTTTCTCGGGTAATACTCCAGCCGATCTGTCGGTAAGGAAAGGACCATGCGTGCGATGCTAACTGGACCGGGCCCTCCGCGCGGTTAAGTTACCTAGATTGCTGATTCACGAGCAATCTGGTGGGGCCAAGGCTATCTCGCACTGTCGGAAGGTAGTGCCGTATTTTTGTTATGTTTTTGTACGTGAGGATAACTGTCTCTACGGAGACACTAAAAGTGGTGCGTAGAAGTGTAAGTGCGTTAAATTGAATAGCAGTGTCCGCGGTAAACGATAGCGTCCGGGTAATCCGTTTTAATTTAGTAACGAAAGTGTAGATAGTTAGATTAGGGAATTCGGGAAGTGATCGGTCTGGTAATTCGCGCGGTCAGTTTGAGTGGGTTTCGGGTGACGCAATTTTGGTGATTTGTCCGGGTTTAGCAGATTTCAGAAAAGGGGTAGAATCAGTCAATTTGGTCGGTTTCGGTAAAGTTCGTGTGGTTCGTATAACGTCGTTCAGTGTAGTTTCGGTATGAGATTCGTATAAGTTCGGGTAGGTATTGTAGTGTCGTTTTGGGGAGGGCGCGTGCGTATCGGGCGAGCACGGTTCCTCGACGGGTTCGTCACAGGGCGCCGCGACCGCGTGCGAAAGTCCCGACCGAGTCCGTCGCCAGGCAGCGCGCTTCAAAAGTCCTTGTCGAGTTCGTCGGCGGGCACCCCGTATTTAGAAAGTCCTGGTAGAGATCGTCGCCAGGCACTGCGTGCGAAAAGTCCCTGTCGAGTTCGTCGCAGGGCATCGTATTAGGAAGTCCCTGTCGAGCTCTCCGTCAGGGAATCGCGTGTCGTCGCGTATCGGGGAATCGGGTGTCGTCGCGTAGTTGGGAATCGCGAATAGAAGATGACGTCCGTGATTTGGGGCACTAGAGAGGGCGCGATGAACGTGGTGAACCGTCCTCATCGGCCGTGGTCGCGTAGTCTATTGTCTGCGCCAGAGAATACCGCCCTCTCCCTTGCCGAGCCGGGAACTCGGGGCTGAGCTAGCGGGCACACCAGCGCGTGCGGCGCGCCCATAAATTTGTCGAGCTTCGGCTCGGCTGGCGCCCTCTCTTACCATCCGGCGCGCCGTGCGGATTTTTGTGGCCGCCCGGAAAGTTCGTTTTTTTGCAGGCGGCCACGAGCGACGACGACGGACGGGTGGAGGCGTAGATGAAGTCCGGGGGTGGGGGTCACAGATTATACCAACGATTATACGTACTAAAACTTTAAATGCATGTTTCTCAAAACAACGTTTTTCGAGCTGGTTGACATGATTTTGAAAAAACTATTGGACCGATTGCGCTAAAATTTTCAGGGATTGTTCAGCACAAGTATAGTTTCAGCTTGAACTAGAATCATAATTTTCCATTTTACTTTCAACCCCTTTTTTAGACATTTTAAGGCTGAAAAGGGGGTAAAATAATTCTAAACGCCGCCATTTTTTTTTGTGTACAAAATTAATTTCTGTTAGTTCAGGATATAGCTACTTTCCTATATTTTAAGAATATTTTTGAATTTTTTATTCAGACGTCTAAGAATAAAGAAATCGTGTCAACCATTTTTTTATAAGCAACCACAGCAGCCGCCATTTTGTCGCCATCAGGAGCCGTAATATTTTGAGAATTTTTTTTTACAATCTTCAATATATGCTTCATGTTATATGAGAATACCGCGGCGATTAAATACATTTTATTATAAAACAAGAAATGTTGAAAAAACACCCAAAAGACCCACAAACCTCCCTTAAAGCTGGTATGCCCTGGACTTTTAGCGACCTAACTAACTACGACACTAATCCCAAAATCGGGAAACTTGTCTGATCCTAGAAACCATAGACCAATCACGTGTCTCAATACCTTATTGGGTCATTCTCCAGAAAAGTGTAATTTTATGTCCCCAGTTAATATTTTATCCAAATAATGGAATTTTTTCTCCAAACATTTTTTTTTCTTGCGCCTTATACTTTTATGTAAACATCGTACAAGAGATAATTTGTTCAAATCGCATGATAAAATTTTCACATAATGCTAAAGGTCCGAAATGTAACCCAAGCAGCAAAACAGGGCGAAATTACCTCTTTTCGACCTTCCATTAGGGCGAGATATTTTCTCGACCACACAATATTTACCTAAATTAGAAGTCGAATGACGGTAAGTGGGGACAAAAGTGGAAGTAAATTTACGGTCGAAATTAGGTAATAGAGGGCATTTTTCCCAATAGGTCGAAGTCCGAATTTGGGCAAATGGACCTGTACGTGGTCGAAAATTGGTAATATTTAGGTAATATTTACCTCTTTTCGACCTATAAGTCGACATTGTGCTCCGTGTAGATTATATTTTTTTTCCTTCGTGTTCGCAGTTGACAAGCCTGTATATTTACGTTATTATATATTCTCATGATATGGCAGTACTGTACAACTCTAAAACTTCCCCCATGGGTCCTCAATGCCTGCACCAAAACACAAGCCAGCAATAAAACAAATAATTATTTATATAAATAAAACGTTATTTATTGGCAAATTTTCGTACGATTGATAATTTCTCGATCATAATTTTATGCTACCCTATTAATATTAAATGCGCCTGGAGAAATAGTACATTTTGAAAATGTTTGTAATTGTTGTGAAAAGTATGTCAATATTATTTTGCATATTAATCATCTGGTAATGATTTTTTCGAATTTGTACAATGAAAATGATAAAAAATATGCATTATTTTACTTGATACGTTCAACAGAATATCAGAATTATATTATTTGATAACGGGTGAATATTACAGGTTCGGTTCGTTATTACATGGCGGATAATGATTTCCTGGCGTGTTTATGAATTTCGACCTGATAGTCGAAGATAAGACCTATAAGTCAAATTTCCTTCCTCAAAGTATAAATTACTTGCCCTTGAGGTACAATTTACTTATTTAAGGAATTTTGACTTCAAAGTTCACAACTTTGAAGTCGAATTGGCGACTTATAGGGAATTTGCGTATATATGTATGTATGTATTCGATTACTTTAGTTGATTATCGATTATAGTTAGGTAAATCGATCTTCTCGCGAATATTGCCATAACATTAGATGTACATAACCTGTGCTAAGAACTGTATAAACAACGCTGTTGTAAAGAGGGTAGAGTGCTGGTGATGTGAAAATGGATCATTTCACGATAGTGGCGTTAATGAAAAAACGAGTCAACAATGTGTGCTTAGAATATTGCTATATTCCACATTTGTGGGTTAAAAACAATTATGTGTATTGGCCTCCAAATAATTCATTAACCCTGAGGGATGATCCTTCGAGTGCTCCTCAGACGGATTGGAAACAGTACAAATGCAAGGTAAAAAGGAGTTTATTATAGGCAGAGAAGAAGCGCAGTTGTGGGAAGACCAATATGTAGATGCTTCATGCACTGAATCAGAAGAAACGTATTTGTTGTTAGAATACTGGATAAATTAGAAATATCATACTATCTTTTACGTTTACAATTTAATTTATACATGAATATTTTAATAGCTTAACGATTACTAAATGCCAACAAAGTACTCTCAATGAAAGTAACAGCATTGAAACATAAACTGGGACAAAAATTGATTTGCTTTTCGATGGTTTTGTTAATTCGACTATGAATCTCAATTCAAATTTAAATAATAATTTTGAAGAACCAAAAAATGGTTTAAATTTAAATATTGAAACTGAGAAGGCATTGACTCCATCATTCGCAGAAGAGAATATAGTATTCGTTCCGAGCCCAGAAAATGATGTTACAACGCTTTGTGTTGGTGAGTATTCTTTTCAATATCAGTTCAGTAATTTATTTATTATTATTATTATTATTATGACAATTTGTAACAATTTTAGACATTTTAAATCGAGTAAAAAAATTGGAGGTGAATCTAGAGCGCATGATGGAAATAAACAAAGCAGAGAGTATTATTTTTAAACTAAGTTTGGATCAATTAAACAAAATGGTTTAATAAAGCCTTGAACAACGGAAATATTCAAACTTCAAGTTCCACACCGACAACAGATAATTTATCTACAGAAGAACAATTCACATTTCCACTAAGTACAGTAGTTGATGTGATTGCATTTGATGAAGCTCTTAAAGATCCAAAATTAAACTACAGAAATTCCACGGTAAAATTCTACATTTATTTTATTCGTTGCAAGGTGTAATATTTATTCTACTCTGCAAATTCATTTATTTATTTACTTATTTATTTCTTTTTATCATCTGTGCAGAAAATTTTGTATACAAAATTACGTTAAATTTTTATATGAACTAGTTCAAAAGACTACATTGTTCTATGATGTTTATTAACGATAACAGTATAATTTATATATACTTAAGAAATCCGCAAACTATGATAGGCACAGTTATTAACATTTATAATAGATGTGAAATCTGTTATTGGTGGAATTTTGTTTTATGTTTTATGCATGTTTATGAACACGAAAGTATGTAAGCTAGTGATGTGATTCATGCTACGTAGAACAGGTTTTAGGCAAGTGCGTAGCCTCAAAATTGTATAATATGTTGTCGGTGTAAATATTGCCTTCGAAAACTGGTTTTATGCACGTACGTAAGCTGAATGTTATGAAAACTATTCTGGGCATAATTTTTATCACCGATAACAAATTTCATGCAGGTACGTAGGCTCAAAACGATCAAATCAGTTTCCTGAGAAGTTCTTATCAACGATAACTGGTTTTATGTGCATACGTAGACTTATAAATGTAAAATATGATTCTGGTGTGATTCTTGCCATTAAAAACTGTTTTTGTGCACATACTTATACTCAACATCTATGCTCATAACATATGCTCAAAACTCATTGGTGTGATTGTTATCATTAATAATAACTTTTGCTATCGATATAATTCTTATTCTTTTGATTTAAGAAATTCCAATACAATAGATTCAATAGTATAGTGGACGAATTTAAGGCCTAAAATTCTCATTATAGTTTAATAATAAGTAAGTAATTATAATGAACATTTTTTTACATCAGAATTTATATTTGCAGATTACGACTTTTAATACAATTCGTGGCACTGAAGGATCAGAAGACGGAAAAATCGTTTCCAAAAACTTATTGGCTATCTTTTTTGCGAAAGAAGTTCTTACAATGTTTTCTTGGACGGGCATATCTCGCACTGCTGGCTTGAAAAAGAAAGCATTTCAATAATTTCGTGGAATAATTGATTTTTTTACCGAATTACTAAGACTCGCAGATTCTCGATGGAGTGCCACAAAAAGAAGATGATTTGTTCAAGAAGCAGACTCTAAAACATGCTAAACAAATGAACGAGGCTGCCAAGAAAAAGGATGCAAAAAAAACTGGTAATCCAGAAGTGGTAAATAACGACAAGGACTTCAATAAAAATGGAGGAGATGAAGATGAGGGAGCGGGTAACAGCTCTTTATTACCAGAATAACAGATTAAGTTACAAAAGAGCTGTTTTTAAAATAGAGATCTCGTTTCTTCATGCGTTATTTGTTTTTCTGTATAGTTTTGAATTTTTATAATTATTAAGATTAAAATACAATAAAAATATATTTTATAATATACACATATTTTATAAAATAAAAATTATAACTGCAGTTCAACATCGAGTGTATGAATTAAAGGCATAAAAACAAATTCTTTATGATATTTTATACAAAATAATTTACACTTTATCTCGCTCAATGCATACAATCTTGGATCGCCAAAATCGAATTCGTAAGATTTTTGTCCTTCAAAATTTGTTCGTTCTATACCCTCTCATGCGAAAATATCGAGCTTATTTGATGCGAATGGATTGTCAAAAAAATTATATTTATTTTTAAGGCCAACGCCATATACGTGTATTGCATTTTCAAAATAAGTTGCGTATATCATAGATACAATCTCTTGATTTTTTGTCATAAAATAACTATTTTGATGGTCATTACGTAAAATGAAGATACTGGACAAATATAATTGTTTATACGTTTTTCTACACACCGTCATGTCTTGATTATAAGTTATGGTTTCATTAGCAACATGTATGCCGTCATTTATGTTTTTAGGTTGCATACTAATTTGAGATAATTCGACGACTTATTTGGCTAAGAGGTAAATTCCCACTTCGAACTAATGATTTTATATGGCCAAGATAATTTTCGAACGGATATGAGCTGATATCTGGTAAAGGGCCAAACTTTCTGACATCATCTACAACGTGACAAACATTATGAACATTGCTACTTATCGAATCGACACCATAGATATCTATAAACTTTGCAAGATAATTGTTTAATAGATTTTCAGCAATGTCTATAAACTTTAAATAATATTTGCACGATAAAATTGTAACTGCAGTACTAGGATGCAAGAAATGTTCATAAATTTCTGTTGGTAAAAAAAAGTCTTTTAAGACCACAATACCAAGATACTGCAAAAATACCCCGTATTCCGAACCTTTCCAAAATTTAAGATTTTTTAGTGTCCGTATAGCTCTATTAATATCTGTCGGTTTAGTGTCGTTACAAGTTATCAACATCTCTGACAAGTTATCTGCTTGAGCCTTCGATAATTTGGTTCGAAAATTGTAGCTCCCCTCACGCCATCCATATAAACATCTTCGCATAATACCTGCATTGAATAATTAATAATTTATTTTGTAATATGAAGAACAAAATTTAAAAAAAAATTATGTTGATTGTATAAATTATTACCACTATTTGGGATCACATATAAATTCAAAATACAAAATACACAATAAAAAATTGTAATGTACTTAAATGGAATAGGTGTAACGAGTCAGCGATTATAAAATCTTCAACCATATTGATTGGTAAATCTTTTAAGGGAGTGCTCTCATTGTGGTGATCCTCATCTAATGTCTCTCGAAAGCTGGCATCTGTCCTTCGAGGACAATTAAATTTTGGGTAGCTCATATGCCGTCCCTTTTTGTCCCACTCTCCAACAACAGTGCACTTTATACAGGCTCCATATTCTGCATTACAACCTTTCGTTCCTAAAAACACAACCAGTTTGATATGGTAAAATACACAGGTTTTTAAATTCAAACAAAATTCGAAGTGAACTTCGATCAACTTTCAACTGCACTTTATTAATTATATCCATATTTATTTTTTAGTTAAAAACTATTTATAATACAAACGATGTAAATATATTGTAACATATTGTACTTTCAGACTATAATTATTGCGAATAATATTTGAAAGCTTGCTTTGCCTTTAATGTAGCTTCTTGCTTGCGTGTCACAAACAAAACACTTCACAGTCACAGTAACATTTTGGTCATTCACAGACAATCCGCTCATCAACAGTTCACGTAGTTCTTTCACAAACTCCTGAAAATACAATTGAAGTGGAGGTTTCTTTTCTCCGTAATAGACAGCTACAACCATTGGTTGCAAATCCATATTATGTGTGAATAATATAGGCCAACACTGATGTGTTGTAGCCAACATTGAACTATTGAATGGTGACATTCCATCAATATTAAAAGTCAAACTCAGATTTTCTGGCACATGATCACAGATTGATAAAGCTGATATTAAATTGTTTTTTTATGCCGTTGTACCAAAATTTTCCTGATTCTCCCATTTCCACTATATTTGTTGAACTCGGAGTTTTCAATAAAGTTCTTCCGACCTTTGGCAATTCAGTTATACCGTGTTTTCTTAGCACTTTCATCAAATCGGTAACGTATGCTAAAGTCAATCTGTGAGTGATTGCCCACTGTTGAAGATCACACACAAGTGATATTTTTTCAGTTACCGACCTTTCTTCGACAGAATCATCGTCGATTGTGGTTTGAATTTTAGTTCAGACCGACGTATGTAGTTTCAGGTTAGGTTATTTTGTATAAAAGTGAGTTATGCGCATATATATGTCGACGGTTATGAAGTCTTAGTTTCCCAATATTGACCAATTAAGACATTTCGCCCTAATGGTCGGAATAAGGTAATTTTGCACGGTCATATAGCCTTCCAAGTGGACTCTAATATTAACTTAAAAGTCTATTCGACTATGAAGACATATTTTTGGTCACAATTTGGGAATTTTAACCTCATTTATAACTTTAAAGTCACATAACTTTCTAGGCATATTTTAGGGAATATTTACGTACTTTTCGCCCTATATTCTCGACTATAAAGACTTTTTGACTTTTAAGACAGTTATTAGGTCGAAAATTGGTCAATTTTACTCCATTAGGGCATTTTGACTTTGGTTTGGTCGAAATGACTAGGATTGTTGCTTGAGAAGCCTCCTGGCTGTCCCCAGGTATAAATAACACGTTTTTGATCACTGTCATTCTCTTTCACGTGAATGATTAAATTTGTTTAAAAGTGGTTATGATCTGTTTTACTTATAACAAACAAATAGTGCTGTGAAAATTTCACTATAACGTTCCTGAAAATTGTTATGGCTTTAGATTACTTTTAGACTATGGATTGTGTGTATAATATTACTGATTTCAAAACTAATTTAAACCCAAATTTAGTAATATTGTTAGAACTAAGGCCAGTACGTTTATTCCTTGTAAGCCTCCTGTCATATATGCGACGCTACTTTAGCATGTTAAGAAAGCAAGTACTATCTTAAAATATAAAGAAAAGATTAAACTCTTACGCCTGAAGTGCATTTGACCGAAATTTATTTTGTTCTTATGTTAACATGGTTAATACGTTGACATGTAAGCTCCCCTGGCATGTAAGCCTCCTGGACAATATTGTAGTGATTTACGGAAATTCCGTTCTTATTAGTGATAGAACGGATTTTAATTGAACTTAACATCAATTTTCTTAACTACTTTCAGTATTAAACTCGCATCGTCAGTAATATGCGATAATCAAAATTTTCTTTTTACATCGATAAAATAACTAAACATATCAATTTATAATTTTCCATAACAATTTTAACTGTTTTGAGTTTTATAAAATGAATATTATTAAGTTACTATTTTTATTCTCACTCTTTATGAGTCACTCATTCGCTAAGAGTGAACATTTCGCCATTTTTATATAAAATATCCATTAAAAAATTAAATTATTTGCATATCTCACGCGTATCGATGGCTGCTGCGTTATTACTTCGTATTTACGTAATTAGCAAGCCAATGAATATATCTGAACTTTAAATTTTAATTTTTATAATTTTTTATTTCGTGGAAAAAAAAATACGTCGATTTTACACGTTTTCGAAGAATGACCCTTATACAAATGGTTCACTAACATCTTGAACGAATGTATTGACAAAGCCGTGAAACCGGTGTGGCAACAGATAATAGAACAACGAGGCTGCAAAATGGGTGTATTCGGCTGCAAGGACAATTTGCTTATCGACAGGTGTGTTTGTCAGGACTCAGTCCTGTACAGGCGTAACCTGCCGATAGCCTGGCTGGAATACATAAAGCGTATGACTCAATATCGCACGAGCTAATAAGCTTATTGCTCAAACGACTCCATGTCCACCCGAATATAGTGAGAAGTGTAGAAAACTTGATGCCTCTTTAAAAATGCGCTTTGTCATGACATCGGGCAAGCGTAGGACCATATCTAGACTGGTTCAATTCCAAAGAGGTGTCTACCAGGGAGATTCACTGAGGCCTCTGCTCTTCTACATATCACTATTGTCTCTATCCGCTATTCTCCGACAATCTCAAGGATACACGTGTGGGCCGCCTGGTGAACGGCAGGCAAGGATCAACTACATCGATCTCTGTACACCACCCTCATATACTAGAGAGATATATGCATGGAATTCGGACTGGACAGTGTGAAGTCCTTCATTTGCACAGAGGAAGGTCAGACTCCATTAACAGCGATATGGAGCTCGTCAACGAAAGTGTCATTCGCCATCTTAGCGCCGAGGAAGCTTACACATACCTGCGAGTGCCTCAGAGGCATGTCCAGGATGTGCAGACTGCTAAAACGCCCATCGTTAAGGAATACCGGCACCTTCTTTGTCAGATCTGGTCATCAGAATTGACGGGGAAAATAAGGTTGCAGCCACGAATATGTTGGCAGTTTCACCAGTGCTCTATACATTTGGAGCACTTAACTGGGACGTTGACGAGATAAGGGGTCTTGACCGATGCACACGGGAGATGATTTGTATGCAACGCAGTTTACATCTAAGATCATTGGTGGAACGACTGTATTTGCCCCGAAAATTGGGAGGTCGTGGTCTTTTGAACCTGGAGTGTGTGCATGACAGATTAGTCCAAGATATGCAGTCTCAACATACATTCAACGTCAGAATGAGGCTCTCTGAGTGCCGTATTATCATCTCCGCAGAACCTACGGTATTGACACGACCCCAGTTTTGCCGTACGTCCACACTGATATTGAATCCGTAGTCGGAAATGAGTCATGCCGAATATACTGGAATTACTCATTTCCGACGAGCAGGCAAATATCAGCCAATAAGCCTGACATCGTCCTTGTTGATTTCGATAACAAACCCATCTTCGTCATCGAGTTTTCTGCACCAGCAGAGACAAACATAGTCAGCAAAGAGGACGAAAAACTGATAAAATATCAGGAACGTCTGCTCGAGATTCGCAAGCTATAACAAGGATTCAGAATCAAGCTCGTCGTGCTGATAATTGGAGTACAGGGAGGAATGAGGCCACCTTTCCAGGGAGTGATTGCAGTTACCATCGACATGGTCCGGAGCAGTCTGCAGCGGAAGAGATGGATATCGGAGCCACTTTTCTGCTGCAGACTGCACAAGTGTATTACGGCAAAAAAGGTGCGAGATGGTTACGACGGCTAAGACGCCTGCCTTGTTTCGTAACCTGATAGTCTCCGAAGGTTCTAGATACAATTCCTCGTGTAGAAGATTTTCTGCACGTCAAATTGAACTCGGTACCGATAGTGATTGCAGTGAAATTTTACGCTGGTCTGGTAGAGAATTCATCAAAAAAAGTCTCACTTTCCGGACAGATTGAGTGATATAAGAAACGAAGGTTTATTTTTAAATTAATTATTAAAATAATAATAAGAATAACAACAACAATAACAATAATATTTTCAAAAAGAAATGTACTCTTTGTAATTAATGTTCTGAATGACCAGCAATTTGATTTTCTTTTTAAATGAACTTATGCGCATTGGTAAGAAATAGCTGTAATGCACGATGACTGATGGGGTCGATGACAATTTTTTAATGTAGAGCTGAAGCCATTCACTCAACACATGTAACATTTAGTTTGGAAGCGATGGGGGCATGGGGGAGGGAGAAAGCAGGACTTTTTATAGTAAAAACATAATACTGTATCATCTTCCATGCGAGGAGTTATTCCGTACTATTTTGAATCTATGTGTTAAATATATGCCCTATGTAAATAGTCGGAGTAAAGGCTACTTATTTATCTATACAAATTCTGTATTTGTCACATCACTCCACAAAACTTCAAGGCCATCAAATTTTGGTTTCTAGATTATACTGCGCACACATGATTCATACAACTTTATTAAATAAAAATTCATTATTTCACATCAGGCCATGAACAAGTAAGGAAACTAAATTTCATCGTTTACAATATACGACGGACTAATAAGGAAATAAAATTTAGTCGATTTTTGGAATCGAATGTTACGTTACCAATCATTCTGTAAATATTATATATTATATAAATATGTAAATTAAATAGTTGACGTTCCAGTAAAAGAAAATATTTATAACGGAATTCATATGCAATGAAATGAAGTCGCTTCTATACTTGAATACATTTAAATGCATATACATACATAACTAATGTCTGGAAATTAAACTTCATTCTTCACAATTCATATTAATCGTTAAACAATAATTATATATATTTACAACTATTTGTCATATATTAGTTGAATTAATGTTCGACAATAGGTTTAAAAATGTAATTGACATCGACTGTAGGAGACTTCTCAAGAAAGCTCTTGACGGAGAAAATTGGCTTCTCCACCATTAGCGTTATCCTCGACAGAAGATTTATTTCTGCAAAAATAAATGAAACAATTTTCCGAAACAAATATCCAACACATTCAAAAGAAGTACAAGGCAATGAATGCAAAACTCACATCAATCTTCTTGGATGGATTTAAAGCGGGAAAAGAATGCAAAAAAAATGTTCTAATAAAACAATTCCTATCTGCTTTTTTATCCTAAAACAAGAATTCCTAACTTATCAAAACAGGAATTGAACGATGTGACAATAGGCCAAATTCAATTTCATTGTTTTAACTACAAACAGTATGTGAGCGGTATTATTAATTTTTCGTAGTATTTATAATACTGCACGTTATATACAAAGTATAATATGGAAGCACAACGCAGCACTGCGTATCAAGTCGCCGCAGAAAAAATATTAATTTCATCGTGCCTTAGAGCTATTCACATTGGGACGCGCGCAATGTTTTCAGGAAAGTCCACTTTCCGGAGGAACCACTGGACAGATTTACATAATTTTTTTTTAAATTAAAGCTTATTAAATTTCTGAAAATGTTGTCCAGCTTGATTTTTGAATTTCGTCTTCATTTGCTTCAGAAAATTTTTAGAAATCAATAAAACGAATCAATTTTCGTTTTCTGAGATTTGTACAGCGAATTCATGAGTTCTTATGTTATTGAAAGTAAGTAGAATTGCTAAATTTGGGTTAAAAATATTCCACATATTATGCAAGACGATGAAAATAAATAAATTAAAAATGGCGTATACAATATGGAAGATGACATATAAAACATGTTAACCCTTTCAGTCTGGAATTATTACAGAGACCGTTTTTTACGAAATGTGATATACACGAGTTTCTAAGATGGCCGATTACAAATCTACTCTCAAAATTTCGAAATTCAAAATGGCGGATTCAATATGGCCGATTAAAATGTCGAAAAAAATATTAGTTTTGTCCGATATTTGGTATCTGGGGGTTTTTGCGGTCGCTGATAACGAATCCTCTAATGATATTACAAAATTCAAAATATTGGATGCAATATAGCCGGTTAAAATATTCAAAAATATTAATTTTGCCTGATATGTGGCATCCCGGGGGTTTTGAGGTCGCCGATTATGAATTCACTAATAACATTTCGAAATCCAAAATGGTGGATCCAGGATGGCCGATCAAAATATAGAGAAGTAGTAATTTTGTCTGATATTTGCTACCAACGGTTTTTGGAGAAGCTAATTACGAATCTGCTATTAAAATATCAAAATTTCAAATATCGTATCCAATATGGCCAATTAAAATGCAGTATAACCTTACTGAGTCCCGACGATACGGGGACTCTGGTTTTCACTCAAAAAAAAAAAAAAAATAAAAGGAGGGAATAAGTAAAATTATTCAAGGGGATTAGGTTCGTACGTATATATATTTCCTGATGGGGATTTTACAATTATTGGGGAGTACTTTAAAAAAATATAATTATGTGTAAAACGCCGCGCACTGTGAACAGTACTTACGTATTTCGAAGTTTACACAAAAAATCCGATACGCTTCTTAACACCTTTTAGAAAAGTTTTGTACGCAAGAGAAACTTAACTTTTAGAATTCTAGGTTTGTTCGCCGTAACGGTTCACAAGGAAGTGACTCTTCTTGAGGATGGTCTGGCCCGTTACCATTACGCCACAGCGTCAGTCCTAGGTATTAATTTTCAGGGAATAAACAAAAAGGAATAACAATTATTAAAAAGGACGAATTTATGACAAGGTAAGGACAAAGGTGGGAAACATAATTTTGGCAATACTGGTATTAGTGGGGCAAGTCTAAATTTCCAAAAAGGGGTGGGCGACTGAATGGATTTTCTGCATGAGTGCGACGGACATTCACTCGGCACTAGAAGGGGTAATAATAAATGTAATGAGCGCGACAAGCGCAAAACAATACTGATGACGAATTAGTATTCTATGTTGGGCCATGAGTGCGACGAACGTCAAATCGACGAGAGCGACAGCAATACGTCTATTCTATGCATGAGTGCGACGTACGTCGACTACGCGTATATGAAAAGTAGACAGAGACGCTGTACAACTGAACTGACCAATAGGGACTGAGGTTGATCAAGATGGCCGCCGATTTGCGCGTAAAACTGCGCGATATCCAGTCCACGGTGAACGACGACCAAAGTGACAGGTCGTCTCGGTTTTCGGGTTTTGTTTTAATGTTTTCTTGTCATTTTGACAAAGTTTGTGTTGATTTTACTGTGTAGTTCACTCCGAGATCGAGTGGCACAGGATCGGGTGCAAGGGAGGTGCCAGCGGAGTCAGCCTCTCGACGGCAACGGGAAAAGGGGTTTGTTTTGGAGCTTTGAAGGGATTCAAAAGGAACAATTACGGTAAGTTTTAAGTATAATTAATCAGGACTATTCCTTTGTGTAAGGATTGGTAAATTTTTGTTTCAGGGTAAGGACGTCAGCCAGCAGCGGTTCCGACACGAGGTAGCAGACCACCACAACAGCTGATTGGAAATGTAAGTATTTTGTTTACTTTTCTTCTATATGCCTCAGGAACCTTTCCTTTTCCTTGGACGATAGACTTGACTACTTCACGACACTGACAGATTCTTTATTTATAGCATAAGTATTAATAATATCTATGTTTACAGGTATTTCTGCTTCCTGGGCAGCTGGACGAGATGGGACGATGACACCAAATACTAATTCACAGGACAAACACCACCGTTGGGACACACCGGGCCTCAAGGGTGGGGAAGTTTGACTAAAATGCATCCAAAATCGTCCTTCGGGGAATGTTTCCACATCATTTCCAGAGTAAAAATCAGTTCGATTTAAAATCGGAGCTGCTCCCTTTTTTGAGATACAGGTATTTTTGTATTTTAATAATTATAATGAAAAAAATCGCATCTGCTACATTTTCGAACACGAAACAGAACCGATTTTGCTGAAATTTTGCCTCGAGTATTATCTCATCAATAAAAAAATATTCCCCGAATGGCATGGACCGATTAAGGCCCCATCGCCCCCCAACCCTCCCGATAAAGTGAAAACGAGTTTTTACGAATATCCTTTAAAATATTGGTTACATACAAAAAAGTTTCAAATAAAAGTTGTTTGTCTTCCAATTCTGTACAAAAAATATGTGATGCTTATTTTTAGAAATCCTAACGGTTCCCGAGTAATTTCACTTGGATGTCTTGAATATTATTTCAAGACATCTAATTAATAATAAAAGTTAAAGATACATAATTTTATGATGCTAGACCACATTCAGCTAAACCCAGGACCTACGGCGAGGACGTAGTGGTTATGAGGTCCCATTTTTTTTTGTTTTTTTTTTGTTTTTTTTTTTTTTTTTTTTTTTTTCTTCTTTTTTTGTTTTTTTTTTTTGCTTTTTTTTAAATTCTGTATGTGTTTTTTAATATTTTTTTTGTGTTTATTTTTAATTAATTTTTTATATATGTTCAAATATTTAAGGAAGAAAACTCTACTACTGCCTTTTGTAGTCTCAAAGCGTATGAATCATCGTCTAAATTGTTCACTTTATATCGGGTCCAGATTTTTAAAAATTCTCGATGAACTGACTCACCACTTTGTTCAGACCAATATTCCAAACCATTATCTTTTGGAATAAATCCCAAACATTCTTCTACGTGATCAGTCAGAACGTGGAGTTTTAGCGTTCCGATACGTCGTCGATATGTTTCACTGCATCAAGAGCTTTACGTAATTCTTTCATATACGGACTTACAGAATGACATACTTTTCCCGAAGTGAAAAAACAATCTACCACTTTATTCATAGCTTTGAAAGCTTCAATTAAGGGTATGATTTTAAAAATTCCCACTTCTCCATAAATTTCAATATCTTCAAGTTTACTAGCTTCTTTTAATAATTTTCTGCACGCGTTTCCTTCAAACCAATCTCCATGATACCCTTTAGACACAAGGTTCAGTTTTTTTGGCCGTAATAAAGCCTTTTCTCGCCCTACAATGGGTACCAAACCATTCCAAAATAAATGGTTTACGAAGCCTTGGAGGATATGAAGTTCCGGGATAACGCATTTTTCCAAAACCTTGAGATCGTCGTCTTCAGTAAATAACGGGAGGTTTACCGTGCTATTACAATCTTTTGCATATTTCTTATTCCTGCCTGTAATACAGAATTTTTCAAAGTCTTTGCGAAGATCGCCATATGTTTTCAATCTTTTAGGGTTTTCTGTTACAAAATTTAGAGCATAACTACTTGAAGCCCCACTGGTACTCGTTTCCTCAGAACTAACATTTTTATTAAATCTTAAATCTTTAAGAGAAATAAAACAGTAAGGACAGGGATACATAGCGGATGCGGTCTGCTGTCCATTTATTATGAGTAGAATTTTGAAGTCTCCAACAAATTTAAAAGGTATATTATTTATATTTGTCAACTCGAATAAAACCTTTAAATTTGCATAGGGGGCATTCCAAGTGAAATCACCCACGTTTTGGAGTCGGGTTCCAGATTTTGTTTTACGTTAGAATACTTATAGTACGTGCAAAGATAAGCCTTTCTGCCAAGTTGTAGCTTAAAATAATAATTTGTTTAAAAGTTATTGCAAAAAGAATATACGAAAAAATTGAAAACAAATATTTTTTGATCGATCATAACGTAGAAATCATAATTGATAGAGAAAAACTTTTCAAACAAAAAAGATCGAAAAAGACCTAAACTTTTATGTGGTATAAAATAAATAAACAAATTTTTATTATTTATAACAATTTTAGTCAATTTTTTCATTAAAAGGCAATTTTCTCTGTAAGGGGATGAAGCGATTTTTTTGAGATCTCATTAAAAAATGTCCGCAAAAATGTCCTCTTTAATTTTGTGAAAGAAAATTTTAGTTATCTTGAAAAATGGCTTGTTAACTAATAAAAACCGACCGCGCGCGGGCCGTCTGTCGGCCGTTCCGCGCTGCCTCGACGCTCGCTGGCCATATACCTAACATTCAATTTTCCTGTGAAATTGTATAAAATAATAGACTAAATATAATCAACCTTCCTTCATGCTATAGCCAGGCTTAGGACTGGCAGATAGTGGTCTGGCGCATTTAAAAGCTGACTATAATAAAGTCATTGTCATTTGTCTTATTATTAACTATATATGTATATTCAAATGGCATAGTGTTTGCCTTAATTCGTGGTGGTACTCGTTCTTGTTCGTTATGAATAGTAAACAGTTCTATATCATTATAGTACTATATATATTATACGGTTACATAATTTTTCTAACTTCAGAATTTGTAGAATTCGAAAACAATTTGACATAAATATCGGTTGGTGGATGTATATTTTTTACTGGTATAAACGAATGGAAACTTTTAGTTTCTTTAATCTGTATTGCTTTTGAAAATCTGTTTTGCAAATTTTCTTTTATTTCATTGTGATCACCCTCAGTGCAATAACAAAACTGCATGCTTGTATGTAAGGATTTTAAGAAACACTATAAACGCTCTATTCCCCAAATTATAATACTACAAATGTGAAAACAACATTTCTCGGTACTCAGGCCATAATGGGTTTAAGTTAAGTTGGACTACCAGACTCGTATACCTGCCCATTATCCTTTATCGCATCGTAAACAAGATCGCTTATCTAAGAAATTTAATCGATCATTAACCGTACAGCTATGCAGGGTATTTCAAGAAAAAAAGTCCTAAGCCTGGATATAGCATGAAAGAAGGTTGATGAATGATATTTAGTCTATTATCTTATACAATTTCATAGGAAAATTGAATGTTAAGTCTAAAATATATTCCAAAAGGCAAAAAAAGTAAAATATTAAATACAGGCGTGTATACTAATTACACCTATAGACGGAAAATGTTTGCGACACCGCCCCGTACCTACTCATATGGCCAGCGAGCGTCGAGGCAGCGCGGCACGGCCGACAAACGGCCCGCGCGCGGTCGGTTTTTTATTAGTTAACAAGCCATTTTTAAAGATAACTAAAATTTTCTTTCACAAAATTAAAGAGCACAATTTTGCGGACATTTTTTAATTGGATCCCAGAAAAATCGCTTCATCCCCTTACAGAGAAAATTGCCTTTTAATGAAAAAATTGACTAAAATTGTTATAAATAATAAAAATTTGTTTATTTATTTTATACCACATAAAAGTTTAGGTCTTTTTCGATCTTTTTTGTTTGAAAAGTTTTTCTCTATCAATTATGATTTCTACGTTATGATCGATCAAAAAATATTTGTTTTCAATTTTTTCGTATATTCTTTTTGCAATAACTTTTAAACAAATTATTATTTTAAGCTACAACTTGGCAGAAAGGCTTATCTTTGCACGTACTATAAATATTCTAACGTAAAACAAAATCTGGAACCCGACTCCAAAACGTGGGTGATTTCACTTGGAATGCCCCATAGGTTTCTTTTATCTCACGAACAGTACACAATAAAATTACCCTTTTGACACTAGACAGTTTTGCTTTTTTAGACATACTTCCTCCTTTACAATACAAACTTCTTTTTCCTTTTTCAATGTCATTAGTTATATCATCATCTGAAGAAGAATTTTGAACATCTAGATCAATTTGAGGAGTATAATTTTGAGGTAATATTGTTAGGCATATTTTAAAAAAGCCCTGGTCTCCATCCGCCATAACTTTAACTGTAAAATTACGTAGACAATAGATCGATTTTTTGACACTCCTGTATCATCGCACTCAAATTTATAAGTATCAGATCGATATGCATCCTTTAAAAGTGTAGATTGTTCTGAAACATGTTTATAGTACTTCGGAACTGAATTTTTGCCAACGTTTGATCTTAAAAAATTGTTAATTTTGTTCATTTCGTTAGCGGAGGCTCCATAGTTTACCCGAAAATTATCTAGCCTTTCTTCACTACATTGAATCTCAGTTGACTTTTTTGGATTTACAATTATGTTTGATTTTCGCTCCTTAGTAGATTAACTTACTTCAATATTTTTAACATGCTCATTTTTGCAGTTTTCAAATTGTTTTTTATTTCGTAAAATAGCATTTACAATTTGATCCTGTTGGTTATCAGGAAGTTGTTGGACAATTGTTTGTACATTTTGAACAGCGTCTTTACATTTATTACTTTTACCCCTGCCAATATCAGAAAAACATTTGCGAGATAGTTGCTTGGAGGTTTTTACATTCTTTTTCTCCACTTTTTTCGGTAAATGCTTTATTTTTAAAGATCCTCGCTTCGCTTTTGGAGAATCAATAACGACATTAAAAGTTTTGTTATAACCTCTTCCTTTCACAGCTTTTGTATGACTAGTATATCTGCCGGTTAAACATTTCTGTTCATACGAGGGCATACAAGGCATTGGTCTTTTGAATATCCCTTTTTTTTGTATCTAATAAAGTTCTGTAACAAGTATTGCAAATGCTTGCCGGAAATTTGGGATCATTTAAATCGAAATCCGTTTTAACAAAGTCAATAATAAGTTGTTTCGTTTTATCATTAATGAAGAATTTTGAAGGATCAATTTTTCCGAACTTAATCTTTTCCCCGCAGGAGACACATACCTTCTTTCGATTATCATCATAAGAACATTTATTTCTCAAGTCCATCTTTCAATACCCAAATAATTATTCATGAAAATTTAATGCAAGTAATCTCTCATTTAAACTAAATGGAAACCCACTTCTCTAACGGGAATGAAATGCAGGTAGTGATGACTGCGACTAATAGCGGCCACGGGAGTAACTATTTTACCTACAGTGTTCGCAGTTTTCTTTTGTTTCTTAAGCCTCCACATCCTTTCTTTTGATTAAAAAACTCAATAAAAATTCTATTAATTAGAGATTAGGTGGAGAGTATTGGAATATATAAATGAAATATTGGCAATCAAAAGACTTGATTCTTATCATAAGTTTATTAAGTTCCTAACATGAAGATAATATTCAAAACGGGAGCAGCTCGATTTTAAAGTTTTCAATTTTGGAACCCTTAGAAAATTAATAAATATTGAGTTACTCGGGAACCATTAGGATTTAAAAAAATAAGCATCATATATTTTTTGTACAGAAATGAGAGACAAACAACTTTTATTTCAAACCTTTTTGTATGTAACCAATATTTTAAAGGATATTCGTAAAAACTCGTTTTCACTTTAGGGAATCTTTTTTTATAGATGAGATAAAACTCGAGGCAAAATTTCAGCAAAATCGGTCTTGCTTCATGTTCGAAAATACAGCAGATACGATTTTTTTTCATTTTAATAACTAAAATACAAAAATACCTGTATCTCAAAAAAGGGAGCAGCTCCGATTTTAAATCGAACTGATTTTTACTCTGGAAATGATCTGGAAACATTCCCTGAAGCCCGATTTTGGATGCATTTTAGTCGAACTTCCCCGACCTTGAGGCCCGGTGTGGGGAAAAGGTTCGGAGCTACTCTACTGGATTCTAACGGGAAGATTCACCATTCTTCACTTTTCTTTCTTGAGGCGTAGGTAAGTATGTAAGTTGGGAAACACAAGTAGGCGGACGGTCTACATTGTGTTACAGCAGAAAAAATATTAATTTCATCTTATATTTAATACCTAAAGACGTCTGAAAGAAATGATTTACATTACGAAAAACAAGAGTAGTTTAAATTTTAAATCTGATACAGACAATTTAAACAGTGTGTATATGAACTTAATTAACCCTTGTTTGCCGCACATGGGTCCCTGGGACCCATGAGTTGGCCCCTGCTATTAATGGAATATCATTGTTTATAGGGGCCATTGGAAAACTAAGTGTGGTAAATAAAGGTTAAAAATAAATAATTTAGTTCTTTGAAATTTAAATACCAACTACACTCTTTCATTCATTCAACGATCAATTCCGTAAATATGTTAATATGACTTCGGTTATGTTTATAAGTGACATAACCCACATGATGAATATTGTCTTTTTTTGTAAGTTTTTTTATTTTTAATTTACTTTTTGTACATCATATTTTGTTTGTTTTATTTTGTTTTTATTAATTCTATTTCGCGTTCATTTATTTCTTTTCGTCGTTTTAAGTATTAGTGGTTGGCTCATGCAATTCGTGTATTTAATATCTTTTGTCATTTTATCATTTTTTATTTAATTTTATATATTAGATAGTTATTTGTTTTTTCGATCATGTTCACCATTACGATTTTAGTCTCACGTCTCTCAATAATGATGATTGTAATTTAGTATAACCAACATGCCGATTCATTATTGTAAGTTGACGTGTGTAATGTAATTTTTTTATTACATATATATGAATGAACAATTTTTGTAATTGTTTTTAAGGTTACCTCAGAAGAGGATATGAAAATTATGTCGAAACATAGGGATCCATAATATGAAATAAAGGGACCTATATTAGCCACATTTAAGACTTTCACTTGTAAGTTACCAAAATTCACTTCTATATTTTCGGTTTTTTATCCAGCAAAACCATTCGATATAAAATAGAAAATGTTCCTCGAAATCTATCGAATAAAATAGAACTGCATAAATTTCCGACAAAAATTTATTTCTTTGGCCGAAATGTAGGCTGTATATGAAAATCAGGTGTTTTTTGGGAGTTTATCCTCCTACATCAAACTTTGCAGATAACAAAACCAATTCATATGAGGTAGAAAATATTCGTGCAAAATAATAAAATAAGGTATTCAAAGAGTTAAATGTGTTGTATGTAAAGTTTCGTACTCGTGATCACTAATTGGTAAAATGGGTGTTAGTAATAGGTGCGGGACATGTATTTCTAATATTTTCTGCAAAAAATGTCGAACAAATTACTATGCATTTTCCCTGTCTACGTATATTTTTAGACTAAGGATTTTGTAGTTTCAATTTAAAGCTGGCAAACATGCTGATAAAGTAACCAATTTTCCACCTACTTTAGTTTGATGACTTTGACTTTGCAGGTTTTGAATTATCATGTTCCCAATTTTGAATACCCTTATTTCATGTGGCATCTTTGATTATGATATTTTGCATATAAAATATCAGATAAAATTATAATTTTTCGAAATATTGGTCTGTCATATTCAATACGTCATTTTGAGTTTTGAAAATTTGATAGCGGATTCGCAATCCCCTTATATGTAAATATAAATAAAAAATATTCAAATAATAATAGGTACTATTTCTTTTTAGCGTTAATTTATTACAAAATTTATTCTATTTTCTATTAATTTGTTGTTTGCAATACTTATTCTGAATAGCTATGCGATATTATTATTGTTTTAACACTTATTGGAATCTTAGAAAGGTAATGAACAAAATACCTTTACGAAATCGATAACGAATTAATCATAAACGTTGAAATATCGATAGTGGCGAGGTAGGTCACTGGTGGCTATCTGCAACTGACTGAGTTTAAAAGTTGTGCTATATTTATGTTTTCACATATTGAGTAATACATTGAGTAAATTAATGAATGAATTAAAAAAAGGATAAATGAAGTAATTCATTTTTATAAATACTTAATTTAGTAATTACTTAATGGCTGAATAAGAGAGTAAACGATGAATGGATGAGTAAACTAATTACCACTTATGATGCATGAATCAATATAATGAGTAATACAAACACATATACATTAGCACGATCGATCGTCCATTTGGCGCAAAAGAATATATTGCCTGACTCCCAATGAACGAGGAGATTGACGATAACGGAAAGTCTGTTTTTTTAAATTTTTTTATATTTTTTTTATTTTAATTTTTATATGATTTTATTTTATTTTTAACTTTTAATATTTTTGTTTGTACTTTGCAATATTTTGCATATAATGCTTTTTCTATTTTCTGCTTAAAAAATATCTCATTTTTAAACAGATTTGCACATTATAACTGACTGTTGTACAAGGTGAATCATTTGACTGAGCACTTGCTCACGTGTAAAACATTAAGCATAACAATCCATACTCAACTTCAAGATATTTCATGACAAAGTTGCAAGATTTTATATGGGCGGTAGAGGCAATCGCTGTTTTATGACGTTACTTTACAAATTTACGAAACAAATAAACTACATATTTTTTTGAAAAACTGGTATGCATTTCAAAATAATATTCCGAATGATGTACTAACATCTCGAGGTGGCTTTCCGTACTACTTTCAGATTTATTTCTGTACAAAGTTTGTAACAGGCTAGATAGAACGACATTTTAGTTCGCAGGAAGCTAATAACAAAAGAACGTGTGGAAGGTCTTTTACTTACCAGGGAACGTCGTGATAAGGTTCGATAGTTTAATTCGCGAATTACCCGAAAGAGGCTGATACACTGAAAGAAATGCGTTCAAATTATTAAAGATACGAATATGTCTCTTAATTTCTCATAAACTTTGTGATGTATTATGGTTCATGCAACCGAACGCAGGAGCTATTCTACCCACGTTAATATAACAGAGATACTATATTTGAGTTAGCAACACATTCACGAATATAATGAATATGTGATATTTATAGATTACAAAAATATTACAATGCGCATGCAAACATTCCATATTTTTCCTATTAACTTACGAGATCACTCAATTTCGAATTCCATTATCTGAAAGAACGATTTTTTATATCGCTCTGGGACGGATATCGTGGTATCGGTAAATCAACCATACAGAATACTTCCCTTAAAGGTACCTCATGTCTGCAACGTGTGCTACATCGTTCGGTTCACATATGAGGCATAGTAGAAATTTATGGCGGCAAAGGAAATAAGCGGCGATTTTCGATTTCAGGAATTTAGTGCAAAAAAAACTATGGACGAGTTCGTCAAACAAAAATTACGATCGTGGAATTTGGAGAAATACATTCCACATTTTGAAGGTTAGTTTTTTTTTTATTTATACAGATATATGAGACAATGCCTTATCAGACATCGACAAACATAACCCTACTTACTTGAGGAAAACAAATTTTACAGATAATGAAATAGACGAAATTGCATTTCACGCATTGAACAAATCATTGTTTGCTCACATTTTTCAAAACAAGGCAGGTCCAATTGCAGTTTTTGAAAAAAATTGGGAAATTTGGCAAGCTTCAATAAATGTTCAAATTTGTGATAAAACGTACAATGTCACGAAACCACCAGATAAATTACCGATTGTAAGAATTTTATGTATTAGATTTAATTCGATCCTGAATATTTGATAAAAATTATATTTTAGAAAAATATACATATACATTATAGTTACGTAACCTTATTTATATTTTCCCTGTATTATCATTTTCAGCATTTTTTAGAAGATGATCAAAATTATTTCGAATTGCGTGAAAATGGGCAACTTGTGTCGTTATAAAAAAAATCTTAACAATTCTGTAGACAATTCGAGGGAATCTAATAATCAAGAATTAGTCGAAACTTCTGAAGGTTCGATATCAAATGAAAAAAATGAAACCTTATTGTTTGGTATGAATGAAAATTCCAATCTTGAAAAATATAATGCTACTGTACTTGATCTGGATGAATATATTACTTCAAATGCAAATGGAATATTGGTTACAACATTCTATGAAAAGAACCAGTACCTTGATGACCATCATCGGAATTTACTGGCAGATTGTTTGATAAGTTCTGAAATTACAAAAAGATCAGATTATCGGTATGACTAATTATGTTTTTTAACAAGTTTATACAAAAATTCCCATTTGCAGGTTGTATAATTTCAATTTTGTTAATTATTTCAGTATAAGTACACAAAAATTTATTCAGTTAGCAAAATCAATCGAAGTACGGTACACAACTGAAGATAAACATGCATATTATATTCCGTACGAATATAATAAAGTTACAAACAAAAAGAATTTAGCAAAAGGCAAGTTATGGGATAAATACCACTTCTTTCGTCAAAAACTGAATGAACTTGACGTAATTAAAAAAACAAAGGCTGGAATACCAACAAACAAATCAAAAGGCTTCATCCTCGGTTGTCACGAATTGTTCAAAGAAAGACAACTGCACGAAGGTAAATAAATACACTCAATATATTTTTAATTATTAAACACCTTTATTCTATTATCTTGTCTTGTTTCTAAATTAAACTGCAAATTTACTGAAAGCTAGAATGTACAAAAAAATATGTTTAAGCAAGTTGCTCCCTTTACATGTGAACTTACGTTCTTTTGTATTCACTCGATATATATTAACGTTAAATATAAACATTACTTTCTGTTTAATATAATATTTGTCATTTAATAAAAGTTAAAAGTTGTTATCTATACTACTTTAGTCGCTATTACAGATTCGTATAAGTGTTCAGTGTCGACTCGTTATGGTATACGTAAATATTTTCTTTATTACGAATTTGAGTAGAATAATATTCAACCATATATCACTCTGTATTCCATAATTCTATAAACACGATTCTATTGCTTTTGCTTTGAAACCTTTTGCTAAACTAATTAGGTTGCTGTACCTAGTCTCTGCGGTTTGTACTAAATCACTCACAACATCCAATATAAAATCGGTTCTCTTCACTACACTGATGTAGAACATTAAAACAAAGTATCTAATTCTTTCTAAATTGTCGTCCATTTATACATGCATATTTGTGTTGATATATAAAGTATATGCATATCAGCATGCATGTATACCCCAATTTCTTCAACGTCATCACCTGTCAGCAACTTACTGTAAATCATCAAGAGCGAGAAACCACATATTATTTACATTTCATTTCAAAAATAATATATCCATATTTACCGTATTAAACAACTTTTAAGTCGAATCCATAACTGTAGCACTGATGAAAACTACAGATTTATAAATATGTGCATACTATTCATTAAAGTAAATGACATTTATAAATATACAAAATTTCATTTCTGACCCGATATTACTTATATCGTAGGTCAGTGGATTTTTTAATTTTTAATGTAATCATATAAAACTAAAATTTTGTATTCTTATTTCGTATCATGTACTTAAAGAATTAATATATTCATAATCATAGTTCCAAAAATCTTCAAATACTGTATAAAATAAAATAAACATCGTTTACAAATGTTATAATGTATCATCAGTTCTTTCGCTTTCTATGATTTTCAGTCTGATAGAAATGAACAAATTAAATTTTAAAATGTATGACAATGCATGTAATGTGATTTTATATAATATATTATCAACGAATATAGACGTATACTATATTCGTTGATATTATTGACTATATAAATGAGAAATAATTTCAGAAATATAATGAAAATATTCCATTTCACATTTTCATTTAATCCGAAGTTCACACATAGAACAAATTTCCAAGTCTTAATATAAAATTTAATACGGTATTTTTATAAGTAAAATTCAAAATATAATTCTGTTATACACGACCTTCTACGTAACAAAACTTTCAATTACAATTTTGGTGCAATTAGCATAATAAATCTTTATATAAATGTTGTAATTATATTAATTCTTGTTTGGTCTATTATATTCACACATTATGAAACGATGTCATACCTGTAAGATAATTATATGAGAAATCACATAAGATTTGTTTACGTTGCATTTATATAGTCAATTATAATTATATAAAGTCACGTATTTTAGAAAATAACTTGTTTATATTCATCTCACGCAACATTGTTTAAAGTAAAAGAACTGAGAATTCGTTTAAACATATCTTCAAACGGTGCTTATTTTATTTAAAAAATTTCTAATTTAGTCCCTGTATAAATACAGTTTCTGGAGATTTTGAGGACATCAAATATGAACATACTAATGCGTAAGGGTGCTCTCAAATGGATCGGTCACGACATCTATGGCCGTTTTGGAACTTCCAAACCGGAAGTGATTTACTTTTACGGCCTCAATTTTAATATTAAAACGATGAAATGCATATGTTATTACAGTAAAATGTTTGTATATTGTGGGGAAACTTCGTTTGAGAGCGTAGAATTTTTTTTCGCGTTAGAATAAAATGTTGAAAGTTGACCTTTTTTATAGGCATTTCGGAGCATTCATTTAAGCATTAATTACATCATTTATACTGCACTAACCCCAGAAAATGAAGTTTCCCCACAATCTTGATGGCAAGACGAATTTTTTAAACCCTTGCTTATTACATTTCATCCCGATTTCGAGCCGTAGTTTGTAAAATAGCAAGCGAGGTGAGAGCCCGCTATAATGGCGGCTACAATTTAAACGCGTTTTCTTTACTTCCATTTACGCGAATCATTATTATCAATTACAGAAATTGTTAGATAACAATTCTAAATTAGTAGTAATGAATAAAGAACTTTCAAAAGTGCTTCTTCTTTATCCGCAAAAAATCAAAGTAATATGTAATAATATTTTTTGCCGACAAAATGGTAACTACTGTTATTCAAAATGATGTGTCACTAATGCTATTATACTATTTCTAATGCTTTAAATGTTATGATTATAAAATCCTTTTAAAGAAACATTAACAAATGCTTAAAAATAATTAAAATTAATAAACGCCACGACAACGACTTTATGAAAGTGATAATAAAAAGATAACGCATTTTCTAAATTAGTAGTGATACAAATGTTTGGTAAAGTTTTTATAAAATTTGTACACAGCGTTTACAAAGAATTAATTCTATAACACTTTATAAAGTTAGGAGCCCAAACCGGGTGCTTCCACCTGGGTGAACTCGGGGCCGCTTCCTTTTGCCGTTTTTCATAGTATCAAGGCTTCCTGAAGCCTTGCTGCGACGAATAACGTTATCCAGGGGGTAGGACGAGGACCTGGAAGTCAGCACTTCCCTCACGGGCTAACTAAAGGTAGCCCGATCACTGGGCGACCCCCCATAACAAAAATAACAAAAAAATCATTAATTGAGGTCGCATTAACCCATTAATACATAAAATTTTGTAACAATTTAGCAAAGTATCGCAAATTTCTTCCACGTCGGAGAAACTTCGAACGGTCTTATCGCAGTCGGGCCCGCAACTAATCTTCTGTAACAAAATTTGTGGATCATTAATATTTAAGTCTTTCACGTTTTTTAAAAATTCCGGTTTTATAAAGTTGGAAGCTATTAATCGAAATACACTTCGCGGATGAAGTTCGTGTATCCGAACTTTTTCAGACTGAAAATTATCGTTGAATTTATTGAAGAATTTCAAAAGGAAAATTACTAATTTAGAAAAAGTGTTATCTTTTTATTATTATTGTTCTAATGTCGTTGTGGTGTTTTCTAATTTTAATTTTTTTTAAGAATTTTTTGAACAATTCAATTATTGGCCAATAGATACGTGTAAATGCTCTAATTACAAATAATTTTGTATATCAGCGCATATTAATTTGATTTTTTGCGACTAGAGAAGAAGCAACATTGTGGCAATATTTTCTTATTTTAGATATTGAGATTTATTCATTCCCAAGTACAAATGTAATTTCGTTGAACAAAACTCCAACAGTCGAGCCATAAGGCTTGAGGCTGAGCACAACGAGCGATTCTTTATTCTAATTCTGATCCCGAAATATTCCCATCCTTTTCTCTTTCAGCATATTCGGATGGTTGCACCGGTGCAGTGCACGTATCTGTAGTTGCGTAACCTCGCCGTAGATTTCACTGAAATGTACCGGGTAACTCTGTACAGAGGTTAGAACATCGGGACATAACAACGAAACGGTACAACCCGTTCGAATTTGAAACACACTAACTGAGGCACTGAGAGACGGGCGAGTCTCACTGCACATATTCGCCTGGGTGGGTGACAGTGGCGCCTTACCTAGCGACTTTTTCAAGAACACTAGCAGAAAGGGCGTTATATGCAAATCCATATGCATGTACATATTCAAGTTTGTTAATGTATGAGGCCCTTTCTGCTAGTGTTCATGATAAAGCCGCTAAGTAAGGCGCCACTGTCACCTACTCAGGCGAATAGGAGTCATTTGCCTGCAAGCGCTATATAGCGATATATATAGGAGATATATATCTCCCTCTCTAAGGGGTCGTTTCCACGGGGTATTTTCTTACGTTTACATTTAATGAAATTCGATATAATCGAGAAATATCGAGGATCAAACAGAAATCTCACCCGTAAACAAGTGTTCTGATTGGTTAATATTGGCAGGAGCAGTATAATTTCTCGATTATACCAATTGTATCGAATTTCATCAAGCATCCAATTTTCAATAAAAACAGATTTGAATGGCCAGTACGTCAAACTAGGATATTTGATCCATCAATAGAGCATTTCATGATATGACGTCATGAGGCAAAATGGCGGAACACTTGAGGAAAAGTGTATTCTACAGTAATCATATGGGTAAACAGCTTATCTTTAAAATAACTTATATTTTTTAAAGTAGTTTCAATTTTTTGGAAGTTAATAAATAAAAAAAATAATTTTGGCATTAAAAAAAGGATTGAAAATGTTTATTTCATTAAATAGCTTCCAAAAGAAGAAAACATATTTTGTAACTTGTCAATTTTTCGAAAAACGTTTCGTTACGGAGTTATTTAAAAAATGAGCAGTTTTCCCATACGATTACTGTATACGTTTGTCCTCCAGTATTCCGTCATTTTGACGCATGATTCGTCACGTTCGATTTACATACAAGGTGAGTTCTTCAAGACTGGTCATAGGGAACAGCATGTTAGGGCGGTAGCCAATGACAATCGAGCTTTAGGTAATGACATTTCTTCTCAATTGTCATTGGCTACCGCCCTAACATGCCGTTCCCTATGACCGGTCTTGACCCGCATGAAAAAACCATATATGATAAAAATATATGGTAAAATATATAATAAATATGGTAAAATATATGGCAATATATGGACAAATATATGGCGCCATATGTAGATTTTTGCCGCTCTTTATATAAAGTTTAATATATGTAGATTTATATTGTTATATTATATTATGAAATATATGGTAATTTTATAAGACAAAATACATGGGTAAATTATATTCGAAAATGTATGGCGAATATATGGAATTATACAAAATAATATATGGTATCAAATTGTTTTTTTCTGTAAATTTGTTAAAAAATTTATATGGTACATTATATTGTAAAATATATAACAATTATATGTACAAAGTATATGGGAAAAGTATATGAATAAATATAATAAAATATATGGCTCCATACATGATAGAATATTGAATATGATATATGGTACCTATATATGGTATCGATATATGGTCGCGATGGATTTTTGCCTTTATATATGACAACCCGAAAATCCAATTATACGATATAAATATAATAAAATATAATGCACAATGTTACTTGGGTTTTTTCAAAACTAAAAAAAAATAAGAAAGTGAATTTATTAAATATTCTAAAATCCAAATAATTTAATTTTCACTTATTCAACTTTAGAGAGTACATATACGATATTTACCTCAATATAAGAGCACTTTGGTGTACTTTAAGATTTTAGAGAGTGCTCACAATCGAGTCTTAAGAACAGGTGAGGTTAGAAACTTTTTCCCATTTTTAAGCTAAAATAGTAAGAAATTATTATTAAATAATCAAAATAAAGGAAGACATTAATTGTAAAACACTGTCATGTTAACTGACCTGTCAATATTAAAAATGATAATTAAAAAATCATTGTTTAAATAAAATATATTTCATATTTTTGTAAACATATTCGAAAGAAACGAATACAATTTAAAGTGAATGTTTTATTTATAATAATAGTACATATTACACTGAAATGCTGGAACCCAGCAATTTTATATGATTCCAATAAGCAAATTTTTTTGGCGCAAGAAAATTCAAGTAGAATCATTAAAATTTTCTTCATTTACGTCTAGCAATAATGTATTTTTGCGTCTTTCGTCGTTTAGCATGTTGTTAATTGCCATCCCAAATAATCCTTTCTGGTACTCTGGATACTTATTTCTTACAGATTCTGAAATGAAATGTTCTTTTTAAATTTCTTTTAACAATAATGAAGTGAACTTATCGTTTTTTATGCAAATATAAAAAGAATAAGAAAAGAAGGAAAATAACGCAAAAGAAAGGAAATGTTATAACCCTACTATCTTTCGATATAAAGAAACGAAATATATGTTTGTACAAACTGTTTACAATTTTCTTAGGAATAAATGATTTTAGATAAACTCAGTAAACTCTTTTGCATTAAAATAATGAATTAAATGAATTCTTATGAATTACAAAAAAAAACGTGTACATCTAAATGTAAAAAAATCTATTTTGTTTATAAAAATGATTAAATTTAAAGGTTTAAACTTGGACTTTTTAATTTTTACTAAATTCTACTTAAAGTTGAAGTGAAAACCGAACTTTTAACTGCTGTAATATTTTTTTTTGTAATTAGACATTTAAAAGAAAATTCACCTTTTAATTGGAAACTTCAAAAAATCATATCTCGAAAATAAAATATATCATATTCAAATAAAAAAATACGTGTTTTTATTTCTTTCTCAAAAATAGAAAAAAAAATAGTATGTCGAAGAAAAAATTGATTCTAAATTTGACATGGAAAATAAATAATAATAATAATAATAATAATAAATAAAATAAATAATAATAAATTACCCATATATTAAGAGTGTGTACACTCTAAATTGTCTTAAAGTGAAAACGACTTTATTAAAGTTAATTTCACTATAAATGAGTGAAAATACAGCCACTTTATGGCCGAAATTGCACTATATTATAGTGAAATTCACTTTAATCAAGTGGTTTTCACTTCAAGAAAATTTAGAGTGTATGTTTTACTAACCTTCAATGGCATCAAGAATAGTTTGATCCAGTCCTGGGCGAAGCGGGGCGTTTCTGTTGATTTTGCTCCGTTTTCCTCTCAGATTACTTTTTAACAGAACCGAAATAGAAAATAATGATCGTACTAAAGAAATTCCCATCCTTTGATAATTTGATTGAGCATTTGCAGCTTTCCAGGCTTTTATCGGAATAAATACTCCGCTGCCGACATGACCAATTTCTATCTACAAGAAAAATTATAATGTTAGTTTAATTACAATATTTGTTACTATTACATTCGTACATAACCTGCTCATCAGGATTGTTGTTTCCAATGTTTTTATTATTTTTTTCATTTTCTTTTAATGTCTTTAATTCATTCAGTAACTCTGTCAGAAGAATTTTCAGAGATGTCTTCTCTAAAATATCACATAAAAATTATTTATTATTATCCAAATAAATTTCTGTTGTAATTATTTACGGAATACTAGACTGTATTGTAAAATCTAACCTTCATTTATAGGGCTTGTAGATGTCGATGGTAGTTTTCGAGTCTTATCTGTATCATTTTCCGCTTCGCTCGTCTCACTTGACAATGGAGAGTTAAGAGTGTTTGCCTTTTTTTGCTATGAAAATAATAATTGCTCAATACAGATTTTAGAAAATTATATTAGAATTATTTTTATGCTATATAAGTTTATCATAGATGAGTTTGTAAAGAACATTATGTTTTAATGTAGTAAATACCAAAAAAAAAACGTAAGATATTTTAAATAATTTGTATATTTATTTGATGTGCTTATTACATTTTAATAAATGTTGGTTAGAATGTTTGTAAATAAATAATATTATCAAATTAATGAAACATTTTTTTAAAATACTAAAGCTAATGATTTTAAATAAATTTTTTGATTGACAGAAATAATTTCTTGTCATAAGTAAATAATTTTTCACAACTATTAAAATAATATTTACTTTTAACGAAATATTTTAACGTAGGTTTAATATAGTTTTGACTTTGCAAAAATAAGAAATGGTTTTTGTATGGTTTGTAAATTTATATCAAATAAAAATATGTACCTTTGGTGGGCTACATGTCGGATCGTGTAACTCATTTTCTATAATTCTTTTTACCTTATTTGTATTAACCTTGGTTGATTTATTCAGCGTTGCCTTTTTAAATTTAAGTTTTAGTGGTGACATTTCACCATCAAGATTTTTCATTTTTTTTTGATCAAGAATTTTACGCTATCTGCAAATAATAAATATATTTAGTACTAATTACTTTTCTATCAATATCTTGAAACATGTATATTAACGTGGATATTGAAATACTTACGCGATACTGCAATCACCCGTGCATCGAAATAATTTGCATTTCGATTTGTCTTCATAACGTTATCGCGCCACTCAATAACATAGGAAGTATCGGGATCTTCATTTTCGATGTCGAATGTACTAGCATCAAAATCGTTGATCCATTCTACGGGTACCCCTGGAGTATAGGTTTTGTCATATTCTCCGCCAATCCATTGCACGAGTGCAAATAATTTCTTATTTTTCATCGCCATGATTTACTTGACACGGATGAAAATTTTATGCAATGAAGCTAAGTGACAAATGACTGATATCACATATGCTTTCATTCCTTTTAACAGGACTACTACATTCAAATTTTAATAATCAGTTTATGATAAAGGATAATTTAATTACAATTTTTACTTATTATAATCTGCAATGTTTTTATCTTTTATTAAGGAATCGTGTGGATATCAATCTCAGTATAATTATATATGTAAATAAATCATACGGGACATGTTTCGATATTTCTAGTCACTATATATACTGGAGGAAATTGAATAGGAAATATTCATAAAAATATTGGGTCTTTTACTATTCATTAGAACAATAGCCCGGGGACAAGCCATTTGACTAAAATGCAAATATTTTAAGAAATCTTTACATATTCTTAACAAAAATTCCAATTCATAGTATTTTTAAACCTTTACTGGAAAATAGTAAAATTTTCAATAATTTTATGAATATCTCCTATTCAGCTTCTTTCAGTGTACAATTTAATAAAAGTATTATAATAAACTATAAGTAACAAATGTTTAAAAAACCTATAACCTGTATAAGAAAAGTTGTATAGTTTATAAGAGATTGAAAAATATATATAATGTCATAATTTTATGTATGTTTTTATAAACCTCTTTTATTTTTTATGTAACTTTATAATTAAAGTGTACTCTTTATATTTTTACAATATACTAAAAAGAAATAGTAATGACGCATATCCGTAAAGCCGCATTTTTCGATTTATCAAAATGGGTATTTTGCAATATATCTTTTAGCATTTAAGTAACATCGAATGAAAATCCATGATAAAATATATAAGATAATATGCAGAATTATATAAGTATGTGTATTTTCATTTGTTTGTATTCATCTGATCATAAAAAATAAATAATATCCAATGTATTACTGAGTATATAGGTTTTTAAAAAAAGTTATTTTCATATTTATTTATTTCACTTTTTATTTATTAAAAGTAAAAGAAGTTTCGCCAAACCGTTTGTAAAGTGATTTCAAATAAAATTAATCAAAAATAAAATTCACCTCGTATCTGTGAGTTTATGGCGTATATTATAGCCATCATTTGTTTGTAACTTCGTTGGTTATGTAATGAGGAATTTCAAATAATTTAAGAAAGTATTTTAGGAATACCTAGGAAATTAATAGTCCAACCGATGGTGTCATGCGAAGTAAAAAAACACCTTCAAGGCACAAGAAAAAAACGTGGCCCCTACAAGCAGTATTTAAAATTTTTAAGTAGAACAGATATACCTAAAAGGACAGAGCGTTACTGGCATGCTAAATCAATAACCTCATCGTACGTACATTAGTAAAAATACTATTTTTAAGAAAAAAGATAGTATAATATACCTGTAAATTACTAATAACTTAACTCATTTACGCCTAAATTTTCAGCGAATTTGTATATGAATCTCAATATTGTCATGTTGGTAAAATTATTGTTTAAGACCGGTAAATTCATATCTGATTATTTCTTTGAATGCTCCTGCGAATGACGTATGAAAACACGATTTTTTATTCATAAATGTTTCCTAAACATCTTCTAACCTAATAGAAGCCTGCTCTCTGTATTTTTCAAAAATATACTTTTGAACATATTAATTGTGTTTGATTTGAAATTTCTTGCGCCAAAACGCTATAAAATTACCAATTGATATAGATAAAAAAAACTTTTAGTTCATTTTTATGTTTTGTAGGTTACAATCTTTATCGTTGAATAAGAATCCTGGTCAATGTTCAAAATATATTGAATGTGCGTCCCTTTTTTGTATACGGAATTATAAATGCAAACCACTTTTGATATTTTTTTACTGCGTGCATTGGTTTCAAGAAAAATATGAACTATTTATTACACTTCGGTTGAAATTATTCCAAATTTTAATATTTTAAAGTATACGTCCTTTTATCACCTCGATGATGTTTACATTTATAAAATTTTAATATTTTTCAATAAAACAAAATTTTTAACAGTGCATAATAATAGGAAAATAATAGTTGTTAATGTTAATATATAAACCTCAAAATTTTAATAATAATTTAATAACAGGCAGTTAATAATTTTAAAATTAAATATAACTATACAATTACGTAATTTATAGGCAACATGTTTTGAATGGATTTTCATCAGTCTCCACGCCAAATTGGAAATCCCTTGAGAACAGAATCTCATCATTAAGAGAATCAATCAATTCTACTAATCATCCATGGAATGGAATTAACAATGAATATAAACCACATGCGGACAACGAATTCGAAGACTTAAATGGTCATAATCATCAAGTACATTTTGAACATACCACCCAGGACACTTGAATGAATATTTGCGAAAATAGTCAAAAAGAATTTCGTCAACCAGCGATTAAAAAAACAAATATCGAAATACCAATGAATCAGTTAATTAATAATTTACTTGCTCTTGCTACTAAATGGCGACGTAACATTACATATACTGTCGCTTTAGATATTGTAAAGTTACTAAATATTTCGACTAATACTTCAGAGAACAAAAGTTCCAAATACTATTGGGAAAAAATTATAAATGAATACTCTCAAAACGTAATTACTCACTATATATGCGTTAGCTGTGGAAATTATCTAGGCTCAGCAACAAACATAAAATCTGATAATTGTGCGAAGTGTTTTGTTAAATTCGATGCTGCATCACTTGAAGGCTCATTTTTATATTTATCATTAACAAACCAACTACGAGAAATTTTCGAAACATCTTACACGTGCAATTTGCATTCAAAGAGTCGCAAAAAAACGTGTAATTATGCCATTGAAGACATATACGATGGAAAAATGTATAAAAAAGCATTTCTGAAAAATGATAATATGATATCTATAAATTTTAGTGTTGATGGTGCACCAGTATTTGATAGTTCAAATAGTTCGGCATATCCTGTGTTATGTACAATTAACGAATTACGACCAATTCAACGACGCAATAAAGTAATTCTCAGTAGTATATGGTTTGGAGCAAACAAACCAAAAGATATGAATGCTTACTTAACTCCGTTTATCAATGAAGCACAAACATTATACACCGAAGGTCTTTCATACATATATAACGGGTATAAATACAACAAAAAAGTGATAATTTTATTAGGAATTTGTGATACCATTGCACGTCCCCTTGTGAGATGTTCAACGCAATTCAATGGTAAATATGGATGCGGCTTATGTCTCCATCCAGGTTTATGTGTAGACAAAGGCAAAGGTTACACACGAGTGTATCCTATAATTAAAGGAAATGCTTTCGGAGAAGGTTTAAGAGCGCACAAAGAGACTTTGAGGCATGCTAATTACACCAACAAAAATTTTAAGAAAGGAATTAAACGAAAATCAATATTATGTAGCCTTCCAGGATATGATATCATCAATAATTTACCTCCAGAGTGGATGCATGCCGTAGGGTTAGGAGTCTGTCGACAGTTCGCCGGGTTGTGGTTTGACTCACGAAATCATAAGGAAGATTTCTATTTTGGACATATTATTGATGAGGTTGATTTTCTTCTTCATTCATTCTATCCAACATCCGAATTTTCCAGAACACCAAGGCCTATGAAGGATCGGGTTCATTTAAAAGCTCACGAATGGATCGCTTTTTTGTTAATCTACAGTCTACCTGTATTGAAACTTTCTTTTCCTAGAAAGTACGTGGATCACTGGGCGTTATTAGTTGATGGGATTTCGATTTTAGTGAAAAAATCAATTTTGTGAAATAAATTTTGTGAGACAAAAGTGAAATAAATAAATATGAAAATAACTTTTTTTAAAAACCTATATACTCAGTAATACATTGGATATTATTTATTTTTTATGATCAGATGAATACAAACAAATGAAAATACACATACTTATATAATTCTGCATATTATCTTATATATTTTATCATGGATTTTCATTCGATGTTACTTAAATGCTAAAAGATATATTGCAAAATACCCATTTTGATAAATCGAAAAATGCGGCTTTACGGATATGCGTCATTACTATTTCTTTTTAGTATATTGTAAAAATATAAAGAGTACACTTTAATTATAAAGTTACATAAAAAATAAAAGAGGTTTATAAAAACATACATAAAATTATGACATTATATATATTTTTCAATCTCTTATAAACTATACAACTTTTCTTATACAGGTTATAGGTTTTTTAAACATTTGTTACTTATAGTTTATTATAATACTTTTATTAAATTGTACACTGAAAGAAGCTGAATAGGAGATATTCATAAAATTATTGAAAATTTTACTATTTTCCAGTAAAGGTTTAAAAATACTATGAATTGGAATTTTTGTTAAGAATATGTAAAGATTTCTTAAAATATTTGCATTTTAGTCAAATGGCTTGTCCCCGGGCTATTGTTCTAATGAATAGTAAAAGACCCAATATTTTTATGAATATTTCCTATTCAATTTCCTCCAGTATATATAGTGACTAGAAATATCGAAACATGTCCCGTATGATTTATTTACATATATAATTATACTGAGATTGATATCCACACGATTCCTTAATAAAAGATAAAAACATTGCAGATTATAATAAGTAAAAATTGTAATTAAATTATCCTTTATCATAAACTGATTATTAAAATTTGAATGTAGTAGTCCTGTTAAAAGGAATGAAAGCATATGTGATATCAGTCATTTGTCACTTAGCTTCATTGCATAAAATTTTCATCCGTGTCAAGTAAATCATGGCGATGAAAAATAAGAAATTATTTGCACTCGTGCAATGGATTGGCGGAGAATATGACAAAACCTATACTCCAGGGGTACCCGTAGAATGGATCAACGATTTTGATGCTAGTACATTCGACATCGAAAATGAAGATCCCGATACTTCCTATGTTATTGAGTGGCGCGATAACGTTATGAAGACAAATCGAAATGCAAATTATTTCGATGCACGGGTGATTGCAGTATCGCGTAAGTATTTCAATATCCACGTTAATATACATGTTTCAAGATATTGATAGAAAAGTAATTAGTACTAAATATATTTATTATTTGCAGATAGCGTAAAATTCTTGATCAAAAAAAAATGAAAAATCTTGATGGTGAAATGTCACCACTAAAACTTAAATTTAAAAAGGCAACGCTGAATAAATCAACCAAGGTTAATACAAATAAGGTAAAAAGAATTATAGAAAATGAGTTACACGATCCGACATGTAGCCCACCAAAGGTACATATTTTTATTTGATATAAATTTACAAACCATACAAAAACCATTTCTTATTTTTGCAAAGTCAAAACTATATTAAACCTACGTTAAAATATTTCGTTAAAAGTAAATATTATTTTAATAGTTGTGAAAAATTATTTGCTTATGACAAGAAATTATTTCTGTCAATCAAAAAATTTATTTAAAATCATTAGCTTTAGTATTTTAAAAAAATGTTTCATTAATTTGATAATATTATTTATTTACAAACATTCTAACCAACATTTATTAAAATGTAATAAGCACATCAAATAAATATACAAATTATTTAAAATATCTTACGTTTTTTTTTTGGTATTTACTACATTAAAACATAATGTTCTTTACAAACTCATCTATGATAAACTTATATAGCATAAAAATAATTCTAATATAATTTTCTAAAATCTGTATTGAGCAATTATTATTTTCATAGCAAAAAAAGGCAAACACTCTTAACTCTCCATTGTCAAGTGAGACGAGCGAAGCGGAAAATGATACAGATAAGACTCGAAAACTACCATCGACATCTACAAGCCCTATAAATGAAGGTTAGATTTTACAATACAGTCTAGTATTCCGTAAATAATTACAACAGAAATTTATTTGGATAATAATAAATAATTTTTATGTGATATTTTAGAGAAGACATCTCTGAAAATTCTTCTGACAGAGTTACTGAATGAATTAAAGACATTAAAAGAAAATGAAAAAAATAATAAAAACATTGGAAACAACAATCCTGATGAGCAGGTTATGTACGAATGTAATAGTAACAAATATTGTAATTAAACTAACATTATAATTTTTCTTGTAGATAGAAATTGGTCATGTCGGCAGCGGAGTATTTATTCCGATAAAAGCCTGGAAAGCTGCAAATGCTCAATCAAATTATCAAAGGATGGGAATTTCTTTAGTACGATCATTATTTTCTATTTCGGTTCTGTTAAAAAGTAATCTGAGAGGAAAACGGAGCAAAATCAACAGAAACGCCCCGCTTCGCCCAGGACTGGATCAAACTATTCTTGATGCCATTGAAGGTTAGTAAAACATACACTCTAAATTTTCTTGAAGTGAAAACCACTTGATTAAAGTGAATTTCACTATAATATAGTGCAATTTCGGCCATAAAGTGGCTGTATTTTCACTCATTTATAGTGAAATTAACTTTAATAAAGTCGTTTTCACTTTAAGACAATTTAGAGTGTACACACTCTTAATATATGGGTAATTTATTATTATTTATTTTATTTATTATTATTATTATTATTATTATTTATTTTCCATGTCAAATTTAGAATCAATTTTTTCTTCGACATACTATTTTTTTTTCTATTTTTGAGAAAGAAATAAAAACACGTATTTTTTTATTTGAATATGATATATTTTATTTTCGAGATATGATTTTTTGAAGTTTCCAATCAAAAGGTGAATTTTCTTTTAAATGTCTAATTACAAAAAAAAATATTACAGCAGTTAAAAGTTCGGTTTTCACTTCAACTTTAAGTAGAATTTAGTAAAAATTAAAAAGTCCAAGTTTAAACCTTTAAATTTAATCATTTTTATAAACAAAATAGATTTTTTTACATTTAGATGTACACGTTTTTTTTTGCAATTCATAAGAATTCATTTAATTCATTATTTTAATGCAAAAGAGTTTACTGAGTTTATCTAAAATCATTTATTCCTAAGAAAATTGTAAACAGTTTGTACAAACATATATTTCGTTTCTTTATATCGAAAGATAGTAGGGTTATAACATTTCCTTTCTTTTGCGTTATTTTCCTTCTTTTCTTATTCTTTTTATATTTGCATAAAAAACGATAAGTTCACTTCATTATTGTTAAAAGAAATTTAAAAAGAACATTTCATTTCAGAATCTGTAAGAAATAAGTATCCAGAGTACCAGAAAGGATTATTTGGGATGGCAATTAACAACATGCTAAACGACGAAAGACGCAAAAATACATTATTGCTAGACGTAAATGAAGAAAATTTTAATGATTCTACTTGAATTTTCTTGCGCCAAAAAAATGTGCTTATTGGAATCATATAAAATTGCTGGGTTCCAGCATTTCAGTGTAATATGTACTATTATTATAAATAAAACATTCACTTTAAATTGTATTCGTTTCTTTCGAATATGTTTACAAAAATATGAAATATATTTTATTTAAACAATGATTTTTTAATTATCATTTTTAATATTGACAGGTCAGTTAACATGACAGTGTTTTACAATTAATGTCTTCCTTTATTTTGATTATTTTATAATAATTTCTTACTATTTTAGCTTAAAAATGGGAAAAAGTTTCTAACCTCACCTGTTCTTAAGACTCGATTATGAGCACTCTCTAAAATCTTAAAGTACACCAAAGTGCTCTTATATTGAGGTAAATATCGTATATGTACTCTCTAAAGTTGAATAAGTGAAAATTAAATTATTTGGATTTTAGAATATTTAATAAATTCACTTTCTTATTTTTTTTTTAGTTTTGAAAAAACCCAAGTAACATTGTGCATTATATTTTATTATATTTATATCGTATAATTGGATTTTCGGGTTGTCATATATAAAGGCAAAAATCCATCGCGACCATATATCGATACCATATATAGGTACCATATATCATATTCAATATTCTATCATGTATGGAGCCATATATTTTATTATATTTATTCATATACTTTTCCCATATACTTTGTACATATAATTGTTATATATTTTACAATATAATGTACCATATAAATTTTTTAACAAATTTACAGAAAAAAACAATTTGATACCATATATTATTTTGTATAATTCCATATATTCGCCATACATTTTCGAATATAATTTACCCATGTATTTTGTCTTATAAAATTACCATATATTTCATAATATAATATAACAATATAAATCTACATATATTCAACTTTATATAAAGAGCGGCAAAAATCTACATATGGCGCCATATATTTGTCCATATATTGCCATATATTTTACCATATTTATTATATATTTTACCATATATTTTTATCATATATGGTTTTTTCATGCGGGTCAAGACCGGTCATAGGGAACGGCATGTTAGGGCGGTAGCCAATGACAATTGAGAAGAAATGTCATTACCTAAAGCTCGATTGTCATTGGCTACCGCCCTAACATGCTGTTCCCTATGACCAGTCTTGAAGAACTCACCTTGTATGTAAATCGAACGTGACGAATCATGCGTCAAAATGACGGAATACTGGAGGACAAACGTATACAGTAATCGTATGGGAAAACTGCTCATTTTTTAAATAACTCCGTAACGAAACGTTTTTCGAAAAATTGACAAGTTACAAAATATGTTTTCTTCTTTTGGAAGCTATTTAATGAAATAAACATTTTCAATCCTTTTTTTAATGCCAAAATTATTTTTTTTATTTATTAACTTCCAAAAAATTGAAACTACTTTAAAAAATATAAGTTATTTTAAAGATAAGCTGTTTACCCATATGATTACTGTAGAATACACTTTTCCTCAAGTGTTCCGCCATTTTGCCTCATGACGTCATATCATGAAATGCTCTATTGATGGATCAAATATCCTAGTTTGACGTACTGGCCATTCAAATCTGTTTTTATTGAAAATTGGAGTTAATTACTAAGTAAACTATTAAATAATGTATATTATAGTTACTATTTTTTAAAATGTTTTTTTAATTACCTTTCTTTAATAGGGAAAAATTGCAAGGTACACAATTTTGATGTTTTAACAGTTTAAAATTATTACCAAACAAGAAAAGTTACAGAACAGTTTTGTGATCTTTGAAGTATTTGTGTAGATATAGAATCGATGTCACGTGATTGTGACGTCAGTAATCGGTAAGGTGATGCCGGTGCATATATATATAGATATACATGCGCACTGGGTTGGCGTTACGAAATATCGCGCACGCGCGGCACGACGACGTTCGCAGGCAGTCGGTATATAGTATATCTATATATATGTGAATCGTTTACTGAAGTCACAGTCACGTGACATCGATTCAAATCGCCATTCAGTTTTAGGTAATTTTTAATAATTTATATCTAATAAAATACCTCAAAAATCGCAAAATGGTATTGTAACTTTTCATTTCTAATGACTATCTTTCGATTTAAATGAAATTTGAAAATCATGCAAGTTTCCTATTCTTAAAAATGTATCACTTTTTATTAAATAAAAAAGATAGGAATTCTGTTGCCTGAAAATTAAAATTTGTGGGAATACTACGCATTCTCCTTTCCAATAAAGAAAGGGAAGTATTCTTTGAATTTTCAAGAAAAATCCAGTAAATGCTTATTATTATATGAATATGATACTCTTATATTAGTTTTGAGTATAAGTAATTCGACACTGAATCAGAAATTTAATTCTAGTTAGCGATCAATCTGGAGAAGAAGAAGAGATTTACTTGGAAGAAAGAAAAAAAATAATGAGAGAGCAAGTCCAGTGGCTTACGTCAAATTTGAGTCCATGGAATACCGTAGAGGAATACTGGAAATCAACTTCAGTACACCGTATCGAAGAATTAACCTCCACCGATTTGTCAAGTACTGATTATTTGTCAAAATTTAAAGTTTAAGGACATCCTCGAGGTCACACCCTGATAAAGATTAAAATTATATTCAATTTTTTTATCAATAATTTTTCAAAAATTGACGCTGAATTTTAAATTTTTATATCTGATCATGTATAGATTGATATAGACTTCAAGTTTATGCATCCTGATCATGACCTCAGTTTATACTCCGAATTCGAAAATTTGAAAAATAACATTTTGAAATACGCTGAATCTAGAAAAAGTAACGACGAGAATATTAATGAATTAATAAATCTTTTTCATTGCGATACAGCAGAGAGAATCAACGAAGGTATATAATTTCATTATAGCTATTATATTTCTATTCCCTTAAAGGGATTATAAAATGTTCAGCCGACAGTGTGCACTGACAAATTTGCATTAAGGGGAGAGTCCAGGTTCAACATCAGCTCTATGAAGTACACCTTAAAAAAATTTGAAGAAATTAGGTCTGTAGTCATTTTTGACGTGGAATTCAGTGCTGCTAGAATAAAAAGTAAAAACAACTTTTTTTTACCCATAAATTTTAGATTGAAAAAAAAATTGTTTTTTCGAAGAAATGCTATTACATTTTTTTTAAAAGTTATTTAACAATTCCAAAAAATTAAGCTGAACATAAAAAAAACATTTTCTAAATAATTACGTATAGATTTTAAAAAATTCCATTTTTTTCGAAAAAAAAATTTTTCAAGCACAGGTTGCTTCATTCAAGCTGAAGATTTTGTAATCGGCAAAAGGTACCAAAAAATCACATCTAAAAATGGACACGTTAAAACCGACCCAATTGATGTGAAAGGTAAATTTTTTCCTTTGAGGAAGATATTTAAAAAACTTTTTGAACTACCGGACGCATATGATAGAGTTATGAGTTACAAAAGTAAATTGGAAAATGAAACGGAGGTATTATCCAACTTCATTCAAGGAAAAATAAAATGAAAGAACAAATAGGAAAAAACGTTTTACCGTTATTTTTTAGCGTCGATGATTATGAGACTGGAAACGCTTTAGGAAGCCACTCTGGAGTATATAAATTATGTGGTGGCTACATTTACATAGTTTGCTTTCCACCAGAATATCGGGCGCTACTGAAATCAATTTACGTAGCTCTTCTTTTTTATTCAGACGACCGAAAAGAATTTGGAAATGCAGCTGTATTTTCTAAATTAATTGATGAACTGAATTTTCTACAGGAAACAGGGATAGAGTTAAATCTTCCTCAAGGGAAAAAATATCTTTATTTTCAATTGGGCCTAATCTTAGGTCATAATTTGGGGTTGCATCAAGTGCTTGGTTATGTGGAAAGTTTCAACTCCAATTTCGCGTGCCGTTTTTGCAAATTAGATAAATCTGAAAGATATCATGCCGTTGAAGCTGACATGTCATTCTTTAGAACTCGAGAAAATTAGGAGACTGATGTTAACTTAAACGATTTTGAGAAAACAGGTATAATTAATGAATGTGTATTTCATGCACTTCCAGGATTTCATGCAACTGAAAATTTAGCGGTTGATTTTATGCATGATGGCCTGGAAGGCTTTCTGGAATTCGGCATGTTAGAAATAATAAAATATTATCTACGAAATACAAAGTTCTTTACTTTAGAAGACTTGAATAATATGATATTATCGTACGATTACGGGTTCTATTGTACTAATGTCCCACCGCCTATTACGCATAATCATATTAAAAACGACAAAATCAAAATGTCTGCATCAGAGATGCTAACATTCGTACGTCATTTTGGGCTCATGGTAGGCCATCTAATTCCAGAAGGGGATCGTGTCTGGAATTTCTTTCTCATTTTAAGGCAATTAGTAGATCTTCTACTTTCTCCTGAACTCCAAAAGGATTGTTCTAAACTTTTAAAAACATTAATTCGAGAACATAACAGACAATATATTGAACTGTTTGAAAAGACTTTAAAGCCAAAGGCTCATCATTTGATTCATTACCCTTATATAATGGATAGTAGTGGACATCTTGTGCATTTATGGGCTATGAGATTCGAGTCAAAACATTATGAATCGAAAATGACTGCCAATCTATCGAATTGCAGAATAAATATTTGTACAACTTTGGCTTTAAAACACCAGTTACGAGTTGCCTACAATTTTTTTACAAATTCGGTATTTTCAGATGACATGGAAGTGGGTCCTTTACAACAAACGAATCTTAAAGAATTGATAACGCCAAACACATATGCCAGGCTTATTGGATTAAATACAGATATTGTTGTAAAGTGGCTTAAAAAATATGGGACGAAATATCAACCTGGTTCTGTAATAATATGTACAGCAGACGACCAATGTGATGAACACGAATTACCTACATTTGGACTAGTAAAACATGTAACAGTTGATGAAAATAGAAATATAATTTTTTTATTTAACAAACTTGAGGTAAAATTAGATAATCACTTGTTTGCATATGAATGTGTTTATACTTATACGGAAGTAATAAATATTATCGATTTAAACGATTTACTTAGTCCTATGCCAACTACTATTATTAAAGAACATGGAAAAAACTATATTGTACTTCGGCATTGTCTGTAACGGTAATTGTTATATTACATAATATTCGTTGGGAAAGCAACGTTTAATGTTTTTCTCGACCGCTTATAAGTAAATATTAAGCATTAGATTAATTTCTTGGTATGTACGGTTTTACTTAAATAAACAAATAATAAATCATAAATCATAAATCACATACATGGGTTGACGATTTCAACCACTAAGTATGCCGTAAAGTAACTTAAGTGAGCATTGCCGGGATTTGTAGTATAACCGCTCAGACCTTTTGATTTTACTGTTCGGAATATAAGGAATTTTAATGACTTGACTATTAAAAGGTTCTGTGTCCCTCTAGCGGTGATACAGGGAACAATTGTCTATTTTAGAAAATATACGTTTCGTCCCAGTTGTTTCACGTGGACTCGTCAGTAAGACCGTGAAAAAACCTGTCTTATACGTATATCCGGTTTTATTTATAAGAGATATTTTAAAATTAATCTAGCAGAGGAGGAATGCTAGAAAAATTTGAAAAGATATCTATGCATGATAATGGTAACGTGATTTCGTTACACACTGCAGTAGATATGAGGATCCATTATCAAAATATAATATTCGTTGCGAAAGCAACGTTTAATGTTTTTCTCGACCGCTTATAAGTAAATATTAAGAATTAGATTAATTTCTTGGTATGTACTGTCCTTTTACTTAAATAAACAAATAATAAATCATAAATCATAAATCAAATACATGATAACGACAACCAATATACATCTATTCGAGATTCTTTCTTTACCGATTGATATTTAAGGTAAAAAGTGATATAAAATCATTAACAGACTTGTAAGCACTTCTTGTTTAACATTGCCTTCAAACTATAAAATTAAGCATAACTATATAGATTTCGGAAAGCCCAACTGAGAATTGATGAAGAGAATCTGAAACAATTTTCTCGTTTCGTAAATTCCTTGTTCTACTTTTAATCGATTTTTCTACAATTAGTTTTACGACTTAATATAATGTTTAATTTTTTAGCAATGAGGACATTTTAAAACAGGCAATGTTCAGAAACCTTGTAATTTACAATTTTAGGTTAGGGATCAGTCGGTAAGGTAGGAATCTCGGAAAATCCGAATTAAGGTAGGGTGTCATGATTATGAATCGCGAGTGAGCACCGATTGTAGGTTAGGATTTTATGTTTTATGATTCACTGGCAAACGAGAAATCAGTTGCAAATTAAATTTGAGTCTTACGATTAAAATATGCATTTTCTGGGAATATATTTCATAAGATGCTTTTCATGTAAGTATAAAATATGTACAATGTGTCGAATTGAATAGAAACTCAAACAAGGATTTTATTCATATTGCAAGGACAGCAGACGTGCATTGCAGGTGTACGTATAGCTGATCTAACGATACTCAATATTCATGATATACATAAATATACAATTTGAAGTACACTTATATTAAATGTAATTAAATATCACATATATTGTCTAAGTTCCACCTATATATCTTTAATAAGAAACATATAGTTAAAGTAAGCATACTGTGTGCTTGGAGCCATATTAGGAATACTGTATAGCTGATTTACCAATAATTATGCCTGGAACCTCGAGTTATTTCTTTCAGTGTATTTCCCATGAATTACCATCGAATATGAAAAAATATTGGTGAAGCTGTTTACGGATTAATATATGCCTATCGTTACCACCGCTGATTTTTCATAACTGATTTATATATCGATGCGACTTATTGGAGGGTATAGTACGACTTGAATTTCTTTTATTGCTCTATATTCACTTCTGTTCAAATATGGACCCCGTAAAAATGCAAAACAGAGAACTTGTCCAATATTCATTGACACGCGGAAGGCAAATAATGATTGGGGTGATAATATGCTTTTACAGCATTTAATAGAAACATGCATTCTTAATGCGAATATGTCTTCAGTAGTGTAAAAAAATTGCTGAATTATTTCGTGTCAGCTTTCAAAAATAGATTTAAGAAATCATTTTTTTCCGAAGAAAATGTCTTTTTTTCAGTAGCAAATCAAAGATGGCTAGACGGATACTTCGAAGTATCTTTTATTAAAGAAAGGTATGACAAGAAAAAAAGCGTTTGATTCCTGCTGCGAAAAAACTGTACGGAAAAGATCAGCGGAGCTAAACTTAAATTTAAGTGAAAATGAAATTGAATCCGCATGTTTTGAGATGCTGAGAGCAATCGGTAGAAACGGAATGATTGGTAAGATTAAGAAAATTATGTATGCCGATGAAAAGCTGGAGCTAAACTATCGAGCACCTATACAATTGTCAAATCATGAAGCTGTAGCTCTGTGATCTTTCTAAAACCCAGTATATTTCGATAAGAGAAGTGGGAAAATGACATAATACCGAAATTTTTCCTCAGTACAACAATGTACTTGATGCAAAAAAGGATTGCTATCCTGCAAGAATAACGGTAAGTGAAACAAGCGCTTCAGTTGATCTTCAATCACTTCTTAATCATACTGCAGTAAGATTGATGATGACCCCAGAAATAAATATTCCCACTGGTGTGACTAAATGTATACTTGATTCTAAGTAGGGTGTGGATGGAACCAGTGGATTCAGTGAATACAAACAAAAATTCTCAGATGTCACAAATAGTGATAAGTTTTTATTTTTAATATCTTTGGTACCATTGCGATTGAGAGCAGTATTGGAAGACTGTACCGAAGTAGATGTATGGAAAAATCCTAGAATATCGTCAACGAAATATTGCAGACCTATAAAGTTTGAGTTTACAAAAGAAACGAAAGAAGTAGTACTATTGGAATTGGGAGGAAGAAAGGAAGAAATTGAGCAATTTACATGCACCGTCATTAAAAGAACGATGATTTGAATCATATACATCACGAACTTGATTGTGCAATGGTCGATGGAAAAGTTTGTCAATACATCACTGACACTACTTCTTCGAGCGTGTGCCCAATTTTCGATACGAGACCGAAAAATATGAATAATTTGCAAGAAGTAAGGAAGCAAAAATGTGATGAAAGCGCTCACGAGTTTGGCCTTTGCATAAATGGATCAGATTTATGGAGTGCGTTTTACATATATCGTACAGATTGTCTTTCATTAAATGGGCAGCAAAATCCACAGAACAGAAAGAATCCATGAAATTAGCAAAAAAAAAAACAAACCAACAAAAATTGCGAAGTGAGTTGGGCTTGATTGTAGATGTTCCTGAGCAAGGAAGCAGAACCTCTAACGACGGAAGCACTGCACGCACCTTCTTGCGCAACTTCAAAACCGTTGCTTCAATTACTGCTTTCGATGAAAACCTACTGAAAAAAATGTACGTTCTCTTACAAGTTATGTCATCCGGAAGATACATCGATATTGATAGATTCCGAAAATCTTCACTGGAAACTGCTGAACTGTATGTCAACCAATATTCTGGGTATTATATGCCAGTAGCGTTACATATAGTTCTCATACATGGTGCAGACATAATTAATCGATTTGTCCTTCCAATCGGATGCATGTCGGAAGATGCACAAGAATCTCGAAACAAAGATTTGAAGCGGGGAAGAACTCACCATTCTCGTAAAACATCGAGACAAGATACAAATGGGGATATATTTAACTATATACTAGTGTCGTCTGATCCTTACATAACTAGCATCAGAAAACAAACGCCAAAAACAGAAATATTGCTATTGGACGAAGCTATCGAATTATTGTCAGAACCTGAAAGAGTTGAGTGTAGAGTGAACGATGAGTCAAATGATCCACCTTCTGCAACAGTCCGATAAAATCTGCTAATCTTTTTAAAAATTTAATATTTTTAAGCTGAAAATAGATGAAGCATTAGAAAAAAATTGAAGAGTACAAAAAAAATAATAAAAACTAAAAATACAAAAAAAGCATATAAGAAACTAAAATAAAAAAAATATATAAAAAATTAAAATTAAAAAAAAACTATAAACATGAAAAAAAAGACTCCCCGTTATCGTCAACCTCCGCGTTCGGTGGGTGTCGGGCAACGTATCTTATGCGGCAATTGGACGATGGATCGTGCTAGCGTTTTTGTTAGTGTACTCATACATCTTAAGTAGTAATTCGTTTATACATCCATTCATAGTTTACGCTCATATTCATCCAATAACTACTAACTGGTGCAAAATTTCGGAATCGATCTACGTCGATGTATTTTCTAATGCCATAACGTTTAAGAGAACGTACTATTTCTACCAAGAATTTTCATCGAAATCAGTCATTTCATATTCAGGCAACGCCAACGGTTTTAAAGTTACAGAAGGTAGTGCGTCATTTTTGTGTTCTAATGCTGGTTATGTAAGGATCAGATGATATTAATAGTTAATAATTACATATATCCTTCCTCGTATCTTGACTGGATGTTTTACGTAAACGGAAAGTTTTTGCCCGCTTCAAATATTTGTTTTGAGGTTCTTGTGCATCTTCCGACATGCATCCGATTAGAAGGAGAAATCGTTCAATTATGTCGGCACCATGCATGAGAACTATATGTAACGGTAACCGGCATATAATAACATAAATATTTGTTGACATACAGTTCAGCAGTTTCCAGTGAAAAATTTCGTAATCTATCACTGTCGATACATCTTCCGGATGACATAACTTGTAGAGAACGTACATTTTTTTCAGTAGGGTTTCATCGAAATCAGTAATTGAAGCAACGGTTTTGAATTTGCGGAAGAATGTGCGTAAGTATTTTCGGCGTTCGAGAATCTGCTTCATTGCTTCCGAACACCTGCAATGAAGCCCAACTCACTTCGCAATTTTTGTTGGATGGCTTCTTTTCATAATTTCATGGGTTCTTTGACATAATCTTTGGATCCTGGAGCATTGCGCGGTTGATTTAATTTCTTCGTAAAATTTTCTCCAGGAGACTTTTTGGCTTGTTTTATTTTTTCATTATAATTGGTTAGAGCTATTTTGTACTCAGACCAACTATCGTTTTTTTTTTTGCTTTATTAAATAATTTGCGGACCTGCGTTCGCAGCTTATCTAATTCCGGATTCCACCACGGGATATCCCTATTTGTTCTTTTTTTCCTAACGGGACAACTACTATGCTATTCTTCCATAATACTTTTATGAAGGGACTTTGAGGCATTCTCCATCCCTTCAATAGATTTAATGTATTTTGGAACATTACCTATCGTATTTTTCAATTGATCCCTAAACATAGACCAATCCGTAGATTTTATATTCCTATACTTAAATCTGAATATGTTGTTGAAGTAGTTATATCGAATCTTATTTGTTTATGATCTGGCGTGGATACTTCATCGGACACGTGTCATCTTACAATTGTGTTTGCAATTATGCCCGTACTTATCGTTATATCTAGTACTTCCTGTCTATTTATGGTGACAAACGTAGGTTTGTTTTCCCTATTCAGAACACGGAGATTTCTAGATAAAAAAAATAATTGTGCAAGTACTCACCTCTGCTATTGATGTTGGTACTACCCCACACCGTGTGATACGCGTTTGCGTCGCAGCTAATAATTAATTGCAGCTTCCTTTCATCTGCAAAATTGTAGATCCTGTTGTAAAGGATCATTGATTTCTCCGGGTAGGTAGGCTGGGCAAACGATGATGCCTTGCTCTCCTTTTACTGGTTTTATTATTGCCGCTACTAGGTCGTTTGAGCAGAACTCTGTAACTGGCAAAAATGTTGTATCTTTATTAAATATGATACAAGTTCTTGTTTTGGTGTCACAAGTATTGTATAGTATATTAAGTGCTCCCCCAAGACCCTGAACTTGGATGTTTTGTTAATCCAGGGTTCTTGTATCAACGCCACGTCAAGGCGATCTTTGGCAAACCACCTACACAGCTTGGCCGCAGCGGCTTCCGCGTGATGGAGATTCACCTGCATCACTCTTAACGCGGCGAAGATATTTGGTCCGTACTTGGAGGTTGGATCGGGCATTTTGGCTTGTGAAAACCATACCCTCGTTCCTCACCTCTCCTCCTTGAATGTTCTGGGAGGCTGCATTGGAAGTGGATTGTCGTTCTTCTTGGGGGATTCGTCATCTACTTCCATTCCATCTGCGGCTGTTCCTTGGCCGTGCTTTTTGAGCCGAATCAGCATTTGGCCAAAGTCTAAGAATAAGTCCTGATATGTGGCTTCTCGGAGTTTTTGAGGTCGCCGATTACGAATCCGCTAATAACATTTCGAAATTCAAATTGGCGGATCCAAGAGGGCCTATCAAAATACGGAAAGATAGTAGTTTTGTCTAAAATTCGGTATCTGGGGACTTTTGAGGTTGCTGATTACGAATTATTACCGAAGAAGTAGATATTTCCACTGGTGTGACTAAACTTATACTAGATTCTAGATCTTAAACTAGATCCTTAAACTAGATTATACTAGATTATACTAGATTCTAAGTGTGCGAATGACACCAGTAGATTCAGTGAATGCAAACAAAAATTGTCAGATGGCCTAAATAGTGATAAGTATTTATTTTGAATGTCTTTTGTACCATGCGATTGAGAGTAGTATTGGAACATTTTGCGGAAGTAGAGGCATGAAAAAATCATAGAACATCTTCTATGAAATACTGCAGATATATAAAGTTTAAGTTTATAAAAGAAACGAACAAGACAAAGTCTATTATATTGGGATTGGGAGGAATAAAGGAACAAATTGAGCAATTAACATGCACCGTCATTGAAAATAACAATGATTTGATTCATATACATCACGGACTTGAAAGCACAGTGGTCGATGGCAATGTTTGTCAATCGCAAAAGAGATAAAAAATGTGAATAATTTGCATAAAATAAGGAAGAAAAAATATTCTAAAATGAGGAAGAACATGTCTACGAGTTAAACGTATCATCTTTGCATAAATGGATCAGATTTATGGAGTGCGTTTTACATATACCGTACAGATTGTTTTTCATGAAATAGGGATCTAAAACTGCAGAACAGAAAGAACCCATGAAATTATGAAAAGAAGCCATCCAACAAAAATTGCGAAGTGAGTTGGGCTTCATTGCAGGTGTTCGGAAGCAATGAAGCAGATTCTCGAACTACGAAAATACTTACGCACATTCTTCCGCAACTTCAAAACCGTTGCTTCAATTACTGTTTTCGATGAAAACCTACTGAAAAAAATGTACAGCCAGCACTGGCCCAAGGCCTGATGCGTCACTACGGCCTAGACTCGGCTAGCATTGGGCCAGAATCGGCAATCAGTATTGGCCCAGCGTCGACATCCTGCACTGGCCCAGCATCGGATGCTTGCACTGGACCAGCGGCGGCAGCCAGCACTGATATGGATATATCCCTGCTTATTGACGAGTCTTTTTATGTTGTAAGCGGGGCTAAAATTTGGAACTGCAACGAGTTGGATTAGTAAGTTCGTAAAACGTCGTTACTAGTTCCAACGTATTCCCTAAATAAAAATATTAATTTCTAATTCGTCGTGAAAACGACGAGTTAGTTCTTAGTCGGAGGTAAGTTCCCCCGAGACAGAAAAGGTAAAAGTGGCGAGATCGCCCTCCGGCCGGAGTTGCCGCGTTGGTGCCCGCACTTCAAGGAACGCGGGCGCTACTTCGTATGCGGTTCGGCGACGCGCTCCTAGCGGCTACAGTCGGAACTTAACTGTTGGGTTTCCCTGGGGATTCGAACGATACCGCTGGCTGTGGACCGAGTCTCCAGATGTCGGAGGGCTCGTACACCGAGAGAACTGTACAAGTATGAAAATGTAGGGATCCTTCGCCACTGTACTAAGATTTCGGGGGTGCTTCTGCACCTATCAATCTAAGAAAGTCATTCTCAGACTGTGAGAACGCTCTAGGAGAAGACAGCAAAACTACGATGCTTTCTTTGCGACTTGCTCCCGCCTACGTTATATTTTTTAGACTAGGACTCTCCCGGACTTTTTTGTAAGAAATTTCCTCCTCTACAAAAAAAGGTTTAGTAAATTTTTGCTCTGTCTTGCATCTTTTTCGATGCGGTCGATATTCGATCGGCAATATACTGTGTGAAATAAATTTTCCAGGCTTGGACCGATTTTCGGTTCCGCATGTTTCCATCGATGGGCCGAGATTTGGCACTATCATTTTGCCAGACTCGGTCCGATACTCGGGCCCAATATTGGGCTGACACTGGGACGACGATCGGGAGAAATGCCTATGAGATCAATTTGCCAGGCCTGGCCCTATGATGAATCACGATTGTTTCTATCACTGGTCCGTGGTTTGGTACCACACATTTTCCAGCAAGTTTGGTAATTAGTCATTTACCAGGTTTAGCTTCGGGACAGCTTCGAGCAGACACAGGGCCGAGGCTTGGCATTACTACGGATGAAATAAATTTGACAGGGCTGGACCGTTGCTTGGACCTGTCTCTAGCCATCCATGAAACTATGTTTGGCAATTAGTCCGTTACCAGGGACTCGGGCCAGCTGTGGGCCAAAGCTGGGACGAGGTTCGGCATTACTACGCATGAAATAAATTGGCCAGGGCTGGTCCGATCCTTGAACCTATTTGTAACCATCGATGTGACGATGTTTGGCAATTAGTCCGTTACCAGACCTGGTTCGAGGCCCGGGCCAGCTGTGGGCCAAAAATGGGCCGAGGCTCCGCATTACTATGCATGAAATAAATTGGCCAGGGCTGGCCCGATACTTGGGCCTATCTGTAGCCATCGATGTGACGAAGTTTGGCAATTAGTCCGTTACCAGGCCTGACCCGAGGCATGGGCCAGCTGTGGGCCAAGGCTGGGACGAGCCTCGGCTATACTATGGACCAGATAAATCTGCCAGGGCTGACCCGAGGTTCGAACCAGCTGTGGGCCGATGCTGGACCGAGACTCGGCAATACTGCGGATGAAATAAATTTTCCGTGGCTGGCCCGAGTCTTGGGCCAGTTTTATGCCGAAACTTGGCCATTTGTCGATGGTAACATCGGCTACCGGTGCTTGGCTGCCAGCACTGGGCCAAGACTGGGCCGTTTGTGAATCATCGGTAATTCGCACATGGGCAAATTTTTAGACCGAATGTAGTGAAATGGGCCACAAGCTCTTTCAACCCGAATAAAGCAGCGGGAGAAGACGAAATTCTACCAAACCTGCTTCAGAAAGGATTGAAAAAAACCGTGCCTGCTATACTAAAAATCTATAGGGCAAACTATGCATGGGGATACTATGCATAATGCTTATGAAAAGATATTAATTCAAAGAGCCAAAGCATTTCAAACTCTTCAACGAATGTGCACGTTGCAAAAAAATATACAATTCGAAGAACAGGCTCAAAAATTAAAAGGCATTCGTTCTTCGACGTCACCAATCAATTTAAATCCTGGATTAAACAGGGCGTTGTTGCAATAGCACATGAGAGATATACCATGATGAAGATTTTTTTTCTGAAGCCGATGGCGCAAAAATTAATTTTCAGCAAGGCATGGTTTCTTTGTAAATTGAATTTTAAAGTTTATTTATTTTAGGGGCATCCTCCCCAACGAGATAATTGGTGAACATGTGAATGTCGACTGTTCACATCGAACACGTGGTCCAGTGACAGCTGAAAACCCAAATCGATATTGCCAGGAAGGATGTTTCGAAACAGTCAGATGTTTTTATTCGAATAACTAGACGCTTGCGGATGAGGTTAAAATCATCAGAAACTTCGAACATTCGGTAAAAACATAAAACATTAAATGTTCAATGTTGCCAATGATGATGCAGTGCAATAAACAGCTGATATCGGTAAATAGTAAAAAATAATACTAGAACAACTTAAACAATAACCTTAATAATTCCTTTTTTTATCGTTCAAAAATAATCACAAAGGCTAGTATAAATTTTGTGTATCTAAATTTAGGAGAAGGAATGAACAATTCATACTGAAACATATTATCTTCATTTATGTGTAGGTTAATTCAATACTTACCCAAAACTGGAACATAATTTATTCCTTTCAAAAACGCTACAATTAACGAATAAATCAGTACGTAAAATATTTTCAGAAGTAGATAGTTCAAATGCAATTCGCACTTCCATTGTTTCATTCGTTTAATAATATTGTCAATATGGTCCGAAATTTCTTATTGGCAAAATCAAAGCAAATTCGTGAATAGGCTGAAATCTAAATAGTTCACTGTGTTAAATATATGTTAGTTTAAATTTCATTTTTAATCTTCCTTTTTTCATCGTCCAAAAAATAATCACAAACGCTAGAGTAACTCACGAGCAGCAGCAGAACGCCCCGCAGCCAATTCGCGAGGGAATCATTGTTTAAATAATCAATGTTTATAACGATTTCTAAAAAAGGCGTATAACGTGTGCAGGAAATTCTTTATAATGTTCAAATTTTCCAAACACCAAAAGAATATTGTTTGAAATATCGAAAATATCGTTTTGAAACAATTGGCGACAGAATCATTGTTTAAATAATCATTCTTTATAACGGTTTCTGATAACTTGTGCAGAAAATTCTTTATAATGTTAAAATTTTGCATACACTGCAAAAATACTGTTTGAATTAAGAAAACATCTTTTTGAAACAATTCGCGACGGAATCATTGTTTAAATAATCATTCTTTAAAAAGATTTCTAATAACTTGTGCAGGAAATTATTTATAAATTTTAATTTCTCCAAGCACTGCAAGAATACTATTTGAAATAAGGGAAATACCGTTTTGAAACAATTCGTGGCGGAGTCATTGTTTAAATAATCATTCTTTATAAGGATTTCTGATAAATTGTACAGAAAATTCATTATGATGTTAAAATTTTGCATACACAGAAAAAATACTGTTTGAATTAAGAAAATATCTTTTTGAAACAATTCGCGAAGGAATCATTGTTTATAACGATTGCTGTAAAATGCGTATGACTCGTGCAGAAAATTCTTTACAAAGTTAAAATTTTGCATACTCTTTAAAAATAATGTTTGAAATATCGAAAACATCTGTTTGAAACAATTCGCGACGGAATCGTTGTTCAAATAATCATTGTTTATAACGCTTGCCGATAACTTGTACAGGAAATTCTTTATAAAGTTAAAATTTTGCTTACACTGCAAAAATACAGTTTGAAATAAGAAAAATATCGTATTGAAACAATTCGCGACGGAATTATTGTTTAAATAATCATTGATTATAACGATTTCTGATAACTTGTGCAGGAAATACATTATAATGTTCAAATTTTCCAAACATTGCAAGAATACTGTTTGAAATATGACAAATCTCGTTTTGAAACAATTCGCGACGGAATTATTGTTTATAACGATTGCTGTAAAATGACACTATCTTGTGCAGAAAATTCGTTATAATGTTAAAATTTTGCATACTCTTTAAATATATTGTTTGAAATATCGAAAATATCTATTTGAAACAATTCGCGACGGAATCATTGTTTAAATAATCATTGTTTATAACGCTTGCCGATAACTTGTACAGGAAATTCTTTATAAATTTCAAATTTTGCTTACACTGCAAAAATACAGTTTGAAATAAGAAAAATATCGTATTGAAACAATTCGCGACGGTGTTATTGTTTGAATAATCATTGATTATAACGATTTCTGATGACTTGTGCAGGAAATGCTTTATAATGTTCAAATTTTCCAAACAAATGAAATTTATAAAAAAGTCATTTAAAAAAATCTGAAAAAATGTGAGAAGGTTCTTTGACCTATTCTAAAACAATTTTATTCTTGGCAGATTTTATGGAAATAAATTATTAAACTTTTCTAGATTTTAAGACTAATAAGTTTAATATTCGACTTAAGCGTATGAATATATTGTGATAAAATTTGAGAAGGTTCTTTAAACAATTCTAAGACATTTTTGTTCTGAAACAATTCGCGACGGAATCATTGTTTAAACAATCATTCCTTATAACGATTTTGGATAACTTGTGCTGGAAATTCTTTATAAAGTTAAAATTTTGCACAAACGTTTTTAAACAATTCACGACGGAATCATTGTTTAAATAATCATTCTTTATGACGATTTCTTATAACTTGAGCAGAAAATTCGTTATAATGTTAAAATTTTGCATACTCTTTAAAAATACTGTTTGAAATATCGAAAATATCGTTTTGAAACAATTAGCGACGGAATCATTTTAAATAATCATTGTTTATAAAGATTTCTGATAACTTGTGCAGGAAATTTGTTATAAAGTTAAAATTTTGCATGCTCTTTAAAAATACTGTTTGAAAAATGGAAAATATTGTTTTGAAACAATTCGCGACGGAATCATTGTTTTTATCGATTGCTGAAAATGCGTATAACTTGTGCAGAAAATTCTTTATAAATTTAAAATTGTGCATACTCTTTAAAAATATTGCTTGAAATATCGAAAATATCGTTTTGAAACAATTCGCGACGGAATCATTGTTTATAACGATTTGTGATAACATTTACAGAAAATTCTTTATAATGTTGAAATTTTGTATACAATGCGAAAATACTGTTTTAAATATCGAAGTTTTCAAACAATTAGCGACGGAATCATTTTTTGTAAAGGTTGCTGTAAAATGCGTATAACTTGTCCAGAAAATTCTTTATAAAGTTTAAATTTTCCAAACACTGCAAGAATACTGTTTGAAATAAGACTTTGAAACAACTCGTTACGGTATGCTTGTATATAAAGATTGCTGTAAAATGCGTATAACTTGTGCAGTAAAATATTTATAAAATTATAATTGTGCATACACTGCAAAAATACTGTTTGAAATAAGAAAAATATCGTTTTGAAATAATTCGCGACGGAATTATTGTTTATATAATCATTGTTTATAACGATTTCTGATAACTTTTGCAGAAAATACTTTATAATGTTAAAATTTTAATTACTCTCTTAAAATATTGTTTGAAATAAGGAAAATACAGTTTTGAAACAATTCGCGACGGAATCATTGTTTATAACGATTTCTGCTAACTTGTGCAGGAAATTCTTTATAAAGTTAAAATTTTGTAGTCTCTTTAAAAATACTGTTTGAAATATAGCAAATATAGTTTTGAAACAACTCGCGACGGAATGATTGTTTATAAAGATTGCTGTAAAATGCGAATAACTTGGACGGAAATTTCTTTTTAATGTTATAGTTTTAATTACTCTCTTAACCCATTAAGGCCTAAACGGACACGTTTTGAGCATCAGTTTAAACGTCGATAATTTGCATATAAAAGCAATTGGAAAAACTTTACTCCCACTATTTATGATGTAAAATTGTATGCTCTTTCAGAACTTTTCAATAAAATCTCGATAAAATGAAAAGCAAAGAAGTTACACACTTTTTTTGTAACAAAAACATGGTTTTTTAACATTTATTTTTCATTCTAACATCACTTTTACCTGGAAATTGCATTGGGAAACATGTCTGAGGTGAAAAATCGCATCCATGCAAAAATATTTTTAAAACATAAGAAATTTTTTTCCTGAAAACTGTAGACTGCAGAGAAAATTTGAGAAGGTTCTTTAACCAATTCTAAGACATTTTTGTTGTTAGCAAATTTTCTCTGAAGTCTATAATTTTCAAGAAAAAAATGTCTTAAGTTTTAAAATGATTTTTGAGCTTCTGGGCGCCATTTTGGTAGTCGGCATCTTGAAATTCAAATTAGAACATGGCACGTTTTAACCCTACGGGTCCATGGACGCGATATTTTCACCGTAGACATGTTTCCCAATGCAATTTCCAGGTGAAAGTGATGTTAGAATGAAAAATAAAATTTAAAAAAACCGGTTTTTTCACAAAATAACGTATATAACTTGTTTGCTTTTCATTTTACCGAAATTTTATTGAAAGTTGTAACGTTGTATTTTTCCTTTATTTCGTTTATTTATTTTCCTAAAAAAATTCATGTACATATAAAATTCTCAATTGCACAAAAAAATGTCGGTTATTGGACGCGCCCCGAAAATGCGGTTTCCGCTGAACTGGTCCGACTGTTATCCTCCTAGGCCCACGTTGCCGGAAGTGGAAATTCCCGGTCCTGCCTTCCACACCACCTCCCCCAACTTTCTCTCTACCTTCCTCGCGACCCACGTCAACCGCTCGCCTTCACTTCCGGTTTCTTAATTTCCGCAAACCAAAATTTATGATTTTATCCGTTGATATCTATTTGCGGTCTCAATATTTCAATAGATAAATAAATTTATTTGATTTTTCTATCACTCACTCGCTACTTCCGGTCTGGCTCGGTAATTTAATAATCATTAAAAATAAGAAAGGAAACCCCGATCCTTCGATTTTAATTCGCCACCCTCGATCCACTCACGAATTAAAAAAAAACGATCTTACGACTTCGACTCGCTACTCGCCACTTCTGGTCTATTCATTAATTAAAAAAAAAACGGTTTTTCGATTTTTCGTTCATTTTCGCCACTTCCGGTACAATACTCAGTCACCTCAATCATCCAATAGACAACCATAAAAAGACAATCACATGTGTATCCCGTCTCTATCTCGCCACTTCCGGTCCGAATCGTTAAATTTTTTATATTAATTAATTATTCGTTTAATTCTTCGGCTATGCCGCCTTACCTTTTCTTTTCTTCTCCTCTTCCTGTCTCTCTCTGTTTCTCGCCCTATCTTCCTCTCTCTCTCTTTCTCGCTACCTTCTTATCTTTCTAACTCTCTCTCACCAATTGCTTCTCGCACCCTCACCTTACTCCACACCACAACAACCACAAAAAATAATAACAACCGTCAACTCTACCACCGACGGGACGATTTTCTTTATTACTTATTGTCTCGCTATCACGACCACTGACTTTTGAAATTGACATCGGTACTGGCCAATGACGAATTTCCACCTCTCTCGCTAATTTATCGTTTCAATTTTGAATCCTTAATTAGTGCGTAATATAACACGCTAGTGTGTGTAGCGCCTGTATACATGCACACACGCGTGGTCAGGTACACGATTGTCGCCTATCCGTCGCACGATGGGAGACGCCGTCGCCGACACAACAAACCGGCGATCGACGGGAGAGATCGAGCGTCCTTCTCTTACCACTACTCGGGCCGGCGCAACTCGCATGCCTCTCGTTCCCACTGCCGAGAGAGAACTTGCAGTTCTTACGGCGCGTATTATTTTCGCCTAAATATAATTAATATTCTAGCAATTTAATATCGTTAATTAATATGGTGACTTTGTCACAATCCCCTCACCTAAACCGGAATATCCCTCGGATATTTCGTTTATTATTCATATTAACGACTCACCTCCGAGTCCTCTGCTATTTTCTTTCTTCTTTCTCGTCGCTCGCAACCTCCTCATTCTCGCTCTCCCCACTGTCTCGCTAATCTCTCCCCCCCCCCCCCCCCCCATATATTCATAACTTGAGCAGAAAATTCTTTATAATGTTAAAATTTTGCATACTCTTTAAAAATACTGTTTGAAATATCGAAAATATCGTTTTGAAACAATTAGCGACGGAATCATTTTAAATAATCATTGTTTATAAAGATTTCTGATAACTTGTGCAGGAAATTTGTTATAAAGTTAAAATTTTGCATGCTCTTTAAAAATACTGTTTGAAAAATGGAAAATATTGTTTTGAAACAATTCGCGACGGAATCATTGTTTTTATCGATTGCTGAAAATGCGTATAACTTGTGCAGAAAATTCTTTATAAATTTAAAATTGTGCATACTCTGACTCACCTCCGAGTCCTCTGCTATTTTCTTTCTTCTTTATCGTCGCTCGCAACCTCCTCATTCTCGCTCTCCCCACTGTCTCGCTAATCTCTCCCCCCCCCCCCCCCCTTTCCTCCCAATTCGACATTTATCCGGACCCCTCGCCTAGTTCGGTGAGTGGTCGGGAGGGGGTACCCCCGAACACAGACCTTCTACTGCTCGGCGCAAACTTTTCACTGGACATAGGTGTCGTCCAAAATTTAAGAACGCTGGAGAGACTTTGGTACTGGATTGAGTAGCCGTGTTTACGGCATGCCTAAACTCGTGGAGGTGCTTATCCCAATCCCTATGATCCTGCTTCACGTAAGTCGCTATCATGGTTTTAACAACCCTGTTACTCACTGGATTTGCTTGAGGATGATGCGGTGGCGTGGTGACATGCCGTATCCCGAACTCATCTAGGACGGCCCGGATGGTTTATTATTATCGAATTCCTTGCCATTATCGGTGAGAAGGAATTCTGGAGTCTCCCATCGAAACACAATTAACTCCTCTAGTGCTCTCGCTACCGCTTTTCCATCGGCTGTACGTAGTGGTTTTAATTCGACTTGGAATACCAACAGATATTTGTTCTGCGATTTGCTCGGCGGAAATTCCATCATGTCAGCGGCGACCACCGACCACGGTCGCTCCGCGATTCGTTTACCCATCAATCCCTGTGGACCCGACTGGGACACCTTATACCGCTGGCACTCCTCACATTGTTTGACGTAATTATACACGTCATACCAAACGCCCTTCCAGTAATATTCCCGGATCACTCTATCGTACGTTTTCTCCATTCCAAGGTGACCGGCGGAAACCTCCCTGTGGGCTTCGTCCATCACCCTAGTCCGGTATTCTTTAGGCACAACCAACTTCCATCCTTCCTCTTCCCACTCTATCGGATCCAGTAACTGGCAACATCGCCAACGGTATAATAAATGTCCTTCAACTCGCCAACCCTGGTACTTGCCCGGGTGCGCTACAACTTCATCTCGCAATGTTATATACGCCTCATCCTCTATACTCTCAAAGGCTGCGATATTCTCGTCATCCTGTTCCTGCATACGCGATACCGCATCCGGAACGCAGTGCCACGCCCCCTTGCGGTGCTTTATCTGACAGTTCCATTGCTGTATTTCCAGCGCCCAACGGGGTAGGCGGCCTGTGGGTTCCGGACGAGTTTGTAACCAGGTCAGAGCTTTATGGTCCGTAATTACCGTGAATTCATACCCTTCCACATACGGACGCAACTTCCTAATTGCCCATAATACCGCTAGACACTCACGTTCCGACGTGGAGTAATTCCTTTCTGCAGGGCTTAACACCTTACTCGCAAATAATATCGGATGTTCCCCGTCCTCATGCTCTTGGGTCAGTACTGCCCCCAGTGCTACCCCGCTAGCGTCGCATTGAATCGTAAAAGGTTTACTGAAATCCGGGCGAGCTAACACAGGGGCGGATATCAACTGTTTCTTTAAAACCTGAAACGCTTCCTCTTGTTCATCTCCCCAACTCCATGGCTGCCCCTTTTGCAACAATTTTACGAGAGGTACTTTGGTCTCAGCGTCTTTCTCTAAGAACCGAGAGTACCATCCTACTATTCCCAAAAACCTGCGTAATTGTTTCACCGTTTGAGGAGCGGGATACTCTATAATAGCTTTTAACTTCTCAACATCTGGTCGTAACCCCTCACTGTCTAACACAAAACCCAAATAGGTAACTCGCGAACACCCGAACTCATACTTCTCCTCGTTAATTTGTAGTCCCGCCTGGACTAACTTCCGCAACACCAGTTCCAACCACCGCAAATGTTCCTCGAAATCCTCTGTTGCAATGATGATATCATCCAGATATCCGAAAATGTGTGGTTCGAATTCTGGTCCGAACAGGGCGTCAACCAGGTGTTGAAACGTCATCGGAGCATTCGTCAACCCAAACGGCATCCGGACGAATTGCCACAGGCCCGACCCTGGAACCGCAAAAGCTGTATACTTCCGGCTTTCCGGATCCACAGGACATTTGGTAGTATGCCTGATTTAGGTCTATCTTTGACAAATATCGAGCCCGTCGCAATTTGTCCAAGATTGAATCCATGTTTGGAATCGGATATGCATCTTTTCGGGTGACTGCATTCAAATCCCGATAATCGATGCACATCCGGATCGACCCATCGCTTTTTTTACTATCACCAGCGCGCTACTCCAATCACTTGAGGATCTTTCGATAACCCCTTTCTCCGCTAACTCTCTTACCTCCTGTTGTGCTTTTAACAACATTATGGGGGGCATACGACGTGGTCGATGCTTAATCGGTGTCGCTTCCTCCACTTTAATATGATGCTCCGTTAGAGGAGTTAGCCCGGCGGTTTTCTCACTCCCTTTCAAGATACTCGCAACTAACTCAACTACCCTCTTCTCTTGATAATCATCCAACTCGCTAATTCCGGCGCACTCCGCATGAATTGTGGGTTGCCCGGTGGGTCGTTCGTTAAAGGTATGCCAGGGACCTTCAAACACTCGCCACTGCCTTCGCCCCTGTCGCACATCTAAATCGAATACGCTCGCGAAATCCATCCCCAATATGATATCTGAGGCGACCCTTTCCGTAGCTCTGAACTCGACTTGTTGGGTATTACCGTCAATCTCCATCTGCACAACTAACACTCCCAGAAACGGACTTATCTCCCCTGATACACTTTGCATTGTCGATTTCGTCGGTTTAAGTCGATCTTTGAATTTCTCCACTACCCGGGGACCTACAATGGAGACCATTGCCCCGCTATCATGCATCGCAACAAATGGGCACCCGCCTATTTCGACCTCGACAAAACAACGACTTTCTACAGTAGCTAAATAGCCTCTATTATATATATATATATATATATATATATATATATATATATATATATATATATATATAATCAGCTCCTAAATTTCCTCTACTTCCCCCCCTCTAACTAACTCTCTACTCTCCAACCTATTAGTTCCCCTCCCCATCATTGAACTTGCTATTCTCACCTCATCACCTGCTTCACTCTCTATCTCCTCTTCAACCTCTTCTGGCACCAACAACTCCTCACTAACTACCCCTGTTGATCGGCCGGGGTGGACGCGGGGTTCCTGCACCCTCCGGCCGTCGCGTTTCCCCACTGTTGTCGCAATGGAGCGCATGTCGGGCATGTTTGGAATGGATTCCCTTCCGTCCCGCATACCTGACACCGCTCCACCGTAGGGGGAGGACCTGACGCCCCCCTCCACGGAGTAGGGAATCCAGTTCCGCGGTTGAGACAATTTAAGATTATGTGTCCAGTCTGCTGGCACCCGAAGCATTTCCGATTCGGGCAGTGAGAGGCTCGATGCCCAGGTTGCTGTCATGTGAAGCATGGCCATCTAGGACATGCCGCAGCCCTATGTCCCACCACCTGGCAATTGAAACAAGCCCCTACCATTGCAGAATTCCCTAGCCCGTTTGGAAATTCCCGTGAATCCCTCAACGACTGTCCTCCCCCCCGGAGCGTTAGACCAGGACCTCCAATTAGGTGTTGGCCCATGACTCGGGGGTTCAACTCTTTGAGAGTATCGAACCACCGCTCCTACGGGCCTCGATACCGCTCTCGCATTACTTAGACCCGTGGTAGCAGGCTGGAACCAAGGGACATCATTCCATTGCCCAGAAGTTCTCTGACCTCGACCCGTTCCCACTTGCTCGGCCACCTGCACGTCTACAGTGTCCGGGGACGGGGGTCTGAGTTTTAGGGAACTTTCCTTTTTCCCCTTTTTCGGCTGGTTCTTCGGCGCCAGCATCCCTTGGGTCGACCGCGGTTCCGAAACTACCACACTCGCAATCTTTTTCACCTCCCGACCGTCATCTCTTTTAATTTCTCAAACCGTCCTCCCCATTTCTCCAATTTCGCAAAATCGACAATCTCTTTCTCAGCTAAATAGGCCCGATATTCAGGCGTGAGATTCCGGAAAACGATCCGCAGTTGTTTATCTATTGACGGGGGCCTTCTGAAATGGCTCACGATGTGTCGGAAACAGGAGACGAATTGACCAATCGACTCCCTTTTTCTTTGAGTCCGATTTTTCAACTCGTCCTCTAAATCCTCCTCATTTATTTCGCCAATGAAAAACCTCCGAAACGCCTTCGCGAAATCTCGCCACGTTCGAAAATCTAAATGAGCCGTCCGGTACCACCTACTCGCCCCTCGATACAAAATAGCCGGAATCGCTCGGGAAAGATCTCGGTCGTCAAATCCGGATTGTTCCCTACAATCCTCTAACCGCGACAGAAACTCTTCAGCCGATTCCTTCTCTTCTCCGGCGAACTTCAATCCCCACTCTCGTAAAGTTTTGGTACAACGCAACTCACGGCCCACCTCTCTATTCCTACGTTGATGACGGAGCACGCGCTCCCTAGCTTCATCCTCACTATCGCTAGAATATTCGTAGTCCATCAACAGCCTCCTCCTTCGAACACTGCTTCGTGTTGGCCCCCCACTACTCGCTTCACTCCGTCGGTCTGACATTTCTTCATGATCCCGATAGTAGTCATGATTGTCCTCTCTACCATAATACCTATTCCTATTATTTTTTTGCTACGGTGCGACTTCTCGGCACCGTGGAACCGGTCCATTACCTCCTCTCCCTCTCTCGCAATCACGTGGAGTATCTATTCTCCGATCTCTGCCCCTTGGATACATTTCATTCTTTTCCCAGGAGACTGACCGTCTTTCTCGTTCTACTCTACCAAGTTGATTGCTCTCTATCCCTAATTTCGAATTCGCGAAATACGCCGATTTTCTTGGTGGAACACAAATATCTGAATTTAGGTATTGAAATGACGGACCTCCTGGGAGCCCTTGTTCTGGACAATTCCGACCCCACCAAAACGCGCTAGGCTGCACCTCGCTACTCATTTGGGACCGCGCACCACCTGTGATCCCACCCGAAGTATGACTGGTGGTAGTAACCACCTTAGTCATCACCACTGTGGTAGTAGGGATAGTGACGGCCACCGAACTAACCGCTACATTGGGCTCATTGGACCCCAAACCATTCCCCATCAACGTTTTATAACCAAATTCGGTACCACCCGCCGCTTCACCCAGACTCTCCCGATCTTCTTCTTCCCTCTCCAACACCTCTTGAACCTTTTTGGGCCTACCCCGGGGTTTCCGCTGATACCGTTGTAACGATTCTTCCTCTGATTCATCCATCAGATGTGAAATCGCTGTAACCGGTATCTCATCCCCCCTCTCATCCCAATCGGGGTACCATGGGACATCCAGGGAGCCATCAAAGATCCGTAGCTCCACTCGTAACAACCGATCTCGCAAAATTTTCTCGGGCCCCTTTTTACTAATGCGATGTCTCTCTGACTGTTCCTCCACCCCCGAAAGATTTAATTTATTTATAGTATTTTTAATTAGCCTCACATCCTTCGACTCCCGCCCCAGCGCCCTCATTCGCACTGAGTTCTCACTCACCTCAGTCGCCATTTTGTTTACTCCCACTTCTTCCGTTTCACGTCGCGCTTACTAACTACTCTGCCCTCTATCAACAACTCGCGATTCTGCTGACTACACCCCCTTTCCCTTCGAAATTTCGAATTTACGTTTATTTTCTCCCACTTTATTTTCTCCCACTTTACTTTCCTCCCACTTTACTTGCCCCCTCTTACGCGCTAGCTGTGAAGTAAAATTGATTAACATACATGAAATGTTATGAAATACATTTTACATTGACATATATAACATAAACTGATAATAAATACATTTATCAATATAACAATTTTTTTTTATAGTATCCATTATTACAAGACATTATTGTCACCCACACGAACTACTCGCTTCTCGGTACACACTTTTTTTTTTTTTTTTTAAATAATTAATTATCAATTAATAAAAAGTAAAAAGTACTAATTAATTAATTATATAAATTAATAATGAACTAATTAAATAATTATAAATAATAATAATTAATTATATAAATTACTATAAAAAAAAATTTAAATAATTAAAAACAATTAAATAATAATAAAAATGATAATTAATTAATTATATAAATTATACAATTAATTAAATTTCAAATCACGATCAGTCACCGAGTCGCGTCCTGTCACGGTCGCCATTTTGTAACGTTGTATTTTTCCTTTATATCATTTATTTATTTTCCTAAAAAAATACATGTACATATAAAATTCTCAATTGCACAAAAAAATTTCGGTTATTGGACGTGACCCGAAAATGCGGTTTCCGCTGAACTGGTCCAACTGTTATCCTCCTAGGCCCACGTTGCCGGAAGTGGAAATTCCCGTTCCTACCTTCCACACCACCTCCCCCAACTTCCTCTCCTTCCTCGCGACCTACGTCAACCGCTCGCCTTCACTTCTGGTTTCTTAATTTCCCCAAACCAAAATTTATGATTTTATCCGTTGTTATCTATTTCCGGTCTCAATATTTCAATAGATAAATAAATTTATTTGATTTTTCTATCACTTACTCGCTACTTCCGGTCTGACTCGGTAATTTAATAATCATTAAAAAAAAGAAAGGAAAACCCGATCCTTCGAGTTTAATTCGCCACCCTCGATCCACTCACAAATTAAAAAAAAACGATCCTACGACTTCGACTCGCTACTCGCCACTTCCGGTACAATACTCAATCACCTCAATCATCAAATAGACAACCATAAAAAGACAATCACATGTGTATCCCGTCTCTATCTCGCCACTTCCGGTCCGAATCGTTAAATTTTTGGTATTAATTAATTATTCGTTTAATGCTTCGGCTATGCCATATTACCTTTTCTTTTCTTCTCCTCTTCCTGTCTCTCTCTGTTTCTCGCCCTATCTTCCTCTCTCTCTCTTTCTCGCTACCTTCTTATCTTTCTAACTCTCTCTCACCAATTGCTTCACGCACCCTCACCTTACTCCACACCACAACCACCACAAAAAATAATAACAACCGTCAACTCTACCACCGACGCGACGATTTTCTTTATTACTTATTGTCTCGCTATCAAGACCGTACTGACTTTTGGAATCGACATCGGTACTGACCGATAACGAATTCCCACCTCTCTCGCTTATTTATCGTTTCAATTTTGAATCATTAATTGGTGCGTAATATAACGCGCTAGTGTGTGTAGCGCCTGTATACATGCACACACGCGTGGTCAGCTAGACGATCGTCGCCTCTCCGTCGCACGATGGGAGATGCCATCGCCGACACAACAAACCGGCGATCGACGGGAGATATAGAGCGTCCTTCTCTTACTACTACCCGAGACGGCGCAACTCGCATGCCTCTCACTCCCACTGCCGAGAGAGAACTTATCATCGCTTTACCGATTTCAGATAACTTGTGCAGGAAATTCTTTATAAAGTTAAAATTTTGCATTCTCTTTGACAATACTGCTTGAAATAAGGAAACTATCGTTTTGAAACAATTCGCGATGGAATCATTGTTTAAATAATCATTCTTTATAACGATTTCTGATAACTTGAGCAGAAAATTCTTAATAATGTTAAAATTTTGCATACTCTTTAAAAATACTGTTTGAAATATCGAAAATATCGTTTTGAAACAATTACTGACGGAATCATTTTAAATAATCATTGTTTATAAAGATTTCTGATATCTTGTGCTGGAAATTTAATATAAAGTTATAATTTTGCATACTCTTAAAAAATACTGTTTGATATAAGGAAAATATTGTTTTGAAACAACTCGCGACGGAATTATTTTTTATTAAGGTTGCTGTAAAATGCGTATAACTTGTGCAGGAAATTCTTTGTAAAGTTCAAATCTTCCAAACACTGCAAGAATACTGTTTGAAATAAGAAAAATATCGTTTTGATACAATTCGCGACGGAATCATTGTTTATAACGATTTCTGATAACTTTTGCAGAAAATGCTTTATAATGTTAAAATTTTAATTACTCTATTAAAATACTGTTTGAAATTAGGAAAATACCGTTTTGAAACAATCCGGGACGGAATCATTGTTTAAATAATCATTCACTATAACGATTTCTGATAACTTGTGCAGAAAATGCTTTATAAAGTTAAAATTTTGCATACACTGCAAAATATTGTATGTGTAAATAAGAAAACTATCGTTTTGAAACAATTTGCGACGGAATCATTGTTTAAATAATCATTCTTTATAACGATTTTTGATAGCTTGTGCAGAAAATTCTTTATAATGTTATAATTTTGATTACTCTCTTAAAATACTGTTTGAAATAAGGAAAATACAGTTTTGAAACAATTCGCCATGGTATCATTGTATAAATAATCATTGTTTTTACCGATTTCTGATAACTTGTGCAGGAATTTCTTTATAAAATTAAAATTTTCCATACTCTTTAAAAATACTGTTTGAAATATGGAAAATATCGTTTGGAAACAATTCGCGACGGAATCATTGTTCATAAAGATTGCTGTAAAATGCGTATAACTTGTGCAGAAAATTCTTTATAATGTTATAGTTTTAATTACTCTCTTAACCCATTAAGGCCTAAACGGACGCATTTTGAGCATCAGTTTAAACGTCGATAATTTGCATATAAAAGCAATTGGAAAAATTTTACTCCCACTATTTATGCTGTGAAATTGTATGCTCTTTCAGAATCTTTCAATAAAATTTCGATAAAATGAAAAGTAAAGAAGTTATAGACTTTTTTTGTAACAAAAACATGGTTTTTTAACATTTATTTTTCATTCTAACATCACTTTCACCTGGAAATTGCATTGGGAAACATGTCTGAGGTGAAAATATCGTCGAAAAATAATGTCTTAGAATTGGTTAAAGAACCTTCTGAAATTTTGTCACAATGTATTGATACACTTTTTGGTTTTTTGAAAATTCAAAAAATATAAATTTTTAAAAAAGTTGTATTGAAACAATTTGCGACGGTATTATTGTTTAAATAATCATTGATTATAACGATTTCTGATGACTTGTGCAGGAAATTCTTAATAATGTTAAAATTTTGCATACTCTTTAAAAATACTGTTTGAAATATCGAAAATATCGTTTTGAAACAATTACTGACGGAATCATTTTAAATAATCATTGTTTATAAAGATTTCTGATATCTTGTGCTGGAAATTTAATATAAAGTTATAATTTTGCATACTCTTAAAAAATACTGTTTGATATAAGGAAAATATTGTTTTGAAACAACTCGCGACGGAATTATTTTTTATTAAGGTTGCTGTAAAATGCGTATAACTTGTGCAGGAAATTCTTTGTAAAGTTCAAATCTTCCAAACACTGCAAGAATACTGTTTGAAATAAGAAAAATATCGTTTTGATACAATTCGCGACGGAATCATTGTTTATAACGATTTCTGATAACTTTTGCAGAAAATGCTTTATAATGTTAAAATTTTAATTACTCTATTAAAATACTGTTTGAAATTAGGAAAATACCGTTTTGAAACAATCCGGGACGGAATCATTGTTTAAATAATCATTCATTATAACGATTTCTGATAACTTGTGCAGAAAATGCTTTATAAAGTTAAAATTTTGCATACACTGCAAAATATTGTATGTGTAAATAAGAAAACTATCGTTTTGAAACAATTTGCGACGGAATCATTGTTTAAATAATCATTCTTTATAACGATTTTTGATAGCTTGTGCAGAAAATTCTTTATAATGTTATAATTTTGATTACTCTCTTAAAATACTGTTTGAAATAAGGAAAATACAGTTTTTAAACAATTCGCCATGGTATCATTGTATAAATAATCATTGTTTTTACCGATTTCCGATAACTTGTGCAGGAATTTCTTTATAAAATTAAAATTTTCCATACTCTTTAAAAATACTGTTTGAAATATGGAAAATATCGTTTGGAAACAATTCGCGACGGAATCATTGTTCATAAAGATTGCTGTAAAATGCGTATAACTTGTGCAGAAAATTCTTTATAATGTTATAGTTTTAATTACTCTCTTAACCCATTAAGGCCTAAACGGACGCATTTTGAGCATCAGTTTAAACGTCGATAATTTGCATATAAAAGCAATTGGAAAAATTTTACTCCCACTATTTATGCTGTGAAATTGTATGCTCTTTCAGAATCTTTCAATAAAATTTCGATAAAATGAAAAGTAAAGAAGTTATAGACTTTTTTTGTAACAAAAACATGGTTTTTTAACATTTATTTTTCATTCTAACATCACTTTCACCTGGAAATTGCATTGGGAAACATGTCTGAGGTGAAAATATCGTCGAAAAATAATGTCTTAGAATTGGTTAAAGATCCTTCTGAAATTTTGTCACAATGTATTGATACACTTTTTGGTTTTTTGAAAATTCAAAAAATATAAATTTTTAAAAAAGTTGTATTGAAACAATTTGCGACGGTATTATTGTTTAAATAATCATTGATTATAACGATTTCTGATGACTTGTGCAGGAAATGCTTTATAATGTTCAAATTGTCATTTACAACAAATGAAATTTATAAAAATGTCATTTAAAAAAATCTGAAAAAATTTGAGAAGGTTCTTCGACCTATTCTAAAACATTTTTATTCTTGGCAGATTTTATGGAAATAAATTATTAAACTTTTCTAGATTTTAAGAATAATAACTTTAATATTCGACTTAAGTGTATCAATATATTGTGATAAAATTTGAGAAGATTCTTTAACCAATTCTAAGACATTTTTGTTCTTTGCAAATTTTCTATAAAGTCTATAATTTTCAAGAAAAAAATGTCTTAAGTTTTAAAATGATTTTTGAGCTTCTGGGCGCCATTTTGGTAGTCGGCATCTTGAAATTCAAATTAGAACATGGTACGTTTTAACCCTACGGGTCCATGGACGCGATATTTTCACCGTAGACATGTTTCCCAATGCAATTTCCAGGTGAAAGTGATGTTAGAATGAAAAATATATTTCAAAAAACCGTGTTTCAAAATATCGTGTATAACTTTTTTGCTTTTCATTTTATCGAAATTTTATTGAAAGTTTCTTAAAGAGCATTCAATTTTACGTCAGAAATAGTGGGAGTAAAATTTGTCCAATTGTTTTTATATGGAAATTATCAACGTTTAAATTGATGCTCAAAATGTGTCCGTTTAGGCCTTAATGGGTTGAAATACTGTTTCAAATAAGGAAAATAGAGTTTTGAAACAATTCGCGACGGAATTATTGTTTAAATTATCATTGTTTTTACTGATTTCAGATAACTTGAGCAGGAAATTCTTTATAAAGTTAAAATTTTGCATACTCTTAAAAAATGCTGTTTGAAAAATCGGAAATATCGTTTTGAAACAATTCGCGACGGAATCATTGTTTAAACAATCATTCCTTATAACGATTTTGGATTATTTGTGCTGGAAATTTTTTATAAAGTTAAAATTTTGCACACACTTTAAAAATACTGTTTGAAATATGGAAAACATCGTTTTGAAACAATTTGCGACAGAATCATTGTTTAAATAATAATTCTTTATAACGATTTCTGATAACTTATGCAGGAAATTCATTATAAAGTACAAATTCAAAAATACTGTTTGAATTTAGATAATATCTTTTTGAAACAATTCGCGACGGATTCAATGTTTAAATAATGATTCTTCATACCGATTTCTGATTACTTGTGCAGGAAATTCTTTATAATGTTATAATTTTGAATACTCTCTTAACATACTGTTTGAAATAAGAAAAATACTGTTTTGAAACAACCAAGGAGTGAAGTGCAATAGACGACCCGGCTACGAAACGGAGGAGATCCGCACAACAAATCTGCAGGGCAGCGTCGAGCACAAACCCGAGAGAGGTAGAGAAGAGTCGAGGCGGCTACGCAACCAGACTCCCAAGTAAGTTCAGTGTTTTATAATAGCCCCCCGCGAGTATTCCTACACCCCCGTCCCGGTCATTTAAAAAAGAGGTTCCGCCGTCGCGAGATTTGGAACCCGCGCCCCCCGTCCCCCTTTTTGTAGTTCGCGTTGAAAATAAAATTGACCTCGTCCTTTTCAGGACGAGTTACAATTTAAATAATCATTCTTTATAACGGTTTCTGATAACTTGTGCAGAAAATTTGTTATAGAGTTAAAATTTTGCAAATACTGCAAAAATACTGTTTGAAATAAGGAAAATACAGTTTTGAAACAATTCGCGACGGCATCATTGTATATATAATCATTCTTAATAACGATTTCTGATAGCTTGTGCAGGAAATACTTTATAAAGTTCAAATTCTCCAAACACTGCAAGAATACTGTTTGAATTAAGAAAAATATCTTTTTGAAACAATTCGCGACGGAATCATTGTTTAATTAATGATTTTTCATAACGAGTTCTGATGACTTGTGCAGGAAATTCTTTATAAATTTCAATTTGTCCAAGCACTGCAAGAATACTGTTTGAAATAAGAAAAATGTCGTTTCTAAAACAATTCGCGATAAAATTATTGTTTAAACAATCATTCTTTATAACGATTTCTGATGACTTGTGCAGGAAATTCTTTATAAATTTCAATTTGTCCAAGCACTGCAAGAATACTGTTTGAAATAAGAAAAATGTCGTTTTTAAAACAATTCGCGACGGAATCATTGTTTAAATAATCATTCTATATACCGATTTCTGGTAACTTGTGCAGGAAATTCATTATAAAGTTAAAATTTTGCATACTCTTTCAAAATACTATTTGAAATAAGGAAAATACCGTTTTAAAACAATTCGCAGCGGAATCGTTGTTTAAATAATCATTCTGTATACCGATTTCTGATAACTTGTGTAGGAAATACTTTATTAAGTTCAAATTCTCCAATCACTGCCAGAATACTGTTTCAATTTAAAAAAAATTCGTTTTGAAACAATTCGCGGCGAAATAATTGTTTAAATAATCATTCTTCGTAATCATTTCTGATAACTTGTGCAGGAAATTCTTTATAAAGTTGAATTTCTCCAAAGACTGCAAGAATACTGTATGGAATAAGAAAAATGTCGTTTTTAAAACAATTCGCGACGGAATCATTGTTTAAATAATCATTCTATATACCGATTTCTGGTAACTTGTGCAGGAAATTCTTTATAAAGTTAAAATTTTGCATACTCTTTCAAAATACTATTTGAAATAAAGAAAATACCGTATTGAAACAATTCGCAGCGGAATCATTGTTTAAATAATCATTCTATATACCGATTTCTGATAACTTGTGTAGGAAATTCTTTATAAAGTTCATATTCTCCAATCACTGCCAGAATACTGTTTCAAATTAAAAAAAATTCGTTTTGAAACAAATCGCGACGGAATCAGTGTTTAAATAATCATTCTTCAAAACCACTTCTGATAACTTGTGCAGGAAATTCTTTATTAAGTTCAAATTCTCCAATCACTGCCAGAATACTGTTTCAAATTAAAAAAAATTCGTTTTGAAACAATTCGCGACGGAATCAGTGTTTGAATAATCATTCTTTATAACGATTTCTGATAGCTTGTGCAGGAAATACTCTATAAAGTTCAAATTCTCCAAACACTGCCAGAATACTGATTCAGATCAGAAAAAATTGGTTTTGAAACAATTCGCGACGGAATCAGTGTTTAAATAATCATTCTTCATAACGATTTCTGAGTAGTTGTGCAGGAATTTCTTTTTAAATTTCAATTTCTGCAAGCACTGCAAAAATATTGTTTGAAATAAGAAAAATATCGTTTTGAAACAATTCGCGACGTAGTTATTGTTTAAATAATCATTCTTCATTACGATTTCTGATAACTTGTGCAGGAAATTCTTTATAATGTTATAGTTTTAATTACTCTCTTAACCCATTAAGGCCTAAACGGACGCATTTTGAGCATCAGTTTAAACGTCGATAATTTGCATATAAAAGCAATTGGAAAAATTTTACTCCCACTATTTATGCTGTGAAATTGTATGCTCTTTCAGAATCTTTCAATAAAATTTCGATAAAATGAAAAGTAAAGAAGTTATAGACTTTTTTTGTAACAAAAACATGGTTTTTTAACATTTATTTTTCATTCTAACATCACTTTCACCTGGAAATTGCATTGGGAAACATGTCTGAGGTGAAAATATCGTCGAAAAATAATGTCTTAGAATTGGTTAAAGATCCTTCTGAAATTTTGTCACAATGTATTGATACACTTTTTGGTTTTTTGAAAATTCAAAAAATATAAATTTTTAAAAAAGTTGTATTGAAACAATTTGCGACGGTATTATTGTTTAAATAATCATTGATTATAACGATTTCTGATGACTTGTGCAGGAAATGCTTTATAATGTTCAAATTGTCATTTACAACAAATGAAATTTATAAAAATGTCATTTAAAAAAATCTGAAAAAATTTGAGAAGGTTCTTCGACCTATTCTAAAACATTTTTATTCTTGGCAGATTTTATGGAAATAAATTATTAAACTTTTCTAGATTTTAAGAATAATAACTTTAATATTCGACTTAAGTGTATCAATATATTGTGATAAAATTTGAGAAGATTCTTTAACCAATTCTAAGACATTTTTGTTCTTTGCAAATTTTCTATAAAGTCTATAATTTTCAAGAAAAAAATGTCTTAAGTTTTAAAATGATTTTTGAGCTTCTGGGCGCCATTTTGGTAGTCGGCATCTTGAAATTCAAATTAGAACATGGTACGTTTTAACCCTACGGGTCCATGGACGCGATATTTTCACCGTAGACATGTTTCCCAATGCAATTTCCAGGTGAAAGTGATGTTAGAATGAAAAATATATTTCAAAAAACCGTGTTTCAAAATATCGTGTATAACTTTTTTGCTTTTCATTTTATCGAAATTTTATTGAAAGTTTCTTAAAGAGCATTCAATTTTACGTCAGAAATAGTGGGAGTAAAATTTGTCCAATTGTTTTTATATGGAAATTATCAACGTTTAAATTGATGCTCAAAATGTGTCCGTTTAGGCCTTAATGGGTTGAAATACTGTTTCAAATAAGGAAAATAGAGTTTTGAAACAATTCGCGACGGAATTATTGTTTAAATTATCATTGTTTTTACTGATTTCAGATAACTTGAGCAGGAAATTCTTTATAAAGTTAAAATTTTGCATACTCTTAAAAAATGCTGTTTGAAAAATCGGAAATATCGTTTTGAAACAATTCGCGACGGAATCATTGTTTAAACAATCATTCCTTATAACGATTTTGGATTATTTGTGCTGGAAATTTTTTATAAAGTTAAAATTTTGCACACACTTTAAAAATACTGTTTGAAATATGGAAAACATCGTTTTGAAACAATTTGCGACAGAATCATTGTTTAAATAATAATTCTTTATAACGATTTCTGATAACTTATGCAGGAAATTCATTATAAAGTACAAATTCAAAAATACTGTTTGAATTTAGATAATATCTTTTTGAAACAATTCGCGACGGATTCAATGTTTAAATAATGATTCTTCATACCGATTTCTGATTACTTGTGCAGGAAATTCTTTATAATGTTATAATTTTGAATACTCTCTTAACATACTGTTTGAAATAAGAAAAATACTGTTTTGAAACAACCAAGGAGTGAAGTGCAATAGACGACCCGGCTACGAAACGGAGGAGATCCGCACAACAAATCTGCAGGGCAGCGTCGAGCACAAACCCGAGAGAGGTAGAGAAGAGTCGAGGCGGCTACGCAACCAGACTCCCAAGTAAGTTCAGTGTTTTATAATAGCCCCCCGCGAGTATTCCTACACCCCCGTCCCGGTCATTTAAAAAAGAGGTTCCGCCGTCGCGAGATTTGGAACCCGCGCCCCCCGTCCCCCTTTTTGTAGTTCGCGTTGAAAATAAAATTGACCTCGTCCTTTTCAGGACGAGTTACAATTTAAATAATCATTCTTTATAACGGTTTCTGATAACTTGTGCAGAAAATTTGTTATAGAGTTAAAATTTTGCAAATACTGCAAAAATACTGTTTGAAATAAGGAAAATACAGTTTTGAAACAATTCGCGACGGCATCATTGTATATATAATCATTCTTAATAACGATTTCTGATAGCTTGTGCAGGAAATACTTTATAAAGTTCAAATTCTCCAAACACTGCAAGAATACTGTTTGAATTAAGAAAAATATCTTTTTGAAACAATTCGCGACGGAATCATTGTTTAATTAATGATTTTTCATAACGAGTTCTGATGACTTGTGCAGGAAATTCTTTATAAATTTCAATTTGTCCAAGCACTGCAAGAATACTGTTTGAAATAAGAAAAATGTCGTTTCTAAAACAATTCGCGATAAAATTATTGTTTAAACAATCATTCTTTATAACGATTTCTGATGACTTGTGCAGGAAATTCTTTATAAATTTCAATTTGTCCAAGCACTGCAAGAATACTGTTTGAAATAAGAAAAATGTCGTTTTTAAAACAATTCGCGACGGAATCATTGTTTAAATAATCATTCTATATACCGATTTCTGGTAACTTGTGCAGGAAATTCATTATAAAGTTAAAATTTTGCATACTCTTTCAAAATACTATTTGAAATAAGGAAAATACCGTTTTAAAACAATTCGCAGCGGAATCGTTGTTTAAATAATCATTCTGTATACCGATTTCTGATAACTTGTGTAGGAAATACTTTATTAAGTTCAAATTCTCCAATCACTGCCAGAATACTGTTTCAATTTAAAAAAAATTCGTTTTGAAACAATTCGCGGCGAAATAATTGTTTAAATAATCATTCTTCGTAATCATTTCTGATAACTTGTGCAGGAAATTCTTTATAAAGTTGAATTTCTCCAAAGACTGCAAGAATACTGTATGGAATAAGAAAAATGTCGTTTTTAAAACAATTCGCGACGGAATCATTGTTTAAATAATCATTCTATATACCGATTTCTGGTAACTTGTGCAGGAAATTCTTTATAAAGTTAAAATTTTGCATACTCTTTCAAAATACTATTTGAAATAAAGAAAATACCGTATTGAAACAATTCGCAGCGGAATCATTGTTTAAATAATCATTCTATATACCGATTTCTGATAACTTGTGTAGGAAATTCTTTATAAAGTTCATATTCTCCAATCACTGCCAGAATACTGTTTCAAATTAAAAAAAATTCGTTTTGAAACAAATCGCGACGGAATCAGTGTTTAAATAATCATTCTTCAAAACCACTTCTGATAACTTGTGCAGGAAATTCTTTATTAAGTTCAAATTCTCCAATCACTGCCAGAATACTGTTTCAAATTAAAAAAAATTCGTTTTGAAACAATTCGCGACGGAATCAGTGTTTGAATAATCATTCTTTATAACGATTTCTGATAGCTTGTGCAGGAAATACTCTATAAAGTTCAAATTCTCCAAACACTGCCAGAATACTGATTCAGATCAGAAAAAATTGGTTTTGAAACAATTCGCGACGGAATCAGTGTTTAAATAATCATTCTTCATAACGATTTCTGAGTAGTTGTGCAGGAATTTCTTTTTAAATTTCAATTTCTGCAAGCACTGCAAAAATATTGTTTGAAATAAGAAAAATATCGTTTTGAAACAATTCGCGACGTAGTTATTGTTTAAATAATCATTCTTCATTACGATTTCTGATAACTTGTGCAGGAAATTCTTTATAATGTTATAGTTTTAATTACTCTCTTAACCCATTAAGGCCTAAACGGACGCATTTTGAGCATCAGTTTAAACGTCGATAATTTGCATATAAAAGCAATTGGAAAAATTTTACTCCCACTATTTATGCTGTGAAATTGTATGCTCTTTCAGAATCTTTCAATAAAATTTCGATAAAATGAAAAGTAAAGAAGTTATAGACTTTTTTTGTAACAAAAACATGGTTTTTTAACATTTATTTTTCATTCTAACATCACTTTCACCTGGAAATTGCATTGGGAAACATGTCTGAGGTGAAAATATCGTCGAAAAATAATGTCTTAGAATTGGTTAAAGATCCTTCTGAAATTTTGTCACAATGTATTGATACACTTTTTGGTTTTTTGAAAATTCAAAAAATATAAATTTTTAAAAAAGTTGTATTGAAACAATTTGCGACGGTATTATTGTTTAAATAATCATTGATTATAACGATTTCTGATGACTTGTGCAGGAAATGCTTTATAATGTTCAAATTGTCATTTACAACAAATGAAATTTATAAAAATGTCATTTAAAAAAATCTGAAAAAATTTGAGAAGGTTCTTCGACCTATTCTAAAACATTTTTATTCTTGGCAGATTTTATGGAAATAAATTATTAAACTTTTCTAGATTTTAAGAATAATAACTTTAATATTCGACTTAAGTGTATCAATATATTGTGATAAAATTTGAGAAGATTCTTTAACCAATTCTAAGACATTTTTGTTCTTTGCAAATTTTCTATAAAGTCTATAATTTTCAAGAAAAAAATGTCTTAAGTTTTAAAATGATTTTTGAGCTTCTGGGCGCCATTTTGGTAGTCGGCATCTTGAAATTCAAATTAGAACATGGTACGTTTTAACCCTACGGGTCCATGGACGCGATATTTTCACCGTAGACATGTTTCCCAATGCAATTTCCAGGTGAAAGTGATGTTAGAATGAAAAATATATTTCAAAAAACCGTGTTTCAAAATATCGTGTATAACTTTTTTGCTTTTCATTTTATCGAAATTTTATTGAAAGTTTCTTAAAGAGCATTCAATTTTACGTCAGAAATAGTGGGAGTAAAATTTGTCCAATTGTTTTTATATGGAAATTATCAACGTTTAAATTGATGCTCAAAATGTGTCCGTTTAGGCCTTAATGGGTTGAAATACTGTTTCAAATAAGGAAAATAGAGTTTTGAAACAATTCGCGACGGAATTATTGTTTAAATTATCATTGTTTTTACTGATTTCAGATAACTTGAGCAGGAAATTCTTTATAAAGTTAAAATTTTGCATACTCTTAAAAAATGCTGTTTGAAAAATCGGAAATATCGTTTTGAAACAATTCGCGACGGAATCATTGTTTAAACAATCATTCCTTATAACGATTTTGGATTATTTGTGCTGGAAATTTTTTATAAAGTTAAAATTTTGCACACACTTTAAAAATACTGTTTGAAATATGGAAAACATCGTTTTGAAACAATTTGCGACAGAATCATTGTTTAAATAATAATTCTTTATAACGATTTCTGATAACTTATGCAGGAAATTCATTATAAAGTACAAATTCAAAAATACTGTTTGAATTTAGATAATATCTTTTTGAAACAATTCGCGACGGATTCAATGTTTAAATAATGATTCTTCATACCGATTTCTGATTACTTGTGCAGGAAATTCTTTATAATGTTATAATTTTGAATACTCTCTTAACATACTGTTTGAAATAAGAAAAATACTGTTTTGAAACAACCAAGGAGTGAAGTGCAATAGACGACCCGGCTACGAAACGGAGGAGATCCGCACAACAAATCTGCAGGGCAGCGTCGAGCACAAACCCGAGAGAGGTAGAGAAGAGTCGAGGCGGCTACGCAACCAGACTCCCAAGTAAGTTCAGTGTTTTATAATAGCCCCCCGCGAGTATTCCTACACCCCCGTCCCGGTCATTTAAAAAAGAGGTTCCGCCGTCGCGAGATTTGGAACCCGCGCCCCCCGTCCCCCTTTTTGTAGTTCGCGTTGAAAATAAAATTGACCTCGTCCTTTTCAGGACGAGTTACAATTTAAATAATCATTCTTTATAACGGTTTCTGATAACTTGTGCAGAAAATTTGTTATAGAGTTAAAATTTTGCAAATACTGCAAAAATACTGTTTGAAATAAGGAAAATACAGTTTTGAAACAATTCGCGACGGCATCATTGTATATATAATCATTCTTAATAACGATTTCTGATAGCTTGTGCAGGAAATACTTTATAAAGTTCAAATTCTCCAAACACTGCAAGAATACTGTTTGAATTAAGAAAAATATCTTTTTGAAACAATTCGCGACGGAATCATTGTTTAATTAATGATTTTTCATAACGAGTTCTGATGACTTGTGCAGGAAATTCTTTATAAATTTCAATTTGTCCAAGCACTGCAAGAATACTGTTTGAAATAAGAAAAATGTCGTTTCTAAAACAATTCGCGATAAAATTATTGTTTAAACAATCATTCTTTATAACGATTTCTGATGACTTGTGCAGGAAATTCTTTATAAATTTCAATTTGTCCAAGCACTGCAAGAATACTGTTTGAAATAAGAAAAATGTCGTTTTTAAAACAATTCGCGACGGAATCATTGTTTAAATAATCATTCTATATACCGATTTCTGGTAACTTGTGCAGGAAATTCATTATAAAGTTAAAATTTTGCATACTCTTTCAAAATACTATTTGAAATAAGGAAAATACCGTTTTAAAACAATTCGCAGCGGAATCGTTGTTTAAATAATCATTCTGTATACCGATTTCTGATAACTTGTGTAGGAAATACTTTATTAAGTTCAAATTCTCCAATCACTGCCAGAATACTGTTTCAATTTAAAAAAAATTCGTTTTGAAACAATTCGCGGCGAAATAATTGTTTAAATAATCATTCTTCGTAATCATTTCTGATAACTTGTGCAGGAAATTCTTTATAAAGTTGAATTTCTCCAAAGACTGCAAGAATACTGTATGGAATAAGAAAAATGTCGTTTTTAAAACAATTCGCGACGGAATCATTGTTTAAATAATCATTCTATATACCGATTTCTGGTAACTTGTGCAGGAAATTCTTTATAAAGTTAAAATTTTGCATACTCTTTCAAAATACTATTTGAAATAAAGAAAATACCGTATTAAAACAATTCGCAGCGGAATCATTGTTTAAATAATCATTCTATATACCGATTTCTGATAACTTGTGTAGGAAATTCTTTATAAAGTTCATATTCTCCAATCACTGCCAGAATACTGTTTCAAATTAAAAAAAATTCGTTTTGAAACAAATCGCGACGGAATCAGTGTTTAAATAATCATTCTTCAAAACCACTTCTGATAACTTGTGCAGGAAATTCTTTATTAAGTTCAAATTCTCCAATCACTGCCAGAATACTGTTTCAAATTAAAAAAAATTCGTTTTGAAACAATTCGCGACGGAATCAGTGTTTGAATAATCATTCTTTATAACGATTTCTGATAGCTTGTGCAGGAAATACTCTATAAAGTTCAAATTCTCCAAACACTGCCAGAATACTGATTCAGATCAGAAAAAATTGGTTTTGAAACAATTCGCGACGGAATCATTGTTCATAAAGATTGCTGTAAAATGCGTATAACTTGTGCAGAAAATTCTTTATAATGTTATAGTTTTAATTACTCTCTTAACCCATTAAGGCCTAAACGGACGCATTTTGAGCATCAGTTTAAACGTCGATAATTTGCATATAAAAGCAATTGGAAAAATTTTACTCCCACTATTTATGCTGTGAAATTGTATGCTCTTTCAGAATCTTTCAATAAAATTTCGATAAAATGAAAAGTAAAGAAGTTATAGACTTTTTTTGTAACAAAAACATGGTTTTTTAACATTTATTTTTCATTCTAACATCACTTTCACCTGGAAATTGCATTGGGAAACATGTCTGAGGTGAAAATATCGTCGAAAAATAATGTCTTAGAATTGGTTAAAGATCCTTCTGAAATTTTGTCACAATGTATTGATACACTTTTTGGTTTTTTGAAAATTCAAAAAATATAAATTTTTAAAAAAGTTGTATTGAAACAATTTGCGACGGTATTATTGTTTAAATAATCATTGATTATAACGATTTCTGATGACTTGTGCAGGAAATGCTTTATAATGTTCAAATTGTCATTTACAACAAATGAAATTTATAAAAATGTCATTTAAAAAAATCTGAAAAAATTTGAGAAGGTTCTTCGACCTATTCTAAAACATTTTTATTCTTGGCAGATTTTATGGAAATAAATTATTAAACTTTTCTAGATTTTAAGAATAATAACTTTAATATTCGACTTAAGTGTATCAATATATTGTGATAAAATTTGAGAAGATTCTTTAACCAATTCTAAGACATTTTTGTTCTTTGCAAATTTTCTATAAAGTCTATAATTTTCAAGAAAAAAATGTCTTAAGTTTTAAAATGATTTTTGAGCTTCTGGGCGCCATTTTGGTAGTCGGCATCTTGAAATTCAAATTAGAACATGGTACGTTTTAACCCTACGGGTCCATGGACGCGATATTTTCACCGTAGACATGTTTCCCAATGCAATTTCCAGGTGAAAGTGATGTTAGAATGAAAAATATATTTCAAAAAACCGTGTTTCAAAATATCGTGTATAACTTTTTTGCTTTTCATTTTATCGAAATTTTATTGAAAGTTTCTTAAAGAGCATTCAATTTTACGTCAGAAATAGTGGGAGTAAAATTTGTCCAATTGTTTTTATATGGAAATTATCAACGTTTAAATTGATGCTCAAAATGTGTCCGTTTAGGCCTTAATGGGTTGAAATACTGTTTCAAATAAGGAAAATAGAGTTTTGAAACAATTCGCGACGGAATTATTGTTTAAATTATCATTGTTTTTACTGATTTCAGATAACTTGAGCAGGAAATTCTTTATAAAGTTAAAATTTTGCATACTCTTAAAAAATGCTGTTTGAAAAATCGGAAATATCGTTTTGAAACAATTCGCGACGGAATCATTGTTTAAACAATCATTCCTTATAACGATTTTGGATTATTTGTGCTGGAAATTTTTTATAAAGTTAAAATTTTGCACACACTTTAAAAATACTGTTTGAAATATGGAAAACATCGTTTTGAAACAATTTGCGACAGAATCATTGTTTAAATAATAATTCTTTATAACGATTTCTGATAACTTATGCAGGAAATTCATTATAAAGTACAAATTCAAAAATACTGTTTGAATTTAGATAATATCTTTTTGAAACAATTCGCGACGGATTCAATGTTTAAATAATGATTCTTCATACCGATTTCTGATTACTTGTGCAGGAAATTCTTTATAATGTTATAATTTTGAATACTCTCTTAACATACTGTTTGAAATAAGAAAAATACTGTTTTGAAACAACCAAGGAGTGAAGTGCAATAGACGACCCGGCTACGAAACGGAGGAGATCCGCACAACAAATCTGCAGGGCAGCGTCGAGCACAAACCCGAGAGAGGTAGAGAAGAGTCGAGGCGGCTACGCAACCAGACTCCCAAGTAAGTTCAGTGTTTTATAATAGCCCCCCGCGAGTATTCCTACACCCCCGTCCCGGTCATTTAAAAAAGAGGTTCCGCCGTCGCGAGATTTGGAACCCGCGCCCCCCGTCCCCCTTTTTGTAGTTCGCGTTGAAAATAAAATTGACCTCGTCCTTTTCAGGACGAGTTACAATTTAAATAATCATTCTTTATAACGGTTTCTGATAACTTGTGCAGAAAATTTGTTATAGAGTTAAAATTTTGCAAATACTGCAAAAATACTGTTTGAAATAAGGAAAATACAGTTTTGAAACAATTCGCGACGGCATCATTGTATATATAATCATTCTTAATAACGATTTCTGATAGCTTGTGCAGGAAATACTTTATAAAGTTCAAATTCTCCAAACACTGCAAGAATACTGTTTGAATTAAGAAAAATATCTTTTTGAAACAATTCGCGACGGAATCATTGTTTAATTAATGATTTTTCATAACGAGTTCTGATGACTTGTGCAGGAAATTCTTTATAAATTTCAATTTGTCCAAGCACTGCAAGAATACTGTTTGAAATAAGAAAAATGTCGTTTCTAAAACAATTCGCGATAAAATTATTGTTTAAACAATCATTCTTTATAACGATTTCTGATGACTTGTGCAGGAAATTCTTTATAAATTTCAATTTGTCCAAGCACTGCAAGAATACTGTTTGAAATAAGAAAAATGTCGTTTTTAAAACAATTCGCGACGGAATCATTGTTTAAATAATCATTCTATATACCGATTTCTGGTAACTTGTGCAGGAAATTCATTATAAAGTTAAAATTTTGCATACTCTTTCAAAATACTATTTGAAATAAGGAAAATACCGTTTTAAAACAATTCGCAGCGGAATCGTTGTTTAAATAATCATTCTGTATACCGATTTCTGATAACTTGTGTAGGAAATACTTTATTAAGTTCAAATTCTCCAATCACTGCCAGAATACTGTTTCAATTTAAAAAAAATTCGTTTTGAAACAATTCGCGGCGAAATAATTGTTTAAATAATCATTCTTCGTAATCATTTCTGATAACTTGTGCAGGAAATTCTTTATAAAGTTGAATTTCTCCAAAGACTGCAAGAATACTGTATGGAATAAGAAAAATGTCGTTTTTAAAACAATTCGCGACGGAATCATTGTTTAAATAATCATTCTATATACCGATTTCTGGTAACTTGTGCAGGAAATTCTTTATAAAGTTAAAATTTTGCATACTCTTTCAAAATACTATTTGAAATAAAGAAAATACCGTATTAAAACAATTCGCAGCGGAATCATTGTTTAAATAATCATTCTATATACCGATTTCTGATAACTTGTGTAGGAAATTCTTTATAAAGTTCATATTCTCCAATCACTGCCAGAATACTGTTTCAAATTAAAAAAAATTCGTTTTGAAACAAATCGCGACGGAATCAGTGTTTAAATAATCATTCTTCAAAACCACTTCTGATAACTTGTGCAGGAAATTCTTTATTAAGTTCAAATTCTCCAATCACTGCCAGAATACTGTTTCAAATTAAAAAAAATTCGTTTTGAAACAATTCGCGACGGAATCAGTGTTTGAATAATCATTCTTTATAACGATTTCTGATAGCTTGTGCAGGAAATACTCTATAAAGTTCAAATTCTCCAAACACTGCCAGAATACTGATTCAGATCAGAAAAAATTGGTTTTGAAACAATTCGCGACGGAATCAGTGTTTAAATAATCATTCTTCATAACGATTTCTGAGTAGTTGTGCAGGAATTTCTTTTTAAATTTCAATTTCTGCAAGCACTGCAAAAATATTGTTTGAAATAAGAAAAATATCGTTTTGAAACAATTCGCGACGTAGTTATTGTTTAAATAATCATTCTTCATTACGATTTCTGATAACTTGTGCAGGAAATTCTTTATAATGTTAAAATTTTGCAAACACTGCAAAAACACTGTTTCAAATCAGAAAAAATAAGTTTTGAAACAATTCGGGACGGAATCGGTGTTTAAATAATCATTCTTCATAACGATTTCTTATAACTTTTGCAGGAATTTCTTTCTAAATTTCAATTTCTCCAAGCACTGCAAGAATACTGTTTGAAATATGCAAAATATCGGTTTGAAAGAATTGGCGGCGGAATCATTGTTCAAATAATCATTCTTAATAACGATTTGTGATAACTTCTGCAGGAAATACTTTATAAAGTTCACATTCTTCAAACACTCCAAGAATACTGTTTCAAATAAGAAAAAGTTCGTTTTGAAACAAATCGCGAGGGAATCAGTATTTAAATAATCATTCTTCATAACCATTTCTGATAACTTGTGCAGGAAATTCTTTATAAAGTTGAATTTCTCCAAAGGCTGCAAGAATACTGTATGAAATAAGGAAAATACAGTTTTGAAACAATTCGCGACGGAATCATTTTTTAAATAATCATTCTTCATAACGATTTCTGATAACTTGTGCAGGTAATTCTTAATTAATTTCAATTTCTGCAAGCACTGCAAGAATATTGTTTCAAATAAGAAAAATGGCGTTTTTAAAACAATTCGCGATGGAATTATTGTTTAAATAATCATTTTTTATAACGATTTCTGATAACTTGTGCGGGAAATACTTTATTAAGTTCAAATTCTCCAATCACTGCCAGAATACTGTTTCAAATTAAAAAAAAATTCGTTTTGAAACAATTCGCGACGAAATAATTGTTTAAATAATCATTCTTCATAATCATTTCTGATAGCTTGTGCAGGAAATTCTTTATGAAGTTGAATTTCTCCAAAGACTGCAAGAATACTGTATGGAATAAGAAAAATGTCGTTTTTAAAACAATTCGCGACGGAATCATTGTTTAAATAATCATTCTATATACCGATTTCTGGTAACTTGTGCAGGAAATTCTTTATAAAGTTAAAATCTTGCATACTCTTTCAAAATACTATTTGAAATAAGGAAAATACCGTTTTAAAACAATTCGCGACGTCATCATTGTTTAAATAATCATTCTTTATAACGATTTCTGATAGCTTGTGCAGGAAATACTTTATTAAGTTCAAATTCTCCAATCACTGCCAGAATACTGTTTCAAATTAAAAAAAAATTCGTTTTGAAACAATTCGCGACGAAATAATTGTTTAAATAATCATTCTTCATAATCATTTCTGATAGCTTGTGCAGGAAATTCTTTATAAAGTTAAATTTCTCCAAAGACTGCAAGAATAGAGTTTGAAATGAGAAAAATGTCGTTTTTAGTACAATTCGCGACGGAATTATTGTTTAAACAATCATTCTTTATAAAAATTTCTGATAACTTGTACAGTAAATGCTGTATAAAGTTCACATTCTTCAAACACTGCAAGAATACTGTTTCAAATCAGAAAAAATTCGTTTTGAAACAATTCGCGACGGAATCAGTGTTTGAATAATCATTCTTCATAACGATTTCTGATAACTTATGCAGGAATTTCTTTTTAAATTTCAATTTCTCCAAGCACTGCAAAAATACTGTTTGAAATAAGAAAAATATCGTTTTGGAACAATTCGCGACGTAGTTATTGTTTAAATAATCATTCTTCATAACAATTTCTGATAACTTGTGCAGAAAATTCCTTATAACGTTAAAATTTTCAAACACTGCAAAAATACTGTTTCAAATCAGAAAAAATTCGTTTTGAAACAGTTCGGGACGGAATCAGTGTTTAAATAATCATTCTTCATAACGATTTATGATAACTTCTGAAGGAAATACTCTATAAAGTTTAAATTCTCCAAACACTGCAAGAATACTGTTCGAATTAAGAAAAAATTCGTTTTGAAACAAATCGCCACGGAATCAGTGTTTAAATAATGATTCTTCATAACGATTTCTGACAACTGGTGCAGGAAATTCTTTATAAAGTTAAAATTTTGCATACTCTTTCAAAACACTATTTGAAATAAGGAAAATACCGTTTTGAAACAATTCGCGGTGGAATCATTGTTTAAATAATCATTCTTTATAAGGATTTCTGATAACTTTTGAAGAAAGTTCTTCATAATGTAAAAATTTCGCAAACACTGCCAGACTACTGTTCTAAATATGCATAATATCGGTTTGAAACAATTGGCGGCGGAATCATTGTTTAAATAATCATTCTTAATAACGATTTGTGATAACTTCTGCAGGAAATACTTTATAAAGTTCACATTCTTCAAACACTCCAAGAATACTCTTTCAAATTAAAAAAAAAATCGTTTTGAAACAATTCGCGACGGAATCATTGTTTAAATAATCATTCTTCATAATCATTTCTGATAACTTGTGTAGGAAATTCTTTATAAAGTGGAATTACTCCAAAGACTGCAAGAATACTGTATGAAATAAGAAAAATGTCGTTTTTAATACAATTCGCGACGGAATTATTGTTTAAACAATCATTCTTTATAACCATTTCTGATAACTTGTACAGAAAATGCTTTATAAAGTTGAATTTCTCCAAAGACTGCAAGAATACTGTATGGAATAAGAAAAATGTCGTTTTTGAAACAATTCGCGACGGAATCATTGTTTAAATAATCATTCTATATACCGATTTCTGACAATTTGTGCAGGAAATTCTTTACAAAGTTGAATTTCTCCAAATACTGCAAGAATACTGTATGAAATAAGAAAAATGTCGTTTTTAATACAATTCGCGACGGAATTATTGTTTAAACAATCATTCTTTACAACCATTTCTGATAACCTGTACAGAAAATGCTTTATAAAGTTGAATTTCTCCAAAGACTGCAAGAATACTGTATGAAATAAAAAAAATGTCGTTTTTAAAACAATTAGCGACGGCATCATTGTTTAAATAATCATTCTTTATAACGATTTCTGATAGCTTGTGCTTGTGTCTTTTAAATTAAAAAAAAAATCGTTTTGAAACAATTCGCGACAAAATCATTGTTTAAATAATCATTCTTTATAATCATTTCTGATAACTTGTGCAGGAATTTCTTTATAAATTTAAATTTCTCCAAGCACTGCAAAAATACTGTTCGAAATAAGAAAAATGTCGTTTTTAAAACAATTCGCGACGGAATCATTGTTTAAATAACCATTCTATATACCGATATCTGATAACTTGTGCAGGAAATTCTTTATAAAGTTAAAATTTTGCAGACTCTTTGAAAATACTATTTGAAATAAGGAAAATACCGTTTTGAAACAATTCGCGGCGGAATCATTGTTTAAATAATCATTCTTAATAATGATTTGTGATAACTCCTGCAGGAAATACTTTATAAAGTTCAAATTCTCCAATCACTACAAGAATACTGTTTGAATTAAGAAAAATATCTTTTTGAAACAATTCGCGACGGAATCATTGTTTAAATAATGATTCTTCATAATGATTTCTTATAACTTGTGCAGATAATTCTTTATAAAGTTCACATTCTTCAAACACTGCAAGAATACTGTTTCAAATCAGAAAAAATTCGTTTTGAAACAATTCGCGACGGAATCAGTGTTTAAATAATCATTCTTTATAAGGATTTCTGATAACTTTTGAAGAAAGTTCTTTATATTGTAAAAATTTTGCAAACACTGCAAAAATACCATTTGATATAAGAAAAATATAGTTCTGAAACAATTCGCGACGGCATCATTGTTTAAATAATCATTCTTAATAACGATTTCTGATAACTTGTGCAGGAAATTCTTTATAAAGTTCAAATTCTCCAAACACTGCAAGAATACTATATGAAATAAGAAAAATGTCGTTTTTAAAACAATTCGCGGCGGAATTATAGTTTAAATAATCATTCTTTAAAACGATTTGTGATAACTTGTGCAGGAAATTCTTTATAAAGTTAAAATTTTGCATACTCTTTCAAAATACTATTTGAAATAAGGAAAATACCGTTTTGAAACAATTCGCGGCGGAATCATTCTTTAAATAATCATTCTTTATAAGGATTTCTGATAACTTTTGAAGAAAGTTCTTTATAATGTAAAAATTTTGCAAACACTGCCAAAATACTGTTTGCAATAAGCAAAATATCGGTTTGAAAAAATTGGCGGCCGAATCATTGTTTAAATAATCATTCTCAGTAACGATTTTTGATAACTTCTGCAGGAAATACTTTATAAAGTTCAAATTCTCCAAACATTGCAAGAATACTGTTTGAATTAAGAAAAATATCTTTTTGAAACAATTCGCGACGGAATTATTGTTTAAATAATGATTCTTCATACCGATTTCTGATAACTTATGCAGGAAATTCTTTATAAAGTTTGCATTCTTCAAACATTCCAAGAATACGGTTTCAATTAAGAAAAATTTCGTTTTGAAACAATTCGCGACGGCATCATTGTTTAAATAATCATTCTTAATAACGATTTTTGATAACTTCTGCAGGAAATTCTTTATAAAGTTCACATTCTTCGAACACTCCAAGAATACGGTTTGAATAAAGAAAAATATCTTTTTGAAACAATTCGCGACGGAATCATTGTTTAAATAACGATTCTTCATGACGATTTCTGATAACTTGTTCAGGAAATTCTTTATAAAGTTCACATTCTTCAAACACTCCAAGAATACTGTTTGAATTAAGAAAAATATCTTTTTGAAATAATTCGCGACGGAATCATTGTTTGAATAATGATTCTTCATAACGGTTTCTGATAACTTGTGCAGAAAATTATATATAAAGTTTACATTCTTCAAACACTCCATGAATACTGTTTCAAATATGAAAAAATTCGTTTTGAAACAATTCGCGACGGAATCAGTATTTAATTAATCATTCTTCATAACTATTTCTGATAACGTGTGCAGGAAATTGTTTATAAAGTTGAATTTCTCCGAAGACTGCAAGAATACTGTTGGAAATAAGAAAAAATTCGTTTTGAAACATTTCGCGACGGAATCAGTGTTCAAATAATCATTCTTCATAACGATTTCTGATGAGTTGTACAGGTAATTCTTTATAATTTTCAATTTGTCCAAGCACTGCAAGATTACTGTTAGAAATAAAAAAAAATGTCATTTTTAAAACAATTCGCGACGGCATCATTGTCTAAATAATCATACTTTATAACAATTTCTGATAGCTTGTGCAGGAAATATTTTATGAAGTACAAATTCTCCAAACACTGCAAGAATTCTGTTTTAATTAAGAAAAATATCATTTTGAAACAATTCGCGACGGAATCATTGTTTATATAATGATTCTTCATAACGATTTCTGATAACTTGTACAGGAAATTCTTTATAAAGTTCACATTCTTCAAACACTGCAATAGTACTGTTTCAAATCAGAAAAAATTCGTTTTGAAACATTTCGCGACGGTATCAGTGTTCAAATAATCATTCTTCATAACGATTTCTGATGAGTTGTACAGGTAATTCTTTATAATTTTCAATTTGTCCAAGCACTGCAAGATTACTGTTAGAAATAAAAAAAAATGTCATTTTTAAAACAATTCGCGACGGCATCATTGTCTAAATAATCATACTTTATAACGATTTCTGATAGCTTGTGCTGGAAATACTTTATAAAGTTCCAATTCTCCAAACACTGCCAGAATACTGTTTCAAATTAAAAAAAAATTCGTTTTGAAAACAATTCGCGACGGATTCATTGTTTAAATAATCATTCTTCATAACCATTTCTGATAACTTGTGCAGGAAATTCTTTATAAAGTTAAAATTTTGCATACTCTTTCAAAATACTATTTGAAATAAGGAAAATACCGTTTTGAAACAATTCGCGGCGGAATCATTGTTTAAATAATCATTCTTAATAATGATTTGTGATAACTCCTGCAGGAAATACTTTATAAAGTTCAAATTCTCCAATCACTACAAGAATACTGTTTGAATTAAGGAAAATACCGTTTTGAAACAATTCGCGGCGGAATCATTGTTTAAATAATCATTCTTTATAAGGATTTCTGATAACTTGTGCAGAAAATTCTTTATAATGTTAAAATTTTGCATACAATGCGAAAATACTGTTTGAAATAAGGAAAATACAGTTTTCAAACAATTCGCGACGGCATCATTGTTTAAATAATCATTCTTAATAACGATTTTTGATAACTTCTGCAGGAAATTCTTTATAAAGTTCACATTCTTCGAACACTCCAAGAATACGGTTTGAATAAAGAAAAATATCTTTTTGAAACAATTCGCGACGGAATCATTGTTTAAATAACGATTCTTCATGACGATTTCTGATAACTTGTTCAGGAAATTCTTTATAAAGTTCACATTCTTCAAACACTCCAAGAATACTGTTTGAATTAAGAAAAATATCTTTTTGAAATAATTCGCGACGGAATCATTGTTTGAATAATGATTCTTCATAACGGTTTCTGATAACTTGTGCAGAAAATTATATATAAAGTTTACATTCTTCAAACACTCCATGAATACTGTTTCAAATATGAAAAAATTCGTTTTGAAACAATTCGCGACGGAATCAGTATTTAATTAATCATTCTTCATAACTATTTCTGATAACGTGTGCAGGAAATTGTTTATAAAGTTGAATTTCTCCGAAGACTGCAAGAATACTGTTGGAAATAAGAAAAAATTCGTTTTGAAACATTTCGCGACGGAATCAGTGTTCAAATAATCATTCTTCATAACGATTTCTGATGAGTTGTACAGGTAATTCTTTATAATTTTCAATTTGTCCAAGCACTGCAAGATTACTGTTAGAAATAAAAAAAAATGTCATTTTTAAAACAATTCGCGACGGCATCATTGTCTAAATAATCATACTTTATAACAATTTCTGATAGCTTGTGCAGGAAATATTTTATGAAGTACAAATTCTCCAAACACTGCAAGAATTCTGTTTTAATTAAGAAAAATATCATTTTGAAACAATTCGCGACGGAATCATTGTTTATATAATGATTCTTCATAACGATTTCTGATAACTTGTACAGGAAATTCTTTATAAAGTTCACATTCTTCAAACACTGCAATAGTACTGTTTCAAATCAGAAAATGTTCAAATAATCATTCTTCATAACGATTTCTGATAACTTGTACAGGTAATTCTTTATAATGTTCAATTTGTCCAAGCACTGCAAGATTACTGTTAGAAATAAAAAAAAATGTCATTTTTAAAACAATTCGCGACGGCATCATTGTCTAAATAATCATACTTTATAACAATTTCTGATAGCTTGTGCAGGAAATATTTTATGAAGTACAAATTCTCCAAACACTGCAAGAATTCTGTTTTAATTAAGAAAAATATCATTTTGAAACAATTCGCGACGGAATCATTGTTTATATAATGATTCTTCATAACGATTTCTGATAACTTGTACAGGAAATTCTTTATAAAGTTCACATTCTTCAAACACTGCAATAGTACTGTTTCAAATCAGAAAAAATTCGTTTTGAAACATTTCGCGACGGTATCAGTGTTCAAATAATCATTCTTCATAACGATTTCTGATGAGTTGTACAGGTAATTCTTTATAATTTTCAATTTGTCCAAGCACTGCAAGATTACTGTTAGAAATAAAAAAAAATGTCATTTTTAAAACAATTCGCGACGGCATCATTGTCTAAATAATCATACTTTATAACGATTTCTGATAGCTTGTGCTGGAAATACTTTATAAAGTTCCAATTCTCCAAACACTGCCAGAATACTGTTTCAAATTAAAAAAAAATTCGTTTTGAAAACAATTCGCGACGGATTCATTGTTTAAATAATCATTCTTCATAACCATTTCTGATAACTTGTGCAGGAAATTCTTTATAAAGTTAAAATTTTGCATACTCTTTCAAAATACTATTTGAAATAAGAAAAATATAGTTTAGAAACAATTCGCTGCGGAATCATTGTTTAAATAATCATTCTTTATAAGGATTTCTGATAACTTTTGAAGAAAGTTCTTTATAATGTAAAAATTTTGCAAACACTGCCAGAATACTGTTTGAAATAAGCAAAATATCGGTTTGAAACAGTTCGCGACGGAATGATTGTTTAAATAATGACTCTTCATAACGATTTCTGATAACTTGTACAGGAAATTCATTATAAAGTTCACATTCTTCAAACACTGCAAGAATACTGTTTCAAATTAGAAAAAATTCGTTTTGATACAATTTGCGACAGAATCATTGTTTAAATAATCATTCTTCATAACGATTTCTGATAACTTGTGCAGGAATTTCTTTCTAAATTTCAATTTCTCCAAGCACTGCAAGAATATTGTTTCAAATAAGAAAAATGTCGTTTTGAAAACAATTCGCGATGGAATTATTTTTTAAATAATCATTCTTTATAACGATTTCTGATAACTTGTGCAGGAAATTCTTTATAAAGTTAAAATTTTGCATTTTCTTTCAACATACTATTTGAAATAAGGAAAATACCGTTTTGAAACAATTCGCGGCGGAATCATTGTTTAAATAATCATTTTTTATAAGGATTTCTGATAACTTGAGCACAAAATTCTTTATAATGTTAAAATTTTGCATACACTGCGCAAATACTGTTTGAAATAAGGAAAATACAGTTTTGAAACAATTCGCGACGGCGTCATTGTTTAAATAATCATTCTTTATAACGGTTTTTGATAACTTGTGCAGGAAACTCTTTATAAAGTTAAAATTTTGCATACTCTTTCAAAATACTATTTGAAATAAGTAAAATACCGTTTTGAAACAATTCGCTGCGGAATCATTGTTTAAATAATCATTCTTTATAAGGATTTCTGAGAATTTTTGAAGAATGTTCTTTATAATGTAAAAATTTTGCAAACACTGCCGGAATACTGTTTGAAATATGCAAAATATCGGTTTGAAACAATTGGCGGCGGAATCATTGTTTAATTAATCATTCTTAATAACGATTTGTGATAACTTCTGCAGGAAATACTTTATAAAGTTCAAATTCTCCAAACCCTGCAAGAATACTTTTTAAAATAAGAAAATTGTCGTTTTTTAAACAATTCGCGACGGAATCATTGTTTAAATAATTTTTCTTTATAACGATTTCTGATAACTTGTGCAGGAAATTCTTTATAAAGTTTAAATTGTCCAAACACTGCAAGAATACTGTTTTAAATAAGAAAAATATCGTTTTGAAACAATTCGGGTCGAAATCTCATTTTTTTCTATTTATATTTGTATTAACCGTGAAAACAGGTTATGGCGCTGCGTCACATGCATAAGCCCACAGATGTTTACGTATTTTTAGACACCGCACTGTACTGTTCTGCACTGGAACACCGGCATAGATTAACGTATTTACTAGGCGTACAATCGTTCCCAAGAAAAACTGATGTAATGAAATTATCCAGAAACTAATGAAATTCAATAGAATGTTGGTGCATTTTGAAATCCGTTCCTAGGAACTCTTACTCAAATTTTATACTCTCATTTCTGATGAGAATTTCAAAGATCCTCTTGTGGTATTTTGATAAGGTCTAGTACATTTCCCAAGGAATTCGATAGTATTTTTATCAATAATATTAGTCCCGGTGGCATATTGAAAATTGACTTTTAAAATTTAAATTGCGTAAAAAAATGTCATTTTTTAAATTTAATGCTAGGATCATGATTTAGCTTTAAAACTGAAAAGCTTATTCTACGATTAAAAATAACGGAGATATGATTTTTCAAAAATTACCATAAAACGCTGTAATGTGTAAATCGTTTGTGCCGTCCCTGGACGCGAGAAAGAAATAAACAAGAAATAAAGAGAGAGAAAGAGAGTGAAGACGAGAAGAGAGAGTGAGGGAGAAAGAGAGTAAAGACGCAATTACGAAATAACCATAATGCAGAAATCGCAAGTATGCCTGTGAGTCCTGCGTGTTTGTGAGGTTCGGCAGGGTTCGGCCCTTTTCGGGTTTGGAGAAGAAGCCCGGGCTTCCCGCTGAACGGCCCATCGACGCCAGTTAGACAATCGAAGCCTTCGAGCCCAGATGTTCAGTCTCCGCGTTCGGATTTCCTTTTAAATCAAATAGACTTGTTCGCTCGTCCTACATGATTTTCTGATATCGGCTTTTCATCGCGTCCGCATTCATGGTTGGAAATTCAGTCGGTGTCGAAATCGTTCGCTTCATTTCGAAATCAAAAACGACGCTCCGATCTTATCAGGACCAAAGAGACGCCATTCCGCCATTTTGACCACACCACGGTCCCATGCTGTGTACAGGAAAACAAGGCCACTTCGCCAATAAGACGACTGAAAAACGAGCACCAAGTCAAGGACGAATCCGAGGAGACGTTTTTGGAGATTCATGGACCAGTTTTTTGTAATTGACTCGAGAAGCCCTCTGAGACACGCATCCATGACGTCGAAACGATAAGTCTGTTTCATTTTTATCATTTTTTTTTAAACATAAAGTCGGATCTGATTTTATTTGAAAACATCAATTAGTCTCTCTTTCTCTCGCGATCATCGCATCGAATCAGAAGAAACTTTGATCTTCAGTTTTATTATGATATGGATAGTTAAGATAATGTTTTGTTATGTGACAATTAATATTTAATATCAATTTTGTTATTGCGATTCGAATGAGTGATAATGATACTTTCATTTTGTTTGATGATCCAATTATAATTTTATTTAATTTGAACTTAAGTGAGAGATGAAGTATGATGTATGATTATTTCAAGTATGATCCGATGTATCAATTTTCAATTTAGTGAAAAATGAGTATGTGCAATATGGTGAATTCCAAAATGACAGGCCGAAATTGTATGTTAATAATAATGATTATTATATTTCTCGTAATATTATATTTTCTATGTTGAATGTTCCAATTATAAGAAATAATAGCCTGATCCAAATCAATTATTTGACTCTATAATTTATTTAACTTCATAATTTTTATCTTTAGAAAGTCTATTTTTATTTCTTATCTAAAAAATAAAAAATTATGATAATTGCAAAAAAAAATAACTATTACAAATGGCGCCCGAATAAAGACACGATATTTTTTAAAATAAAAATTTATATTATGAGAAAATAATTTAATATGAAAAATATTAATTTTGAATTTTAATTTTGAATGATTTGAATGGATAAACAGTTTGTTCTAAATTTAAAAACGAAATCTGGTCGGTCTGTTGAAGTAAGATATGAGAATTTGAATTTTCGAAAACAGTCGTTGAAAAATAATTCGAATTTTGAAAATATGCCTAATATAAATCGAACTCCAACAAGGCAAGTAAACCAAAGTTGATTACAAAATCCGACTCTTGAAAATAGATCACCCGATATAGAGAGGGTAAACAATGGTAGTGGTGAACAAAACAATTTGACTGGTTCTGGGAATCAAAATACATTAAATTTAAATTCTGGTTGTGTATTAAATACATTAGAAAATAAAGAAGATCAAATAATCGATCATCCGGATTTGTTGTTAAATTTTGTAAAACAGAACAAATGATGATACTGAAACAAATAATAACATTCTTGAAACGATGGTAAGAGAATTGCGTGAATTAAAAGAGGCATATAAAGTATGTCAAAATGAATTACAAATGTATCGAAGTGAACCAAATAATTTTAATGTAACAAATAATGCCTCGATTGATAATATGCAAAAAGAAAATGAGCGTTTGCATATGGAAATGAGTATACTTTCGGGACGCGTATCAGCCAATAATGCTAGAGAATAATTCAGTTCATTTATTGAATTTAATAAAAAATTTACGATCTTCAAATATCGAGGTTAGTGCTCCAACATTTGGAGGAAAATTAAATGAAAATGCGACTGAGTTTTTGGAGTTTCGATCGGTATTGCGCAATAAAAATATTACTGACGAAATAAAATTATATGGAAATTTTGTTAAAAGGACAAGCGCGCGGTTGGTTCGATTCCAGAACATTTAGTGCATTTTCAGATTTTCGTATAGATTTTTTAAATAAATTTTACAATAATACGGTGCAAACACGAATTCTTGGAAGTTGGCTAGCGAGGCGATATCATTATAAACAAGACGGGTCACTTCAAGAGTACTTCTTTGATCAAATAAAAAAGGCTCGTTACTTGACGCCATCTTTTTTCACCATACTCATTACACCATCAAATTATTCAACAATTACCCTTGCGTATTCAAGAGCCGTTGGCATTAATTGATTATGGAGATGAATCAGTGGTTATTCAAGCATTGACTAACTTAGATCAAATAAATAAAGAACGTGATTATGAGCGTACCAAAAACCATGATCAAGCTCAAAATCAGTCTAAACCTTACAATGCTCAAATGAGGCAAATTAAAATAAATAATCGGTCAACCAGTACCAATCGTGATTCTTATAATCAAAAATATTCGAGAGAGGGTCATTCGAACGAAAATCATAATCGACAAAATGCTTATCAAATTCCTAATCAAACATCGGATTCGCAACCTTTGAATCGCGGTATGGTAAAGGTAGACGTTAGATATCCACCCCCGCCAAATGGTTCGGTCCAAATTGCAGAAACGCGAGCGCGTCCTGTAAACTAATAAGTAACGCTCTGAGTTGCGGTCCGTCGAAGCGTTCTCTATATGACTTTGTCGAGGACTTGCAAGGAGAATTTAAAAATGAAATGTCTGTATCGCGAGAAATTGAAAAAGTGGCACATTGCCCTCGACTTATAGTACATTTTCGGGATATACCAATATCTGCATTAATAGACACGGGCAGCCAGATAACAGGCATTTCTGAAACTTTATTTAATTATTTAAATAAGTTTTGTAAGATTGACGTTCTCCCTGTTTCTAATTTAGTTATTTTAACGGCTATAGGGAAAAAGCCGACCATGATAAAAAGACAAATTAGTTTAAAATTGCGCATTGATACTTTGAATATTGTGACTAATTTTTTAGTAATCCCACATTTGTCCTCTAACATCATCATTGGAAACGATTGGCTGACAAAAAACCGAGTGATATTGAATTATGGCAAGAAGGAATTCTATGTTGGTGACATCCTAGTATCTTCTAATTTTATCAAAGGACCCCGCAGGAAATCATAGGAAAATGGCTCTCAGTCGAATGTCTTGAAACTGGGGGCAAATAATAGTTCATATAATGTAGATCAAAAGTCTCCTTAGGCCCGAAGTCCCTAGATGGCTAGTTTTTGAGTTACAGCCACTTAAAACTGCCAATTTTCGCAAATTGCAGAATGGTGATCCTCGAATCTTCGGTTGGCACCTTATTCTACGTGAAATACGGTCAAGGAAATAGAT